>OY365813.1:8533620-8623955 GCA_959347315.1 Bimastos eiseni | reverse complement strand
GTCATACCTCATGAATCATTTCATACCTCATGAATCATGTCGTCATATAACAGTGCTAACCGTGTTATCACGGCAACAGTGAAGAGTGTGTTAATATCATGACTGGTATGATGGACTGTCATGCCCGATGTCAACAGTTCAAATCTTTTCACAGCTGAATTGTGTTTAAAAATTTCTGTCCATCTTGGTGCATGTGGGCATTAGACATGGCTATAATGCGCTCATAAAGCATGTCGTGGTATAGATCAGCCGTGTTGTCATGGTAGTAGTGTGGATTATGGAGTGCAATAGTATAGTGGTTAACAGGATAGACGGTCAAGGTCAATGTCAGCAGTTCAAATCTTTTCACAGTAGAATGATGTTTCAAGATGTCTGTGCCACTTGCATTTGGTGCATTTGGAGAGACTATCCTGTCTATACATGAATATATTGAATAGTTGTGAGTTTCTTTTTTGTAGATTTAGAACACAGTAAACTGAGAAAAGAGAATGAGGAACTGAAGATTAAGAACAAGCAATACAGAAGCTTTCTGGAGGCTGTGGGTATGGCAGCCATTTTCAGTGTTAATGGTATTTAATTATTTCTGACATCTAATATCGGTGCTTGATGAGGTGTTTAATTGTTTAGTGGCTAGTATTCTGTACAAATATTTTGTTTAAATTTCTGCTACACTTGCACCCTTGGCTAACTATGACATGATGAAGTTGCTGACCATAAACTGTTGGTGGAATATTGGGAGTGAATTGGCCATCTGTCCTTATATGCCAAGGCTAAGAAACTGAAGTTGTTGAAACTTCAGACTCATGGTTCCCTCAGGACTAGCTTAAGGGACTGCTCTCTTTTCCTAAATGCTCTAATCTATTTCTGCATCTGAAGTTCAAGAAAAGGAAACGGGTGCATTCTGTAAATGCAATTGTGGTACATGGGGATGCTGGTCATTTTAATTCATGCAGTCTAACTACTACACTTCACTGCTCATAAAACGTGTGGTTTATGGCTGTACAGGAATTCCTGAAGTTGTGGATCTGTCACATTTGGAAGTCTCTTGGAAATTACGCAATGTCACGTCAGATTCTGAGGCATGTGCTGTCGATTGCCATGAATCGACACCAACCAACAACCATGGAACTGGTGACCATTCAGAGAAGGAAGAGGAGAATGCTTCCACAGTGGAACCAAATGATTCCAAGGAGGCAGGTAAGATAAATGGCATGGCCGAGACCTGCAACCTGGACAAAGAAGGTGTCTACGTATCGCCAGATGACGCAGTTGAAGACTCTGGCACAGTGCAGATACCTGGCGATGCGTTGGATGCCGTGCAGGAAGCACCTGGTTCCGTTGCTGTTGTGTCCAGCGTGGAGAGTCAGCAGCCCATCTTTATGTCACCGGACTCTGGGTCCGATCAACAGGTGGAAATGGAGAAGACGACATCCGCCTCCTCGCGTCTGCCTCCGAGCCAGTCCAATGGCAATCTCTCCGACATCTCCGAACCGGCCTCCGACACGGAATGTTCGGACGGTCCTCTTCTTGGGGTCAGCCGTCTAGCTCTGGAGAACGCCTTTCGCCAGACTGGCATAATGGACGCGGGGGCACCGGATGCCCAGCACAAACACCTGCCAGAAGTGACGCACAAGGGAGATGAGCGAGGCGGTTCGGTCGGTCTGGTGCATGGTCACGTGGTGAGCATGAGCGAGGAGGACGGACAGAGGTACATGCAGATGATGCAGCAGCACGTGAGCAGCTATTCTGCTCACCTGAGCAACGGTCCGGTCGAATCGATGCTCGGTCTGAGCTGTTCTGCTCGGTTTGGTCCTCCGTCGACCTGCCCCATCTCCCCGAACGTCTCTGAGCCAACTACGACCAGCCTGGGTCAGATGAACAACGTGATGATGTTGCCCAGTGGTCAGCTGGTCTTGGTCAGTCCTCACCACGGTCCAAATAACAGCATGCTTCAGACTTCGGAGCCTGGAGTGGGAACGATGCTGTCTGGTGGCGCCGGCGGTGCGTTGGGGTTGGCACCACCTGCCAGACAGGACAACGGTAGCGTAGGCCTCCAGCACGCTCAGCAGGCTGGTCTGTTCACCACGAATTTTAACCTTAATGGTGTAAACTCGGGGCTGACACTCGGTGCGCAGGCGGTCGGCGGCATGCCCACTGTGTCGGCAAATAACACGTTGTTCGTGAATCCTTCGATGCAGTACGGAATGCCTCATCAGCAGTCCATGGCGTTCATCTCTAATGGCCAGCCGGGCAATGTCCTCCCCCTCATGCAGCCGTCTTGCCCTTCCGTCAACCACCTGACAGTTGGCCAGAATCAATCAATGACTGTGAACATGCCCCAAGGCCCTGTCACCCTCAATACCCTTCAGCAGCAGGCTCCCCACAACCAGCACCCTTCCGCACTCATCCTACCCAATGGACAGATCGTTCCAGTCGTCACCCAGCCGAACCTCCTCTTCCCGCAGCAGCAGTGTACCCCGGTCACGGGCGGTCTACTCATGCCCTCCGTTCCAAACCCCGGTCTCAACATTATCAGCAACATCCAGAACCAGCAGTCTCAACTCCGCTATGGGTCCAACCTCCTCCCAACCAGCACCATCCAACCGACGCAGGTCATCACGAACATCGCCAACATTCGAGCGCCGACTTATGGACTCTTGCAGAATGCCAACCAGACGAATCAGCAGCAGTACCAGTTGGTCGGCAACAGTCTCCAACCGATAGGCAACATGAACAACGGCGGCATTCTGCTGAGCCAACCGCGCCAGAAAGACAGTTTCACGATAAAAAACATGGCAACCAGTCTGTCTGGGCTGGCTCTGCCACAGAATCCGGGTCAGTTCACGCTCCTGCAGGGCAACTGTATAAACGCCATCAGTTCACAGCACCTCAACACATCCGGATTATTTGGTGGATCGTGTTCAACGACTATGTCGACAGCCGTGCCTGTTCTGCAGGCCAAGCCAAACCACTTTGGATCGACCGCCGCGCTGTCCAACATCCCTGCTACGCTGACGGCGATGCTGACGCCAGAGGGGTCCATCATCCTGGCTATCCCCGGTTGCAGAGACGGGGAGCTGTCTGCCTCCGCAACTAACCTGACGATGACCAGCAAGGGTCAGAAAGCGACTCCGAGGCCACTGATGCCAAAGCCGGCATCGAAATTGGATGGCGTCGGTCAGCTAGCGCCAGCAAATGCACCTTTGTCTAGTGCAAAGGTGTGTCCTAACATGATGCCTTGTGACTTTGGGACGCCCGGGTCGGCTGTGTCTGCGACCTCGTTGCCGATGGTGCCGTTGACTGTCAACACGACGAGCAACATGGACTTCGGTTGCATTCTGTCTGGACCAAGCTCGACTGCGTCCAGCACCGACATCCTTGCCAAGGCTACCAAATCGATTTTCTCAATCTCACCTTACGAGCATCTATCGCCACGAAGTTCGTTTAACTCAGGAATCAGCGATAACCTTTTCATGTTTAGCAGCACGGGCCTGCCTGCTGCAAAATCCGAAGCAGTGCCTAGCGATGGAAAATCTATGGCCACGGCAAAACCAAAGCGTTCAAAGACAAAGGTAAAGTCCGTCAAAAAGAAAAGTATGAAAAACGTTGTGTGTGGATTGACGTCCTTGCCCGACATCTGCCATCACATCGTTCACTCACATGAGGCGGTGGCTGCGGTCGAGATGTCGCCCCACCACGCGATCGTTGACCAGCTGGGAAACGACGAAGAACAGTCCGACATCAACGACTTCTCGGACCTGATTCGAATGGAGCCTATGTCGCCGGTGACGCCTAAGGCCACAGCGACAGAGTCCGAGCCATCGTCTGACCCTAACGTCGACAAGCACGAAGTCACGGACATCACAGATCTGACGAATGATTTGACAGAGTCGAGCGAGGAGAAGGGTGTTTTAGAGATAAAAAGTGATTCTGGCATTGCTGAGATAAATCAGAGAACTCCAGAGTTAGATTTCATCTGCTTAAAATCGGAAGACAAGTCAGAGACGTCAAAGTAAGTGTTTCTGTATCTTCTCAAAGTCGACATAAATCATTCATTTATTCATTCATTCATTGCGAGAATTTGTGTATAGAGCCTCTTCGAGGTGACTACTCAGAGTCGCTCCCAACCCCAGTGTGGCCAAATAAAACAGTCTTAGCACTTTGAGCGCGTATGCCGTATGTGTACGTCATTATTTTAGCGTTCCTGTGCGCGTATTACGCAGATATGCGTAATAAAGTATATGGCTAATATATATTTATATAATGGCCTAATCAGTGTCCAGGCAATAAACTCTGTCACGTCTCCGTTACTACTATGATGTGTGATGTTATTTGGTGTATAATGATGTATTTTTTTAGTGTTTACTGCAAATAATATATGCTCTGTCTTGCATCACTGTGTATATCACTGTTCACTGTTCTCATCGAATGCTATCCATGGCGTCGAGAATATATAGACTGTTTTGGAGGTTCTGAAAGAAATCGATTTATCAAGAAAGGATTATTTTGAAGAGGACAGTGATCATGATAGTGATAAGGAATTAGACGACATTGAACGGGTAAGTGACGCTGAAAGTCAAGTGGTCAAGAGGCCTATGATTCCAGAAGGCCTGGATGGGCAGTACATGCATATAGCTCCGCCAACGAATCCCAGCCTGATGAGTTAGGTGCTGTTGTGGCAACTGTATCAACCACTCGTGTTTGGGAGCGAGTCCAGAGTAATTTTGTTCCTAATATGGACATCCTACCGCCATCTGCACACAAGCAGACACCAACCAGCAGATGCATCATATGCTACAAACGTAGACAGCAGAAAGAGAGTCGTTACATTTGCAAGACATGCTTTATTTCATGTTTTGCAGATTACCATTCACATGCAGACTTCTATGGTGTGTTGAACTAGTTCTTTGCATGTCATAGTCTTTACATTATGTTTGTCAATAATTAGCGCTTTATGCGATTTCTTCACAATGCCAATAATTTCTTTTAATATGGCGTTGCGCCTGAGAAAGAAATGTTCCAGCGGTCAATGTGTTAAGATGAGAGAGGAATGCCTGAAAGGGAATTCTAGGAAGGGTGCGGAGCATCAAAGGGAGGCCATTACAAATCGAGGGGCCTGCCGTTGAGAATGCATGGCACTGCCTGGTGGTGGTGCGAGCATGAGGAACACAAAGAAGACCCTGTTCAACTGATCGGAGGGAGTGCGTACTCCGAGCACTAAGAGTGGGGCTACAAAGCTCAACCAGGTAGGCAGGAGTGAAGCCTAGCAGGCATCGCCAGACCAGGGCAGCTATTTGATACTCAATTAACTGCCTAAGGGGAGCCAGTGGAGGACGTCGCACATGTAGCTGGAGACGTGGTCGAAGTTGGGTATGTGACCAATGTGACCAATGTGGCTGCTTAGCGCAGGATGCGATCCAGGCAGTCCATTCAAGCGGTCTGGAGGCCAGCATAGAGTGAGCAGCAGCAGTCGAGTCTGGTGGTCACAAAAGAATGGACAAGGGTAGCAGTAGCGGTAGGAGTAAGCGAGCGAGCGACTGTGCGTAGCTGGCGTAGTTGGTAATAGCAAGCACGGCTAAGTGAGTGAATGTGAGGAGCGAAAGTGAGCTCCTGGTCCAGATTAACACCAAGGTCAAGGATGGCAGAGGCAAAGGTGAAATGGGGAAAGGCAGCAGCAAGGGCAGGTATATCTAACTTAGCCAGCTGTTGATATCCAGGATTAATTGCAATGTTGTTAAATACATTTTCTTTTATATAGCTCCTTATGAGAACCTTTTGTTTTTGTTGTGTTTGCTCCTCATTCGTGATTGCTTTAGTAAATGAAATATAAGGGAGGAAAGCAAAATCTGATTAACACAGATTGCAAGAAATCTGTGAGAAATTTATCTGATAAACATGGAGTTATGGGTTTTGTCAGTAAGGCATTTGCTCCAATGAGAGAAGACGAAAGTTCTGTGCGTGTCAAGTGTTATAATTATGTGGAGCATCTGAGAAGATGGATGAGAAGATGATATTAAAAATATAAGACCTGACAGTTTGTATACACCCTTGAGTTGTATATCTGTAAAACTAAATTATTGTCAAGCTATAGAATGGCAATTCTGTTATTTATTCAGTGAGCATAAGATGTTTTTGATTTATATTTTTAGGGATACACCATCATTTAGCATTTCAGAAGTTGCTACAGCTACAACAACTGTAATTTCTGCGAGTCCTAAGGGATCTGAATGTCCTGACATAGCAATTGACACTCTGAGTGCCACTGCCGGAGACCTGCCACAAGTTAATGAAGTTGAGACGACTTTATGTCGGGAAGTTGGGACTTCAACAGAACGAAAACGTAAAAGGCACAAGAAACAAAAGATGAAGCTCGATGCAGATTTTGGTTTAGTAAAGAATGGAAAGCAAGATCTTGTTTACGTGGATTGCAAGAAATCTGTCGATAATTCATCTGATAAACATGCAGTTATGAGTTTTGTCAGTAAGGCATTTGCTCCAATGAGAGAAGATGAAAGTTCTGTGAGTGGGAAGTCTGGGGCAACTGAAAAGGTGGATGTAATGATGTCGTCAAGCAGTTCTGTTGCATCTGGTCTGAACAGGTTTAGTTGCGAAGAGAGGTCAGTGGCTCTTACTGAAGATATGTGTGCTTCATTTTTCAAAAAAGAGTCTAATGCATCATCATCCAGGAAGTCAATGAATGGCCTTCAACTGCATGAGGGTAAGTTGGAAGAGGCGACCCAGACATCAAGGGCAGAGCTGCACGGAAGCAGTCATTCGAGATTAGGCCTAGGAGGAAAAAAGTCACGGAAACGGTCACACAAGTCGCCCGGTTACATCAAGGCAGAAATGTTGCCAGATATGTTGATGTTTACAGAGAGTGAATTGATGGATGTTGTTGACAAGGTTGAGAACATGATGGTCACTGACGAAAGAGACACCACGACGAGAAAGCGATTACACAATCAGATCATATGCCAAGAAATGACGGTCTCAGGGAGCGTTTCAGAGAAAAAGACGAAGAGTGATGAGAGGTTGGAAGCTGTCTTGGTTGAGACAGCAAAGGAGCCTCTACGAGAGACGTCTGACCAACTGTCTTGGCCTGTCTTGACCAGCTCAACAGCAGAAATACCAAGAGACCTGCGAAAGGATGTGGTGCCAGAGATTCCCAATTGCCTGCCTGGGTTTGAAATGGAGGAAGAGGAAATGGTTGCGTTTGGTTTGACCGAAGAGTTTTCATCCAATGACCGTCCCGCTCCAATTGAAATGAACAAAGAGTCCGTGGCTAGCCCGGTTTTTACTCTGGAGCTAGTTGTTCCAGACATTGGAGAAAGATCTCCAGGAGGAGTAGATCTGTTAGAGGAAGTGGTAACAAAGCAGCAGGATTGTTCTCAAAGCCATTCAGGGGACCTGGAAGACGTGGTGGCACTGCCCGAACTGACTCCACCGAGTTCACGATTGCCGTCGCCCAATGGTCAAGAGCGGGCAACGGAAAACGAGGCGGACTGCATCATGGAAATTCTGCCGTCAATCCCGGCACATGCATCGTCATTGTCGGTCGCATGCACTGCCAGTCAGGCACGGCACAGTGGAATAGTGTCTCTGGCCAGGCAGGTGGCTCCATCGAAGCACCAAGGTCATGTCAGTGCCGGAGTCCAACCGAAGGCAGGGACGTCTAAACACACAGCCAGAATCTCTCAGGGAAACCCACGCTCCGATTCAGACGCCATCACTACGATGTCTGGCTTCGACAGCTCTGTTCAGACGACTGGCGGTCTGGATACGTACGGCGAAAACATCTTCTCAGGCAAGGACCACTTCCTGCCCTCTTCAAAAGACCTTGGGATCGACTTTTCCTTCGAGTTGGACTCTAAGGACAAGACATCTCCCTGTGACGTCGTGTCCGCCTACGACTGGGTGCTCCCTGACTCCGAGCCCCTGACCTCTTCGACCGTTGGCCTTAGCATTACTACATCACCACACCAGAAACAGTTTGATTGTGAGATTGAGTGTCAGAGGAGCAGCACTCCCATGAAGACCTGCTCAGCGTCGGATTTCAACGCGTCCCTCCAGCCGTGCATTCAATCTTCTTCTTCTTCAGTCGTCTGTACATCGTCCGTGACACAAACGACGTCCAGCCATTGCACGCTGTCATCCTGTGTGTCCGCATACTACGCCCCTCCCTCGAAGACTCCCACGGACCGTCGGCCAACGCCCGGCTATGCTCCGGCGACACACCCGATGCCTTCTTCTGGTCGCCACGATCCGTCAGCATTCGGCGCTGTTGTCTCTGCCAACGTCGTGTCCGGTCTTGGCGCAGGCAACCCGGCCGTCGCGACGTCCGGTCGAGGGTCGTCGACGTGTACGACGTCAACCGTGGTGACGCTCTGCCATTCGTTGGTTGTTACATCATCGAATTTCCAGGTCAGGTCGTCATCCGGGGTCAACCGTTCTCCGATGCCCGTGACCCCAAACACCACCCCTTGCTCTGCGCTTAGCCACCACAAGTCATCCCCTCTGCCATCTTCCTCAATCATTTGCTCCAGTTCTGCAATGAGGTCCAACAGTACGTCCTGCTCAAACAGTTCGTCTCGAAGTTCCTGCAGTCAGAAGTCGTCCGAGAGTCACGCCGCGCGGTCTGCCGCCCTGCCCCTCGAAAGCACGATGTCGACGTCGATGTACCGTTCCGGCTCTGCCACGGACCGGCTGGACAGACCCTCGTGTTCGAAGGAGGGTCCGATGCGGCCCAGCCCGGATTACTTTGGTGCTTCTTCGCAGATGTCCACTAGCTCCAGTTGTGCCGTTCAGGGGAAATCTCTCGACGACACGTTTCATTATCCTCTGCCGCCGTACGTCTTAAACGCAGCCTCGCGTGACTACGGTCACATCGATGGCAGCCTCTCATCAAGGTTTTCATCCACCGGAAATGCTGCAATGCTGTCGAGCGCCAGCCGTGCCACCGACTACAACGCACTTGCCAGATGCTCGCTCTACTTCCCTGCTCCTTTTACTCACGATCTAGGTTTGGACATGACTCACCAGCGGATGTCGCCCAACCGCGGTCTGCCGTCTTGCAGCATCGAGAAGCACTCCTCGGCAAAGGTTGGCTCATCCGGCGGTAACAGACTGGATCTGGCCGGCGCAAAGTCTTGCCAGGCGCGACACCACGACAACGGATACTCGGGCTTCTCCGGATCTCTGATGCTGTCGCACAATAATCAGGACGTTGCACAATGCAGTAGCCATTTCATCGAACCGCGCGTGGCCAACGCGCACGGTCCGCTTGCTCATAATCGTGATTCTGGTGGGGTTGCTGCTCGGGGAAATCCAAGACAGTCCGGTGGGATGCAGAGCGTGTCTGCCAGCAGAAGTCAGAGCGTGAGTCGGTCGCCAGCGACCGCAAATGACCATTCAACTTCCTTTGTGCTGCACAGCGGCGGCTACACTGGTACGTCTGTCGTCAGCTCCCTTGCCAGTCCTCCTCTGCATCA
This sequence comes from Bimastos eiseni, assembly GCA_959347315.1. NCBI lineage: Eukaryota > Metazoa > Annelida > Clitellata > Crassiclitellata > Lumbricidae > Bimastos > Bimastos eiseni. The sequence continues at coordinate 8,614,467 of OY365813.1, read as the reverse complement.
CCATTCTGCAGCAACGTCCGACCGTCACTGTCTCAGCCAGCATCTCAGCTACGACCTGTCTTTTCATGCGCCCGCCATCCAGACGTTCAGTCCCAACCTGAATGGTGTTGGATTCGACCCACCTCCGCTGAACTTCTCCAGGGATTGTGGAGGCAACGCTTCTTCGCCCCATCACAGCAAGAAGACCGGAAAGAAAGCGGACGACCACACTGGGAATACCGGTTCAAAGATGGTGCTCAGTCACTCGAAACAGCAGCAGTCGTCGGCCCAACAGTCGCACCAATCGCAACCAGTTAAATCGAGTTCTGGGTCGAGTCGTTCGTCGAGGTCATCAAAGAAGACGGTGAAGACGTCTGCCTACGATGTCGATTCCAACATGTTTGAGAACTGCAGCGTCACTCCTTACTTTGGTCTGGGCAACATTTCACCAAACATGAACCTTCCTCCGGACGGACTGGCCTATGTCAATTTCTTCAGCAACACTGGTCGCCCTCTCTCCAATGCGGCAAAGACCCTGCACCACCGCGACCCTCCGACCCCGATGACTCACCCTTTCAATTCGTCGCTGTTCTCGCCGTCGCGGACACAGAATGGTCTCGGACTGAACTTCCAGACTGGGTTCGGAATGGACCACATGAGCTCAACGCACATCACCTCGTCTCAGATGATCATTCCACACTCCGGACCCATCTCCGCTCACATGCACGGATTCGGATTCTTTCCGGACATCTCTGGGTCGATGGTACAACGCGATGCGCTCAACAACATGCCATCGATGAAGTTTGGTCCCGGTGCGATCCTTCCGCCTCAGGGGACGGCCGAGCCGAGTCCTCTGCACCATCCACAGACCGCCGGCAGCACCATGTATAACAATCGCGGCCAGCTGCCTTCGCACATGCTGCACGACATGGGCTTCAACGCCCTGCTCAGTCACCAGCACGCCGCTTTCGATGCACGCAGTATCAGTGGAGGGATGGTTCACCCTCCCTTCGGCAGCCACAGCCACGCGGCGTCCTTTGGTATGGGACCATTAAACTTTCCTGTGCATAACCTCTAGTGGGTGGAATGGGTGACTTGCCACGTGGGACACTCTTATGCCGGGCGGGACAATCGCTGTGAGGTTTCTGAGCCATAAAACTCTTGTATGTTGGTCTTCATCGCTTGGTTCTGTCGATTGTTTTACTCTTGTTACAGATCTTCTTTGGGGTTTTAAGGGTTCAAACTTGTGTTTGCGGATAGAAGAGAAAGAGGATTTTTAGTATGATCCAGTTGGATTTCTGTTGAAAATCTTATTGAATTTCAGGGGGTTCTAGTTTTCCATAAATTCTCTCTTTCATCTTGAGCAGGTTTGTTTTTTGTCTCCATCTGTGTGGTCAGATTAATGGAAGATCTTTATCTTCTGCTGTGTGGAATGCCACTTTCAGGTTACTTGGCTTCTCATTTAGTTTTGTCTTGTTACTACTGGAGGACGTCTTGGTGGTGTCGGTCACCTTTTCTGATGCTGAGATTATTTATTGGACCTTAATTTTTCTGTTTACAATGATAGGTTATGTTTTGTTGTTTAGATTTGTATGTTCGAGCACCCTTTCGTTTCCTTAGACATTTTGATTTTTTAAACCTATTCATTAGATAGTGAGGGCTTTCGACCACAGATCTTCTTCGTTTAGCCATCTGTTCTATGGGTTTTAAAAACCTGGAATGCTGGTCGTGAGCCCTGTTTTGGTGCAAATGCAATCCCAAGCTGGCATATTATTTTTCATATATAAGTGCCACAGTTTTAAACTCTTCACTGTTATTGGTTGGCATTTATTGATGAATATTGTTGGCAGATATGTTCATATTTCCATAAATACTGCAATTTTAGTATTTAAAGAAAATCTGAGTTATCCAGTTTGGCTGGAACCTTATTGTGTCCTATGATCACTGTAGTTGGATTTAATATGGTTACTTGTCTAGCATCGTTGTAATAACACACCAGTCATCTATCCATCAGTTATTTGAGGTGAAACTGCATTCATAATACAAACATGTGAAGATGTGGAGATGAGATCTGAGTGACCAGATGACAGGCAACAGCGGATCATCTGCTTAAGTCATATATGACATTTTTCCAGGTAGGTTAGAAACGTATCCACTCGAGATGTCCTCTATGAGATGGCATTGAACCGTGCTCTCTGAGAGGATCAGTCCATCCTAGATTCTGTAATACATCATCATAAGCTGTATTTGCTTAGCTCAGTCCTTTGATCAATCAGACGTGCATCAGCGACGCTGTTTGAAGGCTCCTCAAATTGGCATTATATGAGTATTTGGAAAGTAATACTATGCTGTCTGTATCTAATTAACTGATCTTATTCCAATTATGTTTCACCCCTTTCTATTCCATACATTGTGGCAGTTTTGTTGTCAGTTTCATGAGCCACATAACCTTTTCTGATGCTTTAGGCTAACAGTGTAGATAGATGAGATGGATGTCGGTCGGAAGGGAGGCATTCATGCGTTGTTGGCAGTGTTCAATTTTGTAAGACTCTGTAAATATGATGATATAAATGTTGACTGAACTTGTTTTATTTATTGTATTGTCAATCATGATTATTATGTCTGTTATTGATGCTCTCATAAGTTACCAGTTATTTTTTTGTGTGGTGCCATCATCTGCTTTTGTGTTTTTTCATTTGGTCGTGTATGCCTCATGTTTCCGACATGTTTTCCTGTTGATTCAGAGTTGTTGGGCAGAGTTTGTGACCTTCTTTGGCGCCACTTTTTCATACCGCTGCTATTGTTTGGCCTTTGGTTGTTGTCTGAGAAGTCTCAGTTGTAGGTTTTCTATGAGTGCTATTGTTGATAATATTGTGATGAATGACCAGTTGCTAAAATTATGTAACCTTTGGTTTCTTGTCACGTACATCATGACGGTCATTGTCACGATGGTAAAGAGTATTTAAAAGAATTGTTTAATTAGTTGTCATCATATTTTGGTGAAATGTGTGTATGTGGCAAGTGAAGTATTATTAATGTACTGTGTCTTCTTAGAAATCATTCACAATCTCCATTGACTGTTTCTTAATGGTGGATGCTTAGACAGCATTGGGTTTCCATATACCCACCACTCCATTACCATAATATTCTTCGCTATTAATTCAAATGGAATGCAGTATGATTACATCATATGAACAGATGATTACAAGCTACTAAAGGAGTTGAATTTAACTGTATGTATGGTGCCCATTACGTCCTTCTGCTCATTTTACCAGCGCCACCTCACAGATGAGTCGACCTTTGCTCGTTCAAAACAGTCCACTTCATGATGTCACTGTGCTTATCTGTTCAATTTGAGCAGGATCATCCTTTTGTTTTGAGATTTTATTCACTCTTTTGTGTCGTACTTTACAGTACAAGTCCCGGAGTGGTTTTCATTTGCCGGATATCTGCACCCATCATAGATGGTCTCTTTTAACAGATCCTTTTGTCTACGATGACAATGCGGTCAAGTTCTGTAGAGGCAAAGAAGTGGTTTCATTTTACCTTTAAGTGTCTGCAATCTTTGGTTCATGAATTGCAATCTGTCTGCAATCCCTATTTCTCTTTTCTGTTCTTGTCTGCCTGAGGCATATGTACGGTGGTATGTACGGCTAGCGAAAACATTGCATCCAGTCCTCTTGCTTTGGTTCAGGTGAGTTTTACTCAGAAATTCAATTGTATTTAATCATATTCTGTTTTCAACTAATTCAGTTTCTTCGGGTTAGCGGCTTTACTCAGAAAGCCATGATTCATCTTTGAAGCTGGGTTAAAAGACAGCCCAATAATTTCTAGTCAAATTTGAACAAAGAGGTGTTACAAACTGTGAGAAATATATTTGAAAATAGTAGCCATGTTTTCTTGTTGTTTTGTCCTTCTTCTCCAGTGGATGTCTGTGGGGTCTATAAAGGTGCTATATAAATGGCTATATACATATACAAAGTCTAGTCATAATTAATCTAATCTAACGACTTCTATAGTGCCGTTATAGTCCACGGCCGTTTAGATTGACCTTCAATCAGACTCCATTGGAGAAGCCATTTTGAAATCCGATTGACCAGTTCCTCATGTGAATCGGTTTTATTTCTGGTGCTGTTGTATTGAGAAGTTTTTGCTAACATTCGTTTCATGTGATGGTGGTTTGCCTCGCTAAAGTCAGTCAATCGTTTCATTACGTGTGAATCATAAAGATCCATTCGCAGTCAGATGTGTATTCGTCTGGTCTACATCATTTCACTCAAGAAACCCAAACATCTACAACTCTACTCAGAACACAGAACATCACCAAGTCTGCTTTTTAGAATCTTTTGCTCTGAAAATTGCACTCTAGATGAGAATGACTTTCTAGGTTGCCAGAAAGAGTCAGAAGTAGTAGGTGCAAGCGAGTTGCAGTGAAATTCAATTGCATGAAACGTGATGTGGAGGTAATTTTTAGTACTGATTGTTGATATTTCTGTGTGAGTTGACGCATATACAGTTGCCTAGTCAGAGTCATTTGTCGGTGGCGAAGCACAGGATTTGAAGATTTCGTAATGTGACTAAAATGTGTACATTGAGTTGTGTTTTTGAAAAAATATTGCCACCAAACTATCAGCCACTGTGCACGTTGTTCTGAGTTTATTTTCCTGAAGATAAACATAAGAAATTCATGTAATAATATGTTTACATGTAATAATACATTTACATGTATTTTGGTTTTCTGTCAAGTGGTCTAGAAAGCTGGAGTTCGAGTTTTGAAGTTGCACGATCATTTGATAGCCCTTCTGGATTTCAAGCATATCGATCCTTGACCATAGTTTGCCTGTTGGCTTCCGCTACAACCTACAACTTTCATTTACCATCTACCAGTGCATTATCAGTGTAAAGGTCCTCTGTCTCAGCTGGAACTTAAGGGAGACACAGAATCAGTTAAAGAGCAGAGTCATTTACGTGCCATTCTGCTAAGCCCAGCAGAGTGTTACATTATCCACATAGCTATTTATTAATATGCTGCATTGGTTGACACTCGATCAAAGAACAGCACCATACGAATAAATATTGACTTCCAGTATTATCCATTTGAAAGCAGACCTAGTCTGATGGAGTGGTAAGGGTTAATCCTTACCCTTCAATTATTATAATAAGCGCATTAAAATTGGCTGCTCACAGCAGCCTCAGAAGTGGTAAGGGTAAGCACTGTATCATTTGCATATTCCTTAGAACCTCACATTAATGAGTCCACACTGTACTAATTGGTGACAGAGCAAAGTTTGCATGTAAACAACATGTCAAAGTCATTAGACTAAAGCAAAGAAGCATGTTATTGAATGGTCTACTACTGTTTCACACAGGATTAAAGTGGCCCTACATAAATACGTTATTGTATTCTTTTGACTGAAGCATAGGTCATTAGAAGCATGTATCACTGAAAAACCAACAAGTAAACAATGATACAGGCCATTATTAAGAGTGGCTTTATCATGATTTAACTTGACCATCCAGTTTCAGTCCACTAATTGCTACATAGGCTGAAATACAGGCTTGAATACATGTGCCTGCTGTACATGATCACTTCAGTACTAGATGTATGCAGCGTTTCCCAAACTTTTTGGGCCGTGGAACCCTTTGGTCTTAAATTATTTTTGGTGCAACACCCATCCAAAATCAAACATATTCTGTAATTTCTGTTGCAGGTACAAATGCTTGAGAATTTAGACAATTATAGGTTTAGGCCTTAATTAGATTCATAACAACACAAATATCAATGAATATGACATATGAATTCTCTTTCATATTAAGTTATGCACAGATGTAAATAAAAAAGCCTTGTATGAAATATTCGTATAATTTATTTTAAATAGTTTCAAGCCTATTGTTCACAATGAAAGTTTTCCGGGAACCCTCGAATTCACCTCACGGAACCATAGGGCTCCGTGGAACTCAGTTTGAGAAATGCTGTACTGTAGTATTACTGGATGTTTGCCCATCCCAAGACTGTTAGAAGAAAATTTTGAAATGTGTTTTCATTTAAAATTAGCCTATTTCAACAGACCACATGTAAATTCATAATAGCAGCAAAGTGAATTTTAGCATAACAAACAGAAAGTTCACTTTTCACAGCTGATAGATCCGAACTGTTTAAGACAGTCACCGCATACCTGAACCGTGAGTTGCACAGTTGACTACGAGAAAAGCGAAGGTCAGTGCACTCTCTTCGACCAATACAACTTTGCCATAAAAAGACGATAATAATTTTTGCCTCATCTAAAAATACTGACCCCATTAACCTCAATTCTAACATTATGACCCACTATTGCCTTTGTAACTCTAGTTGCAGATGTGTCATCTGGATGTTATTTGTGAATTAAACAAATTTTGTGTATGCAGAATTGTAGATGTATATATTCATGATTTCATGACATTTCTTGCTGTTTATATTATTTATATCCAGCTCATCAATGTTATGAAATATGGCTATGTGGCTTGATAAAGAGACGTCGGTTTAATCTGATCAGTCCTGTCTCAGTATGAAAGAGGTCACACAAGATGAGATAAAATCTTTATTCAGGTGGAAAAGGCGACCCGGCTTACACAAAGTAACAGCAGCAAGCATTCTGTTAGAAGTTAGAAAATAATTATTACAATAACTGTTTCAATATTACACAGGCAAATAACCAGGTCCGACTACAACAGTTCAAAATGTACATTCCTAATTCTGATATTTAAAATAAAAAATAATCTGAATATTAATTACGGCTGACGATATATCATTTACAAACTATACAAATACCAACAGGAAGAGATATAAGTCAATAATAGTAATAATAAAAATGATACAAAGATAGTCATTACTGATGCCATTTACATCAAAAGGTCATGCTTAATTTTAAGATTTACTATTTTTATTTAACATAATAATTGCAAGCAATTATTTGGTTATTAAAGTAATTAACAATCGTCATCATCACAAACATAACTGCATGCATCTGTTTAACACAACAGAACCTTCCTTCATACCAACATAAGACATAGGAAAACGAAATATTTCAATATTTAATAATGATTCTAAAACATACCAAAACTGTATAATTTATAGTCAATAATTAAGGCATGATAACTCCCCAGCAGGCTTCTAATTACTACGAAGTAGGCTTTGAAATCGCCGTTCAGTGCATAACTTCATGAAATGCTACTTCAATAAACCAATAATTTCAAGACAGATTCTCTTAAGAAGAGTATAAATTTCCTTCGACAGAGTATTCAGCATAATTCATTTGTCTAAAAGGAAAAACGTTTATGAAGCCCAGTTATTTACAATGAGCCAGGCATTTCAATGCAGCGTTAAAATGCCGTAAATACTTGAATGACAGATGAGCTGCACTGGTTCCCCATTCGCTTTCATCAGTACACTCTTGTCATCAAAGTATTAATACCACGACACATGATTTTTAATCATAAATGTTTCTAACACTAAATTACAGAACAAAGTTCATTGTATCAAGTAACTGTTCACCAGGCAAAGCACAATTTAATCATTTGATTGCAATCTGTATTGGAAAAGCACAAACGCTTCTACGAATCCATGTACACGTGTTCTATTTATTTATGAAATTGGGTCATTTGAGGCTAATTACGGTGATTTAATACGGAAGTAACTGTCCATAATAAGCAGTCTAAGTTTTGGACATTCTGCCTCAGGTTCAAATATGCAAACTACCACACAACACCCACAAAGAAATCAACAGAATTATATTTTGCAGTCGCTGGAATGGAACCGTACCGACAGAGGCAGAAAGCTGACAGGATTTTTTGTTCCAGTGAAAAATTTGCAAACTCTTGTGTGAGTGCAGTTTTTAAACTCAATTTACTACTTTCATAATTGTGTTTTCATTCATCTAAAAATTGTGAAAATAAACCAGACAAAACTAATTAACTGCACTTAAGGTTTAAATTTATGGATGCAACCATTCAAAAATGTGGGACATGCCAGAGTCCAAGAAACGTTCCTGCAAAGTTCAGTCAACTGCCATTCATTGAGAGGTCACTGGAATGTCGCTACACGGGAAGGAATGCATCACAAGGAGGCCTTGTGTCAAAGGAAGCATGGAACAGCACCAACCAAACGCATTTCTAAATTTGTTAAACTAAGCCAACACTACTTAATGAACATTGTTGAAATAAACCAAAATGAGTTTTAAAATGAGATGGGATTAAATACACATATATTTACATAATGCATGAAATGGATTTGGTTTAACACTTTAACAATGAGTTGCATTGTTTTTCTCAGGTGCTTTTAGTCCACTCTTGTCATTAAAATGTTAAATCAAATGAAAAGAAACAAACCCAGACAGTCCAAAAATAAATTTCTCACATCAATTTCAATTAGCTAAAAACCAACAGTGAAGCAATTGGAAGAATTCAAATATGAACATATAAATATTTTTAAATAGACCAATTAGGCTTAAAACCAACCATCCCAAAATAGATCAAAAAGGTGAACTGCCAACAGAAAACTCTGACAAAATCTAAGCAGAAAATAAAGCTAATTTTTTACATACGATGCTCTCTAATTTAATTCTAAAAAGTGATATAATTATAAATACATGCAAAATACGATGTGTGTGTAGTAAACCAAATTCTAAATGCACCCAAGTAATTCACTCTGTCAAATCAGAAGAATTGCCAAAGAAAGAAGCAAACTACAATACTTGTTAAAGTTCTCAACAATGCAAATAAGGCAAAATCAGCTGCAGTTTTGACCTAATTAAAAACAAAGCATTCTCTCACAGAAGAACTGATTTCCAAGCACCAACAGATGAAACTTCTGTGCAAACAATCCTGAGAGTTTAAAGACAGGCAATCATCAGTTAATTTATATCAAGACAGATGGCCATTAATTAGGCAAATTCATTAATTAAGAAATGATCAGCAAGATGCAGTCCCTCGTTTAAAGACCCTTTCAGCAGATGTAGAACCTAATCCCGACCGAAACACGATTGTCGTACCACTTCAATAGCAAGAATTTTATTCGAAATGGACCAATTTCAACAATTCCTTGCTAATGGACTGACTGATAGCAATGCTGTGAGTCAAGTGTTTGTACTACAGAAGATATGGTAATTATTCAAGCACATTAAGACTACAACTACGATCATCGCAGGCTTCGCATTCGTCCGGCTGAATGGCACGTCGTCTGAAGCACGGATTCAACATCTCGTCGATTGTAAGGCTCAACAACAAATGAACTGGACATAATTATAAAGACAAAAGATGGCTGCCAAACAATGTGACATAGAGACTGGCTGCCCATAAATAGTCACCCATAAACTGTCAACATTAACAACTTTCATTTTCTGCCTTTGCTTCTCATGGCCCATCTCCTAACTACAAAATGCTTCTAATGGCCACTCATAGCGGCTCTATATAAATTCAGTTGCAGCCCAATAGAAATTCTGTCAATTTTTCTAACTAATGCAAAGAAAGACAGAAATAAAAACATTTCAGAGCAGGGATTGCTAAATAAAAAATGTATCGACTCAGCATAACCCATGAGTTAATTAGCTTAACAACAGTAGAGGCTTTAGGGACCATGGTAATGCATTTTTTAATTTACGGCACAAATCTTTAGTAAATATAGCACTTCCGATGTCCCTAAACCTATATTTTATACCTGAATCGTTCAGGACCCTAAAGAATCCGATAACCTGATATATAGACAGCTTCACAGCAGTACCCCAGTATGGCGAATTATGTACAAAACTGTATGCCTCTTGGATTACATATTTAGATACTTGAAAGCAGCGATTGTTCACAGCAGAATGCTACATTGTTTTCACTAGACTAAACTTCCTGTGACTCTTAAGCTGCAAAGCCCGTAGCTATTATAGGCATCTTCAAAATAGTAATCTATGATTTTCTTGGCGATCGACAAAGGCTAAAGCACATGGATCGAACGTCCCGATGACCTTTGACATGTGAACCTTGTCTTGTTTCAACGACTATGAAATGGTCAATGTTGCAACAGTCACAAAGAGTCAGAGGCTGCCTTTAGATTTCACAGTAGAAGAAGAAGAAGAGGACACATCGTGGTCCCACCGTCCCGGTCAAATGGATATCATCGCAAATTGCCTTATGCCAAGCAGAGATCAAGGCCAGAGTTGCCCAGATATAACAGATCCTCATCATCATCTGGAATACGCCAGTTTCGCTGTTGCCCGGTCTCGTAGAGTCTTTCCAGTTCCTCCTGGACATGGTCCATTCCATTCACCTGAAGCTCCAGGTACTTGTAGTAGAGCTGGATAGCTGCACTCGAATCCTCAATCGAGTCATGATTGCTCGACTGAATCTTAAGCCCTACAGAAAATATTTGAAACACACGTAGAAAAATTTAAACGGCATAAGTGAAGTCAATCAAATTAAACAGAAATTTTCTCAAGAAATTCCTATATGAAAATCATAAAATATCCAAACAATAGAAAAGACAATGTTCAAAAAAAGCGAAATATTCACAAAAACACAAGGCTAAAATTTATCTAAGTTGAACAGTTGGTAATATATTTACATGCTTAGTGCCGTCCCTGTGAGATTCGTGAAAGGCACTTAACAAGTACCCAGACACATACATGCACACAAACATACATACATGCATAAAAACACACACATATATACATGCATACATACATACAAGTCATACATGCACAAATATATACAGGCACACATACATAAATGCCTAATTAAATCTGATATAGAGACTTCCTTCCACAGCATCACTATTGTACTATACAAGGTCCAGGTCATACAAAATTCCAAAATAAAATAATATTTCTGATTATTAATAAAACTGACAAGTGTGCAGTCAGGTTACATGATATACTAGTAGCAGATGATAACAAGTTTAACAGGAATAAAATTTAACTGTATGGCAGCCATGCAAGGTGTCCATCTATCCAACTGCTACAATATGCAGTCACCAGCCAGTGAGTTAAAGGCTGAGTCAAACTTTTCCTGGTTGATATTCCATTAGTCACAAAGATGAGTCATTGGTGAGCCAATATTTTATCTTTAGTTCTAACACAAACTATTCATACAAAATTACACATATTACATCATAACAAATGGATAGAGTTTGACTAAAAACTCATCTATAAGTCCAGGTTAAATTTCTTTGAACAACAAATATTAAACATGAAAAACATAAATTGTTATTAGATCATTTTGACAGAATAATTTACCTAAGAAGTACCAGGCTAAAAATTTCAGTGAAATCATCCGACGTTTTGGCAGATGAAAAAGTTCGACCGTATCGACAATCTGCTGAGGTGGAACCTAGAAACATCCAAGAAATCAGATGATCAGTCATTAGTCATCAGTCACTGTCGTTGAGTGACAAATTCTTACACACAAAACATCTGATTGATTTAGCTCAAAGCAATTTCATGAAATCCTAGTAATTGTATTCAATTTCTAATTAGTATTATTGTCAGTCTATCACAAGGGGCATTGTCAGCCTGTCACTCTGACCGACTGGGGGGCATTGTCAGTACTGTGACAGACTGGGTGGTCTGCCTCTTATAGTAACGTTTACTGTAGCAAAGTTGAGTAGAAAGACGCAGTATTTTAGCGCCTGTCAGATTCACAGGAGCAATTAAACGATAAGAAATGAATATAGCAACATACTGAACACCCATCAACTAAACCACTTACACTAGCACCACCACCACCATCATCATCATCATCATTGGTCATTTGGTACAAACAAATGATCTCCATTGTCCTCAGTCATTTTGTAATAAAAATATTGTTGTTTAAAAATAAACTGACAAACTGCACATGACTGACTACAAGTACATTACGAACGGATAATGACAAATTATTACATGAGTCGAATTTAACCGTCGGCAGCCATGCAATGTGTCCATCATGTTACACTTCAATACACCACCCCGCCCGCCATCAATCAAAAGAAAGACTAGTCAACCTTATAAGAACCAATCAGACGACCAACCATACAATTAAAACAAGAAACAAAATGATATCATCTGAAACACACAAAAGCATCTCACCACAAGATTTAGAACACGAAAGTCCTTCTTTAGTCCATGTCCAACAAAGATGACCTTGGCATTGATGAGATAGCGCAGCTTCAGATATGTCGACTTGAGCGTCGTCAGGTACCTGCAAGACAGCGCAGGATCTAGGTCACCGGGCTGAATTCCAGAAAACTCCGTCAGATAATCAACCACCTGAAATCAACGCCAAAGTATCGTCACTTACATCAAGAGCACTTTATTAGAGATGTATTGTCTACAACCTTTAAAATACTTTCTAACAGCCTGCAGTTAAACTTCAACTTTCGCTCTGTTTCGTATGTATGTACGTATGTACGTACGTATGTACGTACGTACGTATGTATGTACGTATGTACGTACGTACGTACGCACGTACGTACGTATGCATGTACGTACGTATGTATGTACCTATGTATGTATGTACCTATGTATGTACCTATGTATGTATGTACGTATGTATGTATGTATGTACGTATGTATGCATGTATTTATTTATGTATGTATGTATGTCCACATAATTATTTGCAAGTAGAAGATGTAAACGAGCGGTTTAAAAAAAGCATGGTTTTAAGACAGTCAGTTCTTAATATTAATCTCAATATACTGAAGGAAGACCCTATATACCCACTATACATGCACTAGTCTGCATGCAAGAACCCACATGGATGAATGCCAGAACCAGTATACTATATATGTAAGTAAGTGTGGAATATATGAAACTTAGCTAGCATTCATCATCAACTGTTCTAAATAAAGAAGAGGAGGAGAGTGATGAAACCTCTTCTTGTGTTGCGATGTAGTCATCAATGAAAGGCACTCCACGTAAAGGATCTTTTCTGTAAATGAACATCAAACCATTGTTATTACTAGTTCCAATCACAGAACTACATACATCATATATATATATATATATATATATATATATATATATATATATATATATATATATACATAATATAATATTTTTTCATCAATTAAAACTGATAAGTATGCACAGGGCCGGTGACAGAAATTCCTGCACCTAGCCAAGAAGTCACAAAAATCCTATGGGCCCCTCTCTAAATTATCTTTAAATTTTTTTAGAAACTTTACTGTGGGTCCAACCTGGGCCCATAGAAAGTCCAACGATTAGCATTTGAGTGACCAGTAGAGAGTGTTTTCACACACCCTAGAAGTAGATTGTTATCGATTATGTTCTATTAATAGTCGTAATAACAAGTACAATTTCCATTTACTTGATTCGAGTAGCAATTCAGCACAAGCCAAATAAATCAGTGCATATTAACAAATTGTCTTACAATGCACTTATTTAGATCAGTAAAATGTGTGCAGCAATCAGTGTGGCACTTAAAATAAAATGTCTTGATGTGTGCATAATATATACACTCAAAAACATACAATTTATTAATAAGCCTAATTCAGTTTAAATTCTATAGAGAGAAGATGCTCTAATTTTCAAAAGTGTCCTAAGAACAAATTCAACTAAACTCTGCACAACAAGTGTGTGAACAGTCTAAACACATCAGTTAATTTCACACTTTCATAGTTGCAGCAGCAAATTATTTTACAGAGATGTCTCATAACACACATTTCACTACAGACAAAAACACAAAGACATCAAAAGAAGACAGCTTACTCCCTGATACAAGTAACACGTGCCACAGACATCTGCGATGGTTTGATTGTAGACTTTGTCCCATCGCTGTGAAGTTCAGCTTTCTCCTAAACACAGTCACAGCTTGCCAGTTAACAACTGAACTTTCAAATTCACTGAAACTTCTAACTCACACAAGACAGTTCAGTGTTCAGAAGGTTCAGAAACAAAGTTCACTCACTGAAAAACCGGTATAAAGAAGGGTAGTTAAATTTCATGAATGCAACATTAAAAGTCTGCCTTTTCCAGTTTGTTCTTGTTACGTTTAAATTCCTTCATCTCATTCTCATCCCTCAGACTGGCAAGGTGTCAGAAGTCCAAAAATTGGCAATCTGGTCTACCTTATGCGATGCCTGAAGTTAAGCATAAGTCAAGCAGTCACGGCATTACACAATGTGCACAAATTCGGTGGTAGGACACAATAAAATCACCATAGAAGTGTTGTGATGTCTCTGAATTTCTGCATGCAACATATAGGATAAAAAATTAATATATGCCATGAATACAGAACTTACGGGCTTGAGCTTAACAAACTCAGCATCAAGTCCAATGATGTCACCTTCCTGAGGAAGTTCATATTTATTCAGTGGTACAAACTTCATGTCGCTAATTCTTGGTGTTATTAACGAATTGTGTGCAAAGAGAACATCTGGCACTATTGGATCAGCAACTGGAAAAGAAGATAAAGAAAATAGTTAATTATATCAACCTTGTCTCAACAACTCAAACACTAATTCAGAAGCTACATTACGTAAAGACATTCGGCAAACAGAACTAATGTACTCTAAACACTTTTTCAGATATGCCTGATAAGACACTCAAGAACTAAGGCTAATTGTCTTGTACAATAAAAATCAAGAGGAAAATCTAGATTTATAAGAGCCATACATAATTGCCCTAACTGGTTCATGAACAAATTAGTCTTAATTCCAAGATCACTTCAAAGTGTCTCCTCTCATATGCTATTGAAATTATAATACAGTTATTTTAACAATAGAACCTGAAAAACTGTAATTTTCAGAATCTGGACTTTGGTTTCCTTTGTTCGTTGAGGATTTTAACTTGCCTGGAATGTTGTATTTCTTGTTGATGTCAACCTTTGCAAAGTAGAGAAGACATGGATGTTTCCAGTCCACGTCAAAGCTCACAGCCAGATTCTGCAATCGAGTGGACACACCATTTCAATACATGCAAAAGAAACAATATGGCTTCTATTCCCTCTACAGAACTCCACCTATCAAACTACCCCAACCCCTTCTAGAAACATCTGTGACTGGAAATATCCATCTTTTTGCTACAGCATAGTACAAATCTCATAAAACATGAATAAAATAAAATATGATCAGGTAAAATAAATGACTTCATTGTAAACTTCACATCTTTATAAGGAGAGAAGTTTTTGCTAAAGCTCCAAATGAAAGCACTGTAATGAGGACCTAGCATAATGCCAAAATATTTAAGGAAATTCCATAAAGTTCTATCAACTTTTCTGTATACTATGTCTCTGAAGCATCTATTTCCCATCAGTAATAGCTTATGAAACATTGCCACCTTATCCTAAGATGCATCTTTTGAGATTTGTCCAACAACCATGTTTGTAGCACATTTGAAAGACTTCTTAAAAAGGTGCTATACAAATATAGAGTATCTCTTCTCTTCCTTCCCTTCCATCAGGCATGAACCGACGAAGAACTTTTCACAAAATTTCTCCACTTTCTCTGAGTTCATTGCCATATAGAGAATAGAATATAGAGTACATAGAATTTATAAATGCATAAATACAAACAGATCCTACATTGGCTTCCTGTTGCAAGTGATTTATTAAAAAATAATCTGATGACAAGTGTTTCAATCATTGGTTCTGCCTCTGTGGCATGCTGGCCGATTGGTTAGAGCGGTCAGCCTGTAACACGAAGAGTGTGGGTTCGAGCCTCACCCGAGGAGTTACTGCATGGGCACAATGAGCAAGTGCTTAGTGCACAATTGCCCAGCATTACAACTGCAGTTGCGCCTCCTGAACTAAATTGTAAGAAGGGCGCTATCAAGCTACAGTTGCATTATTATATTGCATAGAATACATCAGGAAGTTCTCTGTTCAAGTCTCAAGTCAACATGGTCAGCAATAATTGTACTCTGCTATCTGTGAAGACACCACGCTTCCACCCTTCAATGAGCCCACCAAGCCGTCTCATGTATTGACCCAATCTGTTGGAACAAACAATCCCTGCCTTAAAACACTATTGCTTAGATCGGATGGGTAGCCATGCATGCAGCACCTTGTGAGCTCTTTAAAAGGCTCAGTATTAAGTGTCTCAAAACATAAATACACGCTTAAAGACATGCACATTGCACACAAACAAACCTACATAGAAAGTCTTCAGCTGACAGTGGACCTTGTTTTGCACAACAAAACAACTTTAAACAGAAATTTATTCTCACCAGACTGACTATACATCACATAAGACTCTACTGGGATGTCTTCAAAAGTCATATTAAAATGTTCTGCAGCAGATAAACTGAAATAGCTAAAAACGTACCTTGTCAATTGGAGATATGGCAAAGTCGTTGAAGAGGTACCACTGTCCACCTGAAGGTCCCTTCCCAGTCCCTTTGTCAACCATTACATGACTCACAAGATGGTTGCCTCCACCAGATTTACCACCTTTTATGCATGCCACACTCGCCACCAGTTCGTAGCAAACAGCACTTGGCTCTGTAACGTCCTTAAGTGAAAACAGTAACTTAGGTAATCCAAGCATGTAATTCCTGTAGATCTACTGTAAGGCAAAGAGTTGATATAACATAACTCCTGTTGCATTCATCTTAGAACATAGTTGGTTTATTATGATTCCAATTGCATTCATCTTAGAACCTAGTTGATTTATTATGATTCCAATCGCATTCATCTTAGAACCTAGTTGGTTTATTATGATTCCTATTGCATTCATCTTAGAACCTAGTTGGTTTACTATGATTCCAATCGCATTCATCTTAGAACCTATTTGGTTTATTATGATTCCTAATGCATTCATCTTAGAATTTAGTTGGTATATTATGATTCCTAATGACTCCTATTGCATTCATCTTAGAACCTAGTTGGTTTATTATGATTTCTATTGCATTCATCTTAGAATTTAATTGGTTTATTATGATTTCTAATGCATTCATCTTAGAACATAGTTGGTTTATTATGATTCCGATCGCATTCATCTTAGAACCTAGTTGGTTTATTATGATTCCTATTGCATCATCTTAGAACATAGTTGGTTTATTATGATTCCTATTGCATTCATCTTAGAATTTAATTGGTTTATTATGATTCCTAATGCATTCATCTTAGAACATAGTTGGTTTATTATGATTCCTATTGCATTCATCTTAGAACATAGTTGGTTTATTATGATTCTGATCGCATTCATCTTAGAACCTAGTTGGTTTATTATGATTCCTATTGCATTCATCTTAGAACATAGTTGGTTTATTATGATTCCTATTGCATTCATCTTAGAACCTAGTTGGTTTATTATGATTCCAATCGCATTCATCTTAGAACTTAGTTGGTTTATTATGATTCCTATTGCATTTATCTTAGAACCTAGTTGGTTTATTATGACTCCTCTTGCACTTAGAACACAATAATAATTGGTTTTAATATGAGTCTTCTTGAATTTGAATTGAAAGTTGTTTTAAGCTTATTTTGATTTTTTTTAAAAGTTGATGGCAGCAATTGGTGGCTGCTTTTAAGTAAATACAATAACTATGTATGTCCAAATTCAGGATGAGTCTGGCTAGAACTTCATAGCAAAATGTCAAAACCTGGAATTATGATCCATATTGCAACAGTTCACTTTGTCACCAGCAAGTTTACTACTCATCAGGAGAAATTATTTTCCATAAAAGAAACAACCTTATTATTGCATATGACACACACTTCATAGAAATATCTTCAGAATATAATTACAGAAACCTGAACAAAGTACTTTCAGAACAGACATACCTCATCTTCAATTGCTTTCACTTTACCATCTGGTTTAAGAAACAGCTTTAATCCAAATGGCACCCAGGCCCCTTTTGCAGATGTAATCACAGAATTATCCAACAATGATGAGCTGAAAGCCAAAAATGACAGATAACTATTTAAATTTTATAGAGTTTTACAATTTACATATTCTAATCTAATGCAACCAGAGTTGTACTGCAAAATGCTTCACAATTGAAATTTTATTATTATTACTCTGATAGATGGCTTGATAGCTCCTAGACAAATAAGACAAACTAAACAAATGCATTACATCTAAACTGGTAAGAACTTTGATCAAAATGAAATGATTAAAAGCCAACCTGTTTTTTGGCTTATCATGCCTAAACCGGCAGTCAGCCCGCGTGCAAGCCGATCCATATCGACAGAGTTTCGTGTTTGGCGGATGCGATGTGCCAATATCTCCTCCGTTAATTTTTGGCACATTCTGCACAAGAAAACAGACAAGTTTTTAAATGAATAAGACACTCCAAAGAAAAGAATTCTTTTATCAACAAAAGAGATGCAAAAGAGAATCACAAACCAAAATTTAAAAACATATAGTGGCTGAAGAGTGGTAGGATCTCGTGACAGTGTCATCATCAAGTGTACGTCTGACACGTTATGCGCATGTGACTACACAGAACCATGTTGTCACAGCTAATAATCATTCATCATCAGAATCTGCTGAAATGATTTAAATTGTTTATACAAAGCAACCAAAGATCAAAAATTATGCAATAACTAGTTTTAACATCATAGGGCTTCTGACAGTCACTGTACAATCTTTAAATCTTAGATTCAAAGCCTTGGTTAGGTAATTTCTCAATATACTGACAGCACTGACATCAAGTTAAAAAACCTTGAAATGTATAAAGCTTTTGTTACATAAACTCATAACAGGAATTAAAATGCAAAAACAAACCTGCATTGACTATTATTACCTGATCCTGAGCTCTCCAAAAAGCAAAATCCGTTGGTGATTCCAGATGGCAGTGAAGAGAAAGAACATCTGGCACAGAATTCAACCCCTTATGCTGCAACTAAAGAAAAGACATTTAAAATACACTAAACAGTAATTATCAATTACATACAAATGGAGACATGAGAATTCAATCAACAGCCCTCAATACTCACTGACAACTGTATCCAAGTGAGTACAACTAGATAGCTCAAGACAAACGAAATAAAGAAAATAATAATATGGCTAAAATCATTTCCATTTAAAGGAAGAGGAGAAATCAGCAACTACCTGATATGGGTGGACAGATCATGGTAGCTATATTCATTCAAAAAATTCATTTATTCACCATTCATTCATTAGCCAGAATCTTAGACAGTATTGGCCTTTGAAAGTTCAAAGCTTATAACAACATGTAGGACTCACACCCAATGTGTATGCATACAACAGCAGTAATCCATGAAATGAATTGGGCTTGTGTATTTCAGGACACTATAGGATGCAAAGTTGATTCTAGAGGAATAATTAATCATATTGATCTACAGAAATAATTCTATTTACGGATTTATAAAACACCTCTCATTGTACAACCTAGTTTTAGGTTATAATATGAGAGGCGCTGAAATATCTAACAATAATTTGACCATGCAATAGATATCCTAGAATCATATAGGAAGCAGATTCTGACACTTGACGAGCGATGTGGTACCTACGTGTATTTGGTATTTGCTGCACGCTGAGCACCACGATCGCGTCCTGCGTTCATCGTTCAGACTTCTCTCGACGACCTTAGAAAATGGAACTTTGGCAACTTTTGTTCCTGGTTCTGTATAAAAGTAACTCCACAAGTAACAACCACCATCTCCACCTCATTAAAGCCCATTTACAATAGACACGCTTAATTACATATAGTAAATACCAGCGTAGTTAACCTGCCATGTGCACAGCTACGGAGAACTATCTATAGTCAACGCAGAGTTTATAGCAATATCCTTCATATAGCGTATCGTCGGACTCTAGGCTATAACAATATATTTATTATTTAATAACTTCATTTGTGAAAAAAAATGTAAAACCTTGTTATGAAAGTTGAAATATGAAGGTATCAACGACGTCTTTACTCTCTACTGTTTACCGGAAAGTGGGTGGAGCCAATTCACATGGGAAAATTACTGATTTGGTTGCCACCATGGGGAATGCAACCAAAAGAATTAAAATGTATAAATTTACATAATTATTTTAAAGAAAATTCAATTGAACGTGAAGTTCTTGTCTAATTAATCATTAACTTTTAACTAAGTCCGTTAGTCCTACATTTATTTGATGAAAAAATATTATTTTATAAAAAAAATTTGTTCCAAAAAAGTTTTTTTAGCTATTTGCGGGTGTAATATTTGCTGAGGCAAATACTTCCAAATAGTCCAATAATCGGCCGAGCGAATGTCCGAGGCGATTTCCAGTTATGCCCTAGTAAGTATGCATGTATGTATGTATGTGCTCATGTATGCAAGTGTCTATGTAATAATGTTTGTGTCCAACTGCGCATATATGTAACACGTATGTACACAAATATATGACATCCTGCCCCCAACTAAAACTACAGTCAGAAATTTCTTCACTTCTCTGTAATATCACAGTCCACTGTTGAAACCCCTTAAGAAGCAGCTGTTCAGTGTTGGCCCCTACAAAAGGAATGCAGTAAATGACGGCCACTGCAGGACTCACCAACTGACTCTGGATAGAGAAGGTCGACGATCAACAGCGATGTGTTTCGTTCAAGTGATTGACTGCAGACCTTACAAGACAGAACTGTTGACACATTGTAGGCAAAAAGCTGCTTTATGATGGACTGGTTCCTTCTGAAATACACAAACACGTAGAAAGGTATCTATAGCTCTTTGTTATAGTTCCAACGAATGTACAATGTGAACAGAATTATGGAAGTGCATCATGACATTCACAACACTGAACTATTACCTCAGGCATGTGATATCGCCATCTTGACATATCTAAGAGCTACTTCATCCACGAGCAAATTATGTATAATGACGAAATGTAGTAGAGTAAGTAAGGATGAACCAAGTGTCATTACTTGTTGAGTCCGAATACAGAGTTTTATGAATCGAATTCAACCTAGTCCAAATTTCAAATACATAAAGAAAGTCTCATTCTCTTGATTTTTAGTTTGGCAGTTAGCACAATTTTTAACAAGCTTTTGCTTTCTCATCAGTTTACACTAAGAAGTAGCAACTATTTAAATAAGTGTAAATTTGTGCTTTTATTTATTCTATTGCCGTTTTCAAAATAAAATAATCCGACTGTCGTTTTCAAAACCGAAAATTGGATGGCCAATTTTGATCAAAACCTTGCCCTTGTCCAAAACCTTGCTTGTCCAAGTTAATGCAGAGTGCTACCAAACTTAGCCGAGCTGAGTTCTGAGCTGAATTTCGGTTCATCCATGCGAGAAAGTTTGCTTTTCTACTTTTTAAATTGTCTGTCAACAGATTTAATAGTAGTCTGAGACAAAATAAAAAAATTCTAACCTTTGTAAAAAAAAAATCTGTCACTTACTCCTCAGGCGGTTGTCGAGTGACGCTGTCAACAGCCACACAAAGCCCATTGTCTATCTCACTTGGGCTGATTTCCAACTTCTCATTGACGAGATCCTGGAGCTGGACAACATCAGACATTCCATGAGTGTTGTTAAAATCAGGAGAGTCTGATCTGAAACTCAAGTTAGACAAGGCTGGCAGCTCCTGTTCGAGGAGGTTCCGGTGGAGCTTGTTAGACGCCTGACGAGCCAACTCCTTCAAATCCAAATAAAGAACATGAACAATCACTTCCATCAGACCACAATTAGGTCAAGTTACACAACTCAACAATATACCCTACAGGTCTCCTGGCTTAACAACAAGCTGTCAATTTGATCTGATGCAAAAACATTTTTAGTAGATTTAATAATACTACTATGGTATTAATTGTCTGTCATCGAATTTTATAGTAGTTTGAACCAAAATGTATAAATTCTAACCTTTGTGAAAAGAAAACCTGTCACTTACTACTCAGGTCCATGGGTAACTGGGTATCGTATATAAACCTCTAAGTAGCCATATTAAAATTGCAGCTCCAGGTTAAAGCACTCTTCCTTCCACATAATCCAAATTATCTCATAATCCATCTCAATAACAAATTCACTTAACAGATTCGTATGTGCACAATGACAGCTCAAGAAACCAATCTAATTGAATGCAAGTGAATAACTTTCGTAAATGATTTTAATCTATTCTGCCAATAATCTATAAAAGCCAACCGAATCAATCTGCTGCAGAATGAATCTGTTCCAGTTTTGGATGAGACGAGCAAGGTCGACTTTACCAAGGACTTCATCCGAGTCGCTGAGCAAAAGACCAAGAGCAGTCACCTGAGGAATCGTTCGAAATGCTCGCAGGAAGTTGGTTGCCTACACAGACGAGCATAAAAGTAATCCACTGCAAACCAAAAGCTAAGGAGCACCATAAATGAAGACATTCATAGTAAAGTAAGACAAGCGATTGGCATACAATTTAAACTGACGCATGTAAAGACTACATCACACAAATGTCTCCTCAATGAAATGCAAACCATACAATACAACAAAGTCCTTTGTGAAATAACATCTGCACCAGAGACATCTGTTTAAGATTCACTGATCTCAGACGTTAATCTCTAGAAGTGAATGAGATTCCAACTGCAGTAGAGATGAAAACCATGCATGGAATGAAGACTGAACTTCCTGCATGCAAGAGTAATTGTGTACTACTAATAACAGGGAAAATGTCATTGACAAAATAACTGCTAACAACCATAACCAAATATTTTTATTGTTCACTGACAATTCATCAAAAACTAGGTGTTATATAATATGCAAAATAGATGACTACCTGACAAGTTCTTGTTGTCTGTTGCTGAAGCATATGAAAGAGAAAACCAAGTTCACAGCTGAGACAGAACTCACGTTCGCACAGATGATTCATCAGAGTGTTTCTCAAAGGCTCAAGAAAATATAAGACCTACAACACAGACAATTCATCAGAGTGTTTCTCAGAGGTTCAAGCAAACACATTAGGGACCGACCGGGTAGACAGTTTCTACCGGGTACCAAATCCGAGTAATTGAATTGAATATTCATCACAAACTTCACGCAAGCCAAGTTAAATAAAACAGGGTAAAAATGGGATATTTGGCCGAGGCAAATGTCCGAGGTGATTTCCGGTCGGTCCCTATAACGCACACAACACAACAAAAGCCAGAACAGCTAGCCACGGCTGACCTAAGACTTTAAAACTCGGACGATTTCAATCAATTAATTAATTACAAAGCTTTTTATAGTGCCCCCTCAAGAATACTACTCAGAAGCGCTCCCGACCCCGGCACGGCTGGAAAGAACAGTTTTGAGGTGAGTTTAAAAGAATCTGAGTGGACCATGGGGAACAAGAGCAACACCCACGGAATTAAAGCACAAGTGTTTGTCCATAAAAGCCCAGCCATACACCGGGCAATAGGACCAGATGGCTTCAATTTCAAACTACCGTATATACTCAACTATAAGTCAAGAAATTTAAGACTATTTCAGGACGGCAAAATAGGTCTTTGGCTTATACTCAAGAGACAAATTAATTGGAGATTTTCAGACCGAAAATTGAAAATTGCGTAACATTGTTTGATTTCACATGGAATGACTCTTCTAATTGGCACTATATTTTGCGGAGAAATCCACAAAATTTCTCCGCAGAAAGACAGCAGATATCAGGTTATACCTCTCGATTTATCACTCGTTTTTGATTTTATGGGTTTGACTTATATTCGAGCCGTCAATTTTGGACGTTATTTTTGTACAAAAAGTTGCACTTCAACTTATATTTGATTTGAGTTATAGTCGAGTATATACGGTAGTCTTTGATAGGCTCTGAACTAGAAAGGCATTATGTCAGAGTCCAACACTGTCTCTGATGATATGATGATGAGTGCTCTGCCCAAAGGCAGGTCCATTTTGGCTTCCTCTGTCTCTGACATCCCATAATGCACAGAAAGATCACAAACTTGCTTCAAATGCGCTAATTACATAGATCTGCAGCATTCGACAACACCATAACATGCATAGAAATGCAATGCAAATAGTAATCTTACACAAGTCACTTAGCAAAAAAGGTATGTCACTATTCTCTAATTAACTTAATTTATCAGCACGGTTAAATCCTTAATTATTCATGTGCTATTATAACTATTGTTGCAATAATATCATAAAGACAAAGCCTGATGCCGTGAGGTGGTTGGAGTCACATATCTAATGCACGCTCCCTACACATGATGCACATCTGAATATCATTAGATATGATTCAAGCACGGAGGCTATGGCTAATTCAAAAGAAGAAGCTATGGCTATGGCTGCCTGGACATATTGTGCACTGTAAAGGTGGCCAAGACCATGCCAGGGTGATCAAGGACTATTCCAGGGCTTAGTAAGCAATGCCTTCTGGCCCTCTGAGAAGTTGAAAGAGGCCAATTGGATGCCAACATGTGGACAACAACAGTAGAAGCTGACCTGTGCCCACTGAACCTTTGGTTGCCAATGACCTGGAGATGGGCCCAGAGAAGAGGCGGTTGGCTGTGTGTCAAGTAAATGGTAACACTACAGAGAGATCATCATAATGATGATGATGATGAATTACGCTATCACTGATTTCAGATTGATTGGCAAACCTGAATCATAGCATTGCAGTATGCATTAGGAATATGCGTCTCCAATCCAGCAAAGTTGGTCTTATTGAAGGAACGAAAGTCAAAACCATCCACTCCGTACTTTGAATACTTTATCTCAACTTTTCTGTAGCACTTTGGAATGACGAACGACTGGTCGTCTCCACCAGACACTAACAAGTAAATAAACACCAGACACTAACAAGAAAATAAACACCAGACACTAACAAGAAAATAAACACCAGACACTAACAAGAAAATAAACACTAATTTAAGACTTTTGCACAAATGAGAGAATATTGCTGCTTAAGTAAAGGAAGCAATTCATGTAAATGTGGTATGTCTGGTGGCAGATCTGTCTCCTCTGTAACACAGGGTAGGCTGTTTGTTCCCCGTTACATAATGTCAGACTACCAGATGGAAGAAAGCTTTGCCACATTCGGTCCCTCACAATTGGACAGACTTCTTGCAATCTGCACCCTTAACCTCTTCTACTTTCTATGCCTTCGTTTCACAAACAGTTGAAGATCTTTCAATTTAATCACGGCAATTGCATAGCCAGGCAGGGAGTACTTGAGTGGCACGAAGACCGATCGGTTAGAGCGGTCAGCCCATAACGTTCAGTGTGCGCTGAGCAAGCGGGTTCGACCCTCGTCCGGGTAGTCACTGTCTAGGGACCTTGAGCAAGTCCTTCGTGCCGAATTGCTCTGCAGTACAACTGCAATTGCGCCGCCGAGGTGTTTCTGTTAACTTCTGAGCAAAAATGTTGGAAGAAGGGCAACATCAAATTTCGCTAATAAAAACAAAATTAAAAAAACTTTCTTTTAAATGCACTATATAAATATGCACTCACAATTACCAGGACAACATGTGGTTAAATCTGATAACCACAACACTAATTAACAGGATCTAAATATAATAGCAGTTCACTATTAAGAACAGTTATAGAAGAAAAAAAAAATATAATTTCTGCTTAATTTCAAACTGACAATCCACATTATGATTACAAGTACAGTATGAACAAATGATGGCAGGTTATTACAGGAGTCAAACTTAACTGTCAGCAGCCATGACAGGCTCCCATTATGCTATATACATCCAATTTAGCGAACACTGCCGTCTAGCGAAAGAAAGACTAGTCAACCTTACGGGGATAAGGGTATCGAGCTCGGTTCCTCAGTGGGGGCGGACAAGAGGAAGATTGAAATGATGTTTGACTGGATGATGACAGAGGAATGTGGAAAGCTTAAAGGCAGAACAGCGAGAGGAGTGGCAATGTCAGACATTCGAACCTGCCAAAGAGGGCAGAGAGCCACAAGAGAAGCAGACATTACCACAATTACTTTTGCTCACAGATATAATTATTGCAATAAACATGCATGCGAAGATCCAAAACATGCTTTGTAACAAATTAAAAATAGAAATGCTATGAAAATGTTTTTCAAGCATAGGACAATCAGAATGGAATCAAACAGAATGAGCAATCAAGGACACATGTGTCCTGTGTTCTAACATCAAGTGAACTGGGTCAAACTGATACATTGCAGGTCACCATTAGACTTGATGCAATGCAATATCTGTGAGTTCACTTTTGTAAGACAACTGCCATAATGATCGAGTGAACTGCTTCTTGCTCCTTGATTGCTCTTGCTCTGATCTTCACTGTACGATTATAAATACTTGACCCATCCTGTCCATAGTTTCTGCTGTTAATTAATTACCTTGATCTGATTGACAGTCAGCCAAGCTGAGACTGTTGGGTTTGATCTTTGAATGAGACTGTGGTAGCTTGAACGGGTCGTCGCTTTCTGTTGACTTCATAGGGTTCCCTGGGTAGAATGCATCCGATTGGCCCTGACGCATCATGGAATGGTACAATGGGGAAACAATGTCTGCAGGATTTCTGAAACAGCATCAAATGTCTGGAACCAATTAGAAGAATGTCCAAACAAAGACAGAAAACATCGTTTGATCCCCTCTGCCTTTGGACCTTGCCTTTGTAAGTCCCCCCCTCCAAGACTTCTTTTTGTACAATCACTTGGCAAGGACCATGAGCAAGTTCTTAATGTACATAACTGCATTGTACCAAAAATTTAAGAATGTCATTTGATGTTGGCATCATATGGACACAATATAGTGTTCGGCTAAAGCTTTGAGGACAGAACAGTCTATCATGCAAAGCATGATGGCAGGTAAACAGAGAGTATGAGGTCATACTGTACTAAGTAAATATATCCAAAAAGGCACAAAATAAAATTATTTACAATCACCTTTAGCCAACAGAGAGTAGAAAATACAAGAGTTGTGATTGTCCCAGAAAAAACACTGCTTAAAAGATTCTGCATTAACTGTCTTGATAAATATCGTTAGATAGTTTTTCCCTATTAGACTCCTTACTTCTGTCATGATAATATTATATTGAAATGAACTAGAGCTGTACCGATTAATCGGGCCAATTATAGAGATATCGGCAACGTCGGATATCGGCAAGAAAATCGGTGCCGATATTAAAAATTATTTTTTTATTTAATAATATTCTTTTCAATCTATAAAAGCAAAATGACGATAGCAACATCACTGGGTCTGTGGAGGACGGCATTTTGTTCCATTCTCATATCGTGTCATCGAGCCAAAGGCTTATTCAGACCAGTGGTGATACCACCCACTGTGCTAGTATAGACCGTGGGAATAATGTCAACATAGGTCTTGTGCAGAGTGAGTCATAATGCCTGCTCATGGGCCAAGGAATGGCTGGCCAATTCAACAGAGAAACCAATGAATGTACATCGTGGAGGCATGCCTAATGAATACATGCTAGCTGCCAATCAGACCTCCCCGACACATGTCAGTCGTCTGAGACTAGATGGGTGGCTGTGAATAGGACAGCCGTGTTTTGGCCTTTAATTACCCTGGGCACAGTTCGACGGCGGGCGGTGTGTCTAATCTGTATTGCCTGCCTAGGATTAGTCACCAACTACATGTCTCCTATAGGGAAAGTGTTTGCTTGTATCACAATAATAGGCAGTAACAGTAGGTCTATCTTTTGGAACCGGACATCTTGGGAAACACAAAGAAATAATCGGCAAAATAATCGGATATCGGCAAATGAATAATCGGCAATAATCGGTATCAGCATAATCAGCATAAAGTGATATCGGTACAGCTCTAAAATGAACTTTGTATATATGTCTACCATTGTTGAAGCATTAAGTCAACCATTGAACTAGAATAAGGCTAACGAAAGTATGGTCTGGGATCAATCTACAAAGAGAGATGTGCCAGAAGTGTATAATTACAAGGCTGAAACACAAAACAGACATGGCTGATGCGTTTGGAGTTGACGTGATAACTGTGGGAAGTTGGCATTTGACTGGAGTTCTTGGCATTGGTACTAGGCAACGCTTGTGGACAATGAGAGAGTGGATGACTTGTGTGCCTTCTGTTATCAGGTAAAGACAAATGACAAGGATTCCAACCTGGTACATAACTGCAAATTTAAGTAGAGAGGTGATAAGAATAAAGTGATTGTCAGCAGTTCAAGTTAGAGAAAGGGCCAGTGACCTTGCCTGTATAGCACTCACAAGATATAGATCATGTGACCTTTATCAGGCAGAAGAAAGTCATGTGACCAAGGTCAAAGCTTATAGTTTTGCTGGATAATTGGTGGAAAAATACTAAGGACATGGGACTGACTCCAGAATACCACTGACAGAGGTTGTCCTCTGCAACACCCACTCTCACCCCAGTACCCAGTGATTCAGCAGATAAGTACCCCATGAGCCTCGATAGAGACATAGTCACTGAATTAGCCAATCCCACCTGTATGTGGCCTGGTTTACAGGGCTAACCCAGGTGGAAGGCTCCGGATAATATGAAGAAGCTGTTGAAAGTAAAGAAGTCCCAAATCCAGCCAACTGCTCTTGTTCAGCCTAAAATCAACAACCCATAGGACCTTGAAAGAGTCCATAGAGCTACAACCCACATACAATTCCTCATTCGGTCTGCACAAGATCAACACCAGCAAATCCCATACTTCATCAGTTCAGAACAGTTGATTATTTCAACATAGTCGCTTATACGATCATAAAAATTACTTTCATAATAACGAGTTTAAAAAAAACAATTCACTCACCAGCCAAACTTGGGTGCCATTCTATTTTCAGGTACAACTGGTTTATTCTTATCAATCACTTAGACTATTGTGACTCAGACTTTTTCCAAATCCAAAGTTACTGACCACTACATAAACCTACATATATTTCAGAATGCAGAGCATCAATTGAAAGAAAGTCCTTCAGACAGTTCACTGATGCATATGAGACAGGGTTCATTCATTTATTCATTTCGATCATTTATATAGCGCCTCTTCAAAAGAAACTACTCAGAGGTGCTCCAGCCCAGCCACGGACAATATTTAGGTCGAGAGTCCAAAACAACCGGCTACCGTGTCCCAACTAAAGCAGACAGAATTGGAGTATTAGACACATCAGAACACTCGAGAAGTTTCAGACAAAACAGATTGAAACGTTAGAGCACTTTCCAATGATCGTAGACAATTCAAGACTTACTGCTGCAAATTCAGTGTCTGGCAGGTAATGATTGAAGACTGGATTCTCATGGTTACCAGTGAATGTGTGCACATAACCTATTAAGAACAACACAGACATATACAATGATACTTCAGTTCAATCACAGATACTGAAGAAGACCTCTCACAAAAATAAACACATACATGCATATACAGAGATATATATATACATATACACATACTTATATATACATATAAACATACATACATATACATATAAACAGGCCTGCCATAGGGGAAGGGGCAAAAGCCCATAGGCCTGGCGATTGGTAGGGTATTATAAACAATTATGCAGCAAGCTAAATCCAGAAGAGTTGCTAATTATGTCAGAGGTTCATGACTGCTCTGACTATGGTCCAGAATTTCTGTTGCTGTCCCTGTACATGTACACCCGAATAAACGCATTGAATTTAGGATTTCAATCTGAATCTGGCAGTGACAGTTAGGGAGAATCTCTGTATATGACAATTATCACAGGCTGACTCAATAAAATAACCTCTTATGAGAAGCTTTGTGGTGAAATGCCTCAAAAGGGATGAGGAGGGTAAGGCAGTGAAAGTGATCTTAAGTCATTCTGCCATTTCCTAGTTCTTATAAAAAACATTGTTTAGCTGATATCTTGTGAATAAGAAAAGTTGATCATGTTTCACAGTCTAAACTGTGATGCCAACCACCACAGTGTACATGGGTTTGACAAAGAGCCATTAACAGATAACGCTAGAGAAAAAGCCTAAAACACAAAGGATAACTAACCAGTTGATTCTCCGAATGCAAGAACCATGCTTGATGAGCTGACTGCACACGAAGTCAAGTGACTGCCAAGCATTGGTACTTCATAGACTGGCGACTGATAACCTGAACACCCCTGCTCTAGGACTTGGAACTTTCCATTCTTAAAACATAACATTAATTGCACAACTCAAGAGCAACTTCCAGAATTTTAATGTATTAAATCAGTGCTTTCCCAATGTTATCAGCATAACGGACCTATAGGAGGGGACTTTCCGTGGGTAACCATCAATGAGCATTTTTCCATCGCATCCGGTGCTCAATTTATTAATTATTTTCCTTTTTCAGTCATCCTTAATATGTATTAAAATTGATTTAAATGTATGTTTAGACAACTCTATGACTAAGTTGCCATCTAAAATGAAAAGCCTCTTTGATAACTTCAAAATTGCTTGTTATTGATCCACTTTGTGGACCAGGAACTGAGGGCTCGTGGACTGGTCCGTAGACCACAGGTTGGGAAGCACTGTATTAAATGATAAGTACCCTAAAGTAAAACACAAGATTGTGGTCTAGAAACATTCAACATGGCCCTTCCAGCAAGCAAAAGCAATCATTATTACCACCTCATCACTACAGCCAATCTTTATTCTAAATATTTTTAAATATAAGTTTAAATAACTGGAGACTTTTGAAGAGCACTAGCTCATAATACATAAAGAAAGAGTTGATGGGTTTTCAAAGTGAATCTACGGCCAACAGCCAAAAATAAAAGAGCCAGTCAGACAAATGTCAACTGGTCAAATACAAGCATCAAATGTCTGATGACAAAGTAGGAAGCTGATATAAATATGATTTACAAATATTGACCTAGTAACTCTAATGACTAAGTGACAACCTGGGATTTTATTTTTTTAACACTCCAATGGCACTGCAGTCTGTGGAGAGTTTTGCTAATCTATATCTACTTCATATGGAGCATAAAATGTAATTTTTCAAGAGATAAAAACATAACTGAAGACCTATGCATCACCAAAATTGCATACAATAAGCACAAGTTGTTGGTCATTCCTACTATGTTACAGTTCCTACAATGACAAGATCAAGAAAGATTGCAAGATTCTTAGAACAAAAGCCAGCAAAAACAATTGAAAGAGATGAACATATATCAGACCGTGAAACACAAAGTCACATAGTTACCTGCGAGACGACACAGATCTGGTTGGAATATGTTTGAACGAAGCGAAGATACATTGGATCGATGAGCATCTGCATTGGAGCCATTGCCTTACAATAGCGCAGATCAAACATCATCAAATGCCGATCAATTATCTGCTGACCATTGTTTCTACATAATCACAAAACAATCAAAAATCATAATCAGTATAAACAATTCCCATTTTGAAATGACATTAATAAATCTCATTAACAATACAAATGCCTAGAAAGGCTGCCACAGCTGCATAAAATTATATATATATGTCTCTTTCAATTGTTCCTGTTGGCCTGCAGAAGATAGAGCAATGATCGAGCAGCTTCTGAGAAGGATGACGAAATACCTTGCTCCCCCCTCACTCCGTCTGTGGAGCAGTTAGCCGAATCAGCTGATATTAGCCTGTTTGTGGCAATTATCGCTGTCCCTCCCCATTTACTATACAATCATCTTCCAGACAAATGAAGCAAAGAGTACAGTCTTCGACCAAGGACCCATGGGTGATTGGGTACACTCTGCCGCTGAATGACAAAAATAACTTAATACCACATCTCCTCTATAAGAGAACTAAATACACTAAAACTAAATACAGATAGCCAATGAATGTACAGAGGAACATTGACCCAATGGTGGGGCTGACCAAACGTTAATTAAGTTGAAGCAGTTCTGACATCATGATACCCTTTAGAAAGAAACAATTATTGCATGAAATATTTGTCTCAACCCTGCCTGAAAACTGCAAAAACTATTTGTCTGGCTGTAGACATAAGAGACAATCAACCATTATCAATATATATGTCAGTGACCATATTTTAGTCACAGTAGTGTCATAGGCTGACTAGTTTAGCAGTTGCCCTGTAATGTGGGTCTCAGGATTCAAGTCGCTTCTCAAGTCACTGCATGTGGAGAAACTCTTGCAAGTCTTCCACTTACAATAATTAACAAAATTATTAATCAAAAGCTAACCCATGGGACAGGATTGGGCTGTTAACAATAACCACAGTTAATTGCTACAGTCATATCAATACATGATAATTGTTGGCGAATGCATATTCATGACTGTAACAATACAAGAAATGGTAACAATACAAGAAATGGTAACAATGCAAGAAATGGCAACAATGCAAGAAATGGTAACAATGCTATTGCAAATCAACTTTAAAAATATCAGTGTATCATCTCGCAATTACCTAGGACCAATTACCAAGTCACATCCTGCAATATTTCAACCAAAGTCTAGTTCTTTTACATCCATCATATCGTAACATTTTCTAAGAGTCAAATTATCAATCTGGGTTAAACATAAAAAACTTGCCCTACATATCAGATGTTAAATACACTGGTTTGCCAATTATATGCCAGTTTCTGAAATACTTAACTCCCTAAAACTGACTTACACAAACAAAATCTGTTTTGGTGATTCAATAAACAGGGTTAAACGGTAGGAAACAAATGACGTACTTGAGGGAAAAGCCACAGGTGATGAGTTGATTACCACAAACATCAAAGTCTGATAGACTGCCATTATGTGCATCCAACATTCGCACGAGCTTCAGGCTGTTCGGATCAAGCAGAGATACCTGTTGTAAAGAATCAGCAAGTTACACACTGTATATATATATATATATATGTATAGTGTATACATATAAATAAATAAATATATATGTATATATATTATATATATATATATCTTCGTCTACTAGACTGACTGACGAACCGCAGCAGGTAACACAAGAGAGCGAAAAAACACCATACGACAACAGGCAATGAATGTCGAAGAGATGAGCAATAATTATTCGAAAAAAAAGGGACGGACCCTTAGGGTAATATGAAAATAACTGGTAAATATTCATCTTTTTTAAATTAAAAAACCATTTTAATCCGAACATAATTAGCTGGTTAATGCATCAAAGTCCCTGTCATCCGATAATAATGTCATTTGCATCAAATTCAGATGTTAAGGACGGCAACAAAAACAATATAAAAAATTCAATATATGATGGGTGCTACTTATTAAATATAAGTTCTGGTCTAATTTAATATTAAATTTGAATAATATTAGACTACAAGGTGTGTTCAAAGTGTCAGCCCTTGACCAAGCTTCAAGATGTGCACACCATTGGTCAAAAGCAGAATTAATAATCTTCTCAAAAAATTCTTCCCAGGCATTAAATTTATAATTTAAAGATGTCACGATGACGTACTTTTTTAACGGGGGCCATTCATAAACCACAAATTTTTTGATAATCATGTCAGGATTAAACAGATTTTGGAATTTTAAAAATCGATGGACATTTCTAGTAATTTTTTGTCTTAACTCAAGGAGTTTCTTTTCCTGGAGACGAAGTATATCCATTAGGTGCACTGCTTGTGTAGATCCAGCTAAACCATGATAATTATGTCTAACTGAATATCTATAGATAATCAATCAATCAACACCATGGATTTTCTGATTAAACTTCTGAATTTCTAGAGACCTATGAATATCTTACATTTGAAAAGAGCCAGAATGCAGAAGTTTCATAGGAATTTGAGTTAAAATCATGCAATGAATTCATAATCTCTGCATAACCCTATTCTAACCCCAATGGTTCAGGCAAGATCTTCCAATGAAACCTGCATATGTATAACTGGAATGGGTAAAACATGATGATGCAGCACTTAAAATAGGTGAGAGTTTTGTCCCAGTCAAAAACGATAGAAATTACATCACACATGTTTATATAAGTAAATTAGAACATTCACTAGGCCTGGTTTCCATGTTTCCCTATACCGCCCTGTATCTTATTTTCTTGAATATCTTCTGTGAAAGGCAAAACTGTCCAATGTACCAGGTTGCAGTGTGCCAACCCGAGTGATCTATTAATAAACGAATACATGTAAATAATGGAATCTATGAAAGTCATTTTATATGAAATTGTATAATTTTTCTGTTGTTTTAGTGACAATGAAATCAGACAAACATTCCCAAAAACAGCATTAATGGAATGAAACTAAAGGAAAAAAGTCATATGAACAGCATCAATCAGAAATCACAATAATGAACAAGGAGACTTGAAATTAAGTTTCACCAGAGTACAGCACTTGAAAAGCTATGTAGGCAAATCAATACTCAAATAGCAAAATCCAGAAAAGTTAATTTACCACACCACTTGTACTTCCACTGCACAGGTACGAACTGGAAAATCGAAGTATTACATTTCCTGCATTTCCAATTTCTGCCTAACATTCAAAATAAAAAAAATACATTTGTTAAGCACATTACCATTACCACGTCTATAAAAACTAGAACTGAATGAAATCCGAGGATATTGTTTGATTCATTTATTGATCACATTCTAAAAAATCCCAATACACGATGTTGCCTCCAACCAAAACCAAAGGATGGCAGAGTGCTTAGAAGAAAGGATGCACTCATAAAACAAGCCCTAAATAGATAAGTTTTGGGTTGAGATCTGTATCATATCCCTTCATATCATAAACCAGGCAGACTCGACAGAAACAGTAATTCAATTCCAAAACTTTAAACTTAATGCCAAATTATCTGAGAATCCAAGTATTCTGATCAAACAGTCAAAAAACAGATAGAAAACTACATATCTCACAGTCACATACGAAAGATAAAAATATAGACATAACCTTTTATGCCCTTAAATCGAGAATTAATCGCAACTATATTTTTTTTCACCCGAAATGCAAAAACAAATATTAGATTTGTTAGATGAAACACAGAAAGAGCAACGCACTGAAAGAAGATATTCAATGAGGAACAACAAAGAGAACTGCAGCACTCACTATTCTCACTTCTGTTCTCCTTTCAACGTCTAATTCAATGATGCTCGACCTAAGTCCACCGAGATAGAGAAGGTTCGCAGGCGACAGAACCGCACACTGCAAATCCGATGCAGACCGACTCCTCTCAAGGCAAAAGGAAATGTAAAAATTAATTTCATTTGAGTAATTCATCATGAACAAAGGCAGACAAAATACAGCACAATATTACGTAATTTGCACAATATCTTTTGCCAGAGGCAATAAAGAATCAAATAGAATCAGAGGGTAAATGCAGATTAATAATATTTCAGAAAATGGAATAAATAATTATTATTCAGTAACTTCTATGGCACACTATGCACAGGCACTTAATGCACAAGGCATCAAATCCAAACTGCAATTAGATCAAGATCCAGAAGATCGTTCAAAAAAGACAAGAGAGACAACCTGTGTAGATTCTTAGTTTGGTAGTGTGAACAACTTTTATGAATTAGGTTACACTACGAAGTTGTAACTAGAAATAACTAATAATAGCAGTATTTGCATTTTGCTAGATCGATTGTTATTTTGTAAATAAAAATACTCGTGCTTTAGTTGGGTCGATTGTCGTTATGTAAATTTCAAAATCCGATTTTTTTTCAAAACAGAAAATTGGAAAGATTAAAACTCAGACCCATTGCTTGTCCAAGTCCGAGTTTATGCTAAGTACTACAAAACTCGGGCCGAGTCGAGTTCTGAGCCACATTTCGGTTCATCCCCACAAATAATAGACGTATGCTTAACTGAAACAAGACAACAAACATTCATAGACTTTCTGTATTCAACAAAGGCATCAACCAACCAAAATAGTCATCAACCTGCAACAGATGAGATGACTTACTTGTGATAATACAGAGGTTGACCAAGTTTTGAAGAACAGGCAACGGTATCAGAAGTAATTGAAACAATGCGCTGATCCAATGGCAAGAGAAATCGGACTTCAGACGCATCATGAGCCTGGAATGACGAATATGGCTCAGAGTTCAGGCCATAGAAAGACGAAATGAGTCCCTACAACAACAGGAAATAGAACTCAGTCTGTAACTAATTATGTCAGCAATGTCTGTTCTATCCTAAATGACACTAAACATGACCTGAGCTAGCACAGTTCTCTGATTTGTTTTGCCCATTGAGCAGCACTAAATCTCCCTCCTGTTAGGACTTTGGAGCACCAGCCGTGTCCGCGTGCTAACGACGGATCTGTTTCTCGGTCTGATGATTTCACCCGGTGTGGCTTCATTATTCAATCATAATATCACTGCCTTAATCCTCATAGGCTTTTCCTCCTAGCCCGGCCTTCAGTTGCTATCCGCCATTTTGTTTCTTGCACTTGCAAAATTTTCTCTGTACATGTCATGCGTTTACAAACATTTGACTAAAGAATATATACTTACTTACATACACATCGTTACATAACATCAACTGTTCATCCGATGTTAAGCAACAGTTCATACCGAGTGACCTCCAGTCCATAGAAACTCATCTTCACCATCAAAAGCCACTGAAGCAATGCCATTACTGCCATCAACGAGAATACTTTTAGCCTACAAAGAAACATAAAGCAACAGTACAGATAAATCTTATTGTATGATGTAGTAACAGTCTAGGCACATCGGCCACTGTGTGGCACAGTGGTCGATCGGTTAGAGCAGTCAGCCAGTAACGTTCAGTGTGCGCTGAGCGAGCGGGTTCAACCCTCGGCCAGGGAGTCACTGTGTAGGGACCTTGAGCAAGTCCTGCAATTGCGCCGTCGAGGCGTGTGCACTTCTGAGCAAAAAATGTTGGAAGAAGGGCAGTATCAAATTTCGGTAATACTAATATCAAACCTGAACTATTCACAGCAGTTGAGAAAGTAATTTTTAATGCAGTTTGAAACATTCAAGTTCTAAAACACTTATTGCAGAACACGTTGATCCAGAAATTCTATAACGTTCCTAAAATAACTACTTAACTTAACATGGTTCTAAAAGAACAGATAACATTGAAGAGATGAACTGAAACAGATGAAGATGACAACTAATTAGGAGAAGACAGGATGAGAATCTAAAGCAAAAAAACAACAGTCAGAGAAGAAGAGAGAGAAGGCAGTCAAAACAGAAAATGAAAAAGCAACACACCAGAAAAAACTCCTGTCGAACGTAGTCGTCACATTGTTGACCATAAAACGAGAGGTCATTCATTATATAGGGCATCTGAAATCACAAAAACGAATGCACAGCACAAAAGGAAAAACTCAACTGTAACTGGAAAGGTAATTAAACATGTAAATGCAAGAAAAGGGTAATTCTTTTCATAGTACCACAAAGAAGTCTTCCTGAACATCATTAAAAAAATTACATGAAAGCACTGCACTGTCTTCAAATCAATAATTCAACATATTAAAATGATTGCACCAGCGCAGAAGTTCTGAACCAGCATCAATTAAATTGCAGGATGTGAGCTGAGTGTAGTAGGACTTTTAGACAACCTTTGTCAAGCAGTCACCAAATTACACCAACCAATTAATTTATGTTCCAAACTGAACAAATTGACTCATCAGACAAGCGACACATTTAAATCTGCATAGCCATCATGCTACCAGATGATAATATACATAGACTAGCACAGACTAAGATGCCAGACTATTCTAAAATTAGGGCAACCATATGACATAGATTGGTCCTGAAGGACAATACCGGAATTGATAAATTGTCCACAGAAAGAGGTGGAGGAAGAGGATCGAGAAAGACCAAAGAATGACCGAATTAATATCATTGAAAATATAAAACGTTCACAAATATAAGCACAAAAGCAAAGGCCATAATTACAAGACAGTCATCAAAGAGCCAAAGGATTACAAAAATTCATCAATATTGATTCCAGTTATGCCTAAAACAGTATTTAATGTACAAAAAAATTAGAACTGGAACACAGTGAAACATTTGCTAAGAAGAGGAAGAAGTGAGAGGTCGGATTGGAGGGGAGGGGGAGGAGGAGGATGAGAGTGGATGAGGAGAGGGAAGGGAGAAAGAGGGGGAGTGGTAAAGGTATAGTAATGGGAAGGGCAGAGGAAGTGGGAGGACAGTCTGAGAGGAAGATGGAGAAAAATTGGGATGGGAGGGAAACGAGAGGAGGACAATGGATGAAGATGGGAAGGGAAGGGTAGCATGAGAAGTGAGGAATAGGTAGGGAGATGGAAACAAGAATGGAGTGGAGGGAAAGGAGACGAAACTGAGTAAGCATTCTAATCATTCTAAGAAGAGCAAACATCTTGTGCTTAATAAAGCTGTAGTAAAACTGCGGTAACAGAGAATGGTGACTCGGTCACATCGTAGTAGAGATTAAAACAATATGGCTGTCAGGAATTGGATAGAACAGAGAGCTTTGACCTACAGCAGCCTACGACTTCTGTGAAAATAAGTAGACAAGTAAGTGACAAAGTCAATTGTAATAAATGTAATTGCTAGATATGGCCAGAACTGTGTATAGTGCTAATAAACTTGAGGTAAGAATGGTGTATGACACTAAAGCATATGCCAGAAATATCAAATCAAACTTGCTGTAACAGAACCATTCGATAACTGTCATTTTGCATAGAAGTTGTAATAAAGTATAAGATTAATAAATTTTTCCTATTCTTTTGAAAAGTAGTTTGTAATGGTATGCATGGTAGTTAGTCATAGCTGTTGGTTACAATTTGGATACGACACATGTTAACTTCTTATGTTTGTAAAAACGTCATTATTATATTATTTGCAAATGCTGTTTACATTTCCACTTTCAATATCGTATTTATTTATTACCGAAATTTTACTTACTTATTACCGAAATTTGATACCGCACTTCTTCCAACATCTATTTGCTCAGAAGTGCATACACATGCCTCGACGGCACAATTGCAGTTGTACTGCAGAGCAATGGTGAGCAAAGGACTTGTTCAAGGTCCATACACAGTGACTCATCGGACGAGGCTCGAACCCGCGCACTCAGCACACACTGAATGTTACGGGCTGACCACTCTAACCGATCGGCCACTGTGCATGTGCTTACTCATTTATATGGAATTTGGTAGGAAGGTGTGTAGGTCAGTGACCTCTATTCTATCCTTGTCAGAGGTGGCCATATTGTTTATTTTGGTCTTAATGGTCACCAAAAGAAAGATAAAAGATCAATTTTTAAAATTATAGTACATCTTTCCATATGTTTTAAATGAACATCATGTGCAGAACATGCGTATTTCTGCTATTGCATACCAAATTTTCAATTCTGGGATTGTCCTCCAGGACCAATCTATGTCAGATGGCAATCTATGTCAGATGGCAATCTATGTTACATGGCAATCTATGTTATATGGCACTCTCAGTTGAATAGAAGATTCTTCTAAAAATCAAACAACCTTTGCAGAGTCATATTACCAAAGTATCAAGTAATACTATATTTTGAATCATATGCACGGACATAATAATTAAATATAAATTGGTTTAATAATAAACAGACCTTCATATCCTACCTCATTGCTCAAAACTCATGTTCTAATTAGCTGTAATCAATTACACTAGATCATAAAAGTTATATTTTATCATCAGACACAGCAAAAGTAGTCAAAAGTCACATCAGAATAAGCAACAGTAAGAGACACATCATGCTCAAGGTCTATGTTGGCATGACCGGATATTTCCTATCAAAAGTTTCAATTTTACCTTTGCTTTCATCTTGTATGTATACTCTTTTATTATCAATCAGGTTGTTCTTGGATTGGGAAAGCCCAAAAACGGACCCGTTAGCTATTAGCAGTTACTATGAG
Organism: Bimastos eiseni; assembly: GCA_959347315.1. Classification (NCBI taxonomy): domain Eukaryota; kingdom Metazoa; phylum Annelida; class Clitellata; order Crassiclitellata; family Lumbricidae; genus Bimastos; species Bimastos eiseni. The sequence continues at coordinate 8,574,904 of OY365813.1, read as the reverse complement.
CGCTTCTGAAACACGCTTCAAGATAGAAAATTTTGGAAGAGAGGCGAGTTCACTTGTTGCCGATTACGCGTAGTGCCCGATACCGTACCCGCGACATTCTCAACAACAGCTGATGTGTGGCTGATCAGGACGATGAAGCACGTGGAAACTTAATTTCTCAACCTATGAAAGCACTTCTATAAATTCGAAATGACTACTGCATGGAACTGTCGATATTCATTTTCCATCTGATAACATTAGTTCAATAAAAGGGAATAAGGGAGGATAAATTTCCACAAAGCACAACATAGACAATGCTACAGAGTAACGCGATAACAAGTTATTAAAAGTACACACGTAGTCTAATCGTAAGTACTTCAGCTTGCCGATTCCCTTAAAAATAACATCATGTTGCTGTAAGATTTCATCACTGAGCTAAATAAATGTTGAGAAAAAAGCACCAGATGAAGCCTTACACAAGATTATTTTCCCATGACTTTATTCTTCTTTGTTACACAATAAAAAACTCTTCGCACCTTGTTTCATCGCAAGCGACTGACGGATCATCATCTCATCAAAACAAACTAATAAACTAATAAACCATAAAATTATAAAACGGTGATTTTATCCTAAATTAACATCTTAAACAATGAAATGTAAACAATGGCCAAATAAAGCGACAACCCAAACGGCTCACTTCGTTTCTTTCTACTTATAATTTATTTAGCGCAATCGTTGACGTAGTTGTCATTTCAAGTTTCAAACTTCTTAGACACCGCTCGAAATTAAGCCAAGCGCAGTGCACTAGCTTATTCATGAGATCTGAGTTAAGCTGTATGGATTGCGCGAAGAATAGAGCGGGTTGGTTGGATGTTAAAGAGTTCCCGAAGATGGCGAAGACTGCAGAGTTCGCGAAGATATAATTCACTTTAACTTGCCTCAACAAACCGAAATTTTACTCAAAGGACGCGTTGCAACCTAATGAATAATCATACAGTAGGCCCATTAGAAAAGAGCTAAGTTTAAGTTTAAAATTGTAATCGATGACAACCTGAGAATTGGCATTGCGTCTGGCAGAGTTCTAATCATGAGCTGCACCAGCAACTTACATTCATATGCTTTTGAATTGCAGATTTGATCATGTGATTGCTAAGTCTCAGTTTGAAGCTGATCGCAATCCATGTCTTACATGTAACTCAAGAGGATATCATGGAATGACATAATCTTATATATTTAAAAGTCCCATCGTTATAACCTATATATAGGCTATGCAATTCTTTACAATTAGGCATATAGGCTTATTAGCTACTCCCATCCAAAATGGTTTCGCGAACTCTTCACCATCCAACAAAACTTAACCCACTCTACCCGGTCAGATCCTTCTGTCTCAGTCTGTTCTGGTTATAGGCCTATATACTGACGCTGCCCTTCTGTTGATTCAGTCCTATTTCTCTCTCCCCACTCTGTCTCGGTTAAAACATCGGAAACCTCATAATTTATATAGTGATATATCGATGTGATGTATGACATGATCTGCACCCTATATACGTACCCAAGCATGACGCGCGGCCATTGGCAGGGCGTCGACCAGTGTTCAATATTAAGGGAGCCCCAAAATGAAAATATCTTGAATATACTAAGGTTACACGTTACTGTGGCAACTAAAAGCCAATAAATTTTTTAATGAATCTGTATGCAATCATTAATGGGCCTAACTGCACTCCAATATTGCGGCCAATAGGCTAACAAGTGTTCGAAGGTCCAGTAACAATTATTACGTCTGCACAGTTAGCAGTTTTGTCTAAGAGTGACTATAGAGTCACTATAGTAGGCCTACTGATGCAGAGAAACAACTAGGGAAATATTTTTTAATGGTATTCATCAAAAAGAAAGATGCCGGTTGAAATTAAACTACATTTAGTCATAATATTATTTTAATTCTGGGCGCTAGGACAAAATGTTCCGGACATAATGTCCCGGGATAAAATATCCCCAGACAATAAGTTCCTATTTCCGAAAATAAAGTTATGTGGATGAAAGATTTATTGCTTACATAGAAGCTGCATTGATAAAAAAATAGTTCCTTTCTATACGTGGCATGGTGGCCGATTGGTTAGAGCGATCGACCCGTAACGCGCAGTGCGTGCTGAGTGTGTGGGTTCGACTCTCGTCCGAGGCATCAGTCACTGTGTAAGAACCTTGAGCAAGTTCTTCGCACATAATTGCTCTGCGTTCAGGGCTTAAGGTGCGACGGCGTCCAGGCACTTATTTGACCAGCAAAGCCTGGACGCCGTCCATGAGCGTCCATGCAGCAGTGCAATTCCTCTATATGCGTACGTTATTATCAGCAGGAAAAGGAGGAGGAAAAAATTTCGCGCTTCGCGCGTTTACAAACTTTATTTTTCCAACTTTCAAAACGATGCCGGCGCCACCGGCCTCTTGTCGCCAATTTCACAAAGGAAAGCAATTCTCTGTAGGCCTACGCTTTAAATTACAACAAATATTTCACCAACAAATAATTGACGACTAAATAATGGTTGATGGACAAAAATGATAAAGAATTCTATTTTCGCACATTGTATTTGGTTAAATAGAAGTTGAATTGATAATAATAATGTCTGCAAATCCAGCGTCTGGTTCAGGTTATGTCAATTCAACTTCTATTTAGGCAAATATTCTTTTCAATGATCCAACTTTTATTTAAGTAGGCATTATGTTTATCTAAATAGCATATGTTTCGGAAGATATTCGTTCACCAATCCAACTTCTATTCCAGCATCATTAATATCACCAATCCAGATCATTTATTGATTTGCGGCTTGATTAATTAGGAATTTATACTCGCTAATTACAGACAAAATAAAGGTAATCTGGTTCCATAATGAAGGTGGTACTCGTGTAGTATAGAAGATCACGGATAGCTAGCGGGCAGTCAGTTGCGACGTGATCAGACTTGGTAGACATCTTAGGGCTCTCGATCCTTCGAGAAACCTAAGTCGAGGTAATTATTTTTGAGTGTAACTGATGTGAGGGATAGTCCTATGGGCGGACGTCCTATGAGCGATCGTCCTACGATCATCCTTACACACCTTTAAATAGCTGTCACTAAGTGCTTAAATCGATATTTCTCTGCATATATATATATATATATATATATATATATAGGCCCAAAATTTCTGCTGGATGCCACTGAAATGGATGCAGAGAGGAGGCAGAGTAGCTATTTAGATAGTTTCTGACGAGGAGGGTATAGAATGGAATGCGATGGATTGGTTGGATTAGAATTGGGATTCTTAACAATAATTATGGGACTTTAATTTGAAGGTGAAAGCCTGTTAAGGGGAACAATCTATATGAGCTCTATGCGGCGTTATTGTTGGAAGGACTAAGAATATAGGGAGTAACAGTAACGACACCGTCTGATAACAAAGATCATTAACGTCGCCCTCCTCCTTTCTCTACGCTTGGGACTGGCAATTTCAGAGTGCAATAGTGGCGGAACTCTGATTATAGAATGCGAGATTCAGTGAGAATATCGTTCAGGGTTCGAAATGCAATATAGAATATGAATTTGGTAAGTTAGCCACAACTCACAATACGTAGGCTATAGGCCTACATGTGACAGTCTAAGGTTTCATTTCCTTGTTTTCAGTTACCCCTGTTTGGGTTTCGAGTAAAGATATGATGGATTCTTTAGATGAATATAGTGTTAGATAGCATTTCTCACTGAACGCACTTGATGTATATATGACTATACTCGATTAAAACAGTTTTAAAGTGACGATCGAATAATAGACGTCTCCTTCTTGCCTCACCTTTGACGTTCACCTTTGTCGTATCATATTATACCTTCCGGAATCCATGGAGAATATTATAGCGCGTGTCGATGGGTTAGAATAGTTTGCAACCTCTTCTGGCGTTTAAGGCGATGGAAATAAATGTTGCATACAGTTCTCTCTGTTCTAACTATTCAACGGAGGGTCCACAGGCCCAGCTATTCTTAGGACCCCAAACTGGACTCGCAATCACAAATAATATAATTGTCAGTTTGACAAAGCTTAAGATTTATGCCTTATTTAATATTATAATTATATAATTCACACTTAATTGCGACAATCTAAAGCCAGGCATTTGAATATCATCCTCTTTGTCATTAAATTTTTGGCTAATAGAACACTCACTTAGGCTAATTAGGCCTATCACTGCTAGGTCTTTTAAACTCACAAAGGTTTCTTCACTCTCATTGACTTGAATTGGCTTTGAAAGATGACTTGACTTAGCTCTTAAAGATGTTTGATGCGCTGACTCGTTTACTTTACACTGGAGTTAATTACGTTTTGTGTTCCTCTGTCTTTGGTTAAAACGTTAAGCAATTACCTAAATCATTAATATATATGCAAAACTTTTGTTTTGAGTTCTACGTCTTTTGATCCCCCGTCAAATGGTCCCTTACTCCCTTAGTCAATCGATCTCTTAGTCAATTGATCCCTTCGTCAATTGACCCTCTGCCTTTTGAACCTAGCCCAATTGATACAACATTCATGTTCCACTTGCGGCCTTCTTCATTTATTAAAAGAACGATGTAAAAGAGCACGAAACGTAAAAATGATCAAACAAATACAAAATTAGAGTAATTGAGAGTCATGATGATGATTAGTTTATCAGCATAAAGTCCTAAGCATAATCGTCTATGCATGGGATAAATGAGCCATTTGCTCTGGGATATAAAGGAATCTCCGAACGGCCTTAAGCGGTTACAGCGCGTAGTGACACGAAGCCTGGGCGCTAATGTGTTATTTTGTAATGTTATTTTGTTAATCTGTAAAATTAATCTTTTGTGTAGGCCTACTAACAGTATCACCCACAAGTCTTTGACGCGCAGCCTAGAGATTTGATGGGATCAATTGACGAGGGGAACAATTGACGGAGGATCGACTGACGGGGATCAGCTGACGGGGTATAAACTGACGGGGATCAATTGACGCGATACCGTTGCACAAATTACACCTACAGCCGATGGCGTACGATTTTCTATGGAATTGGTATGTTTCCTTAAACATCTTTGAATCGTTATCCACCAAGCTTATAATTTTAAATTAACTTCTAACAATGATTGCGTTTCTCTGCCGATCACTAATATAGCATGAGAGGTAGCAAGTTTCGCGCCAAGTTTCCCATTCACGACAGTAAAACAAAGATACTGTTGATGGTGGTGGTTGTAGGCAATAGTAGCAGCAGCAGCATCAGCGGGAACCACTACAAACAACAATAGGCCTACTTGGTTCAATTACCACATGTCGTTGGCTTTGCAAGGCTTCTTTGAATTTTTCTGCTTCAATCGTTATTTGCTGTTAAAATAGGCTGCCGAGATAATCAAACCCAGTGATGTTTTCTATTTCCACTTCTCCCACCCTGACCTTTTTCCCGTTGTCCTCTGCCACTATGACAATCGTTTTGTCCTGCCTATATTGTTCACTAGCTGGGGTACCCGGCGTTATCCGGGTTGAGACAGGTAGTCCAAGAGCATTGGCAAAAACGGTGGAAATGTCTGATAACAAGCTGAATTTTTCAGGATAGCTCCAAAGATATGAGTACATTAACATACTAAAACTTTCCCAAAATCCCTCTGGAGTACTTTCCAAAATCCAAGATGGCGTCCAAAAATGGCGGTCATTTTCTATTAACATTAACTGTACGGTTGAAATGGCTGGCACCAAGCTGATTTTTTTAGGATAGTTTAAGAAATATGAGTACAATATCATACTAAAGCTCCCCGAAAATCCCCCTGGGGCTCTTTCCAAAATCCAAGATGGCGTCCAAAATGTCGGTCATTTTCTATTAATATTAACTGTGTGGTGGAAATGGCTCGCACCAAGCTGAATTTGTCAGGATAACTCAAGAAATATGAAATATAAGAAATATTAGTCTTTAGTTTTCTGCCTTTTTGGCAGGTTCGTATGTCCAATGTCGCCACTTTAGAGGCGAACGACCTATAGTTCAAACACCAACCTGCCATAATTTGCAACGTAGTAATCAGATTTTGAATACAGAATATAGCTCTTCATTGCCCAGCAAAATTGTGAAACATTCGAGTAATGGTTGCTAAGAACTTTGATCACACGAATATTCTGAGACTTTGACTTCGATTTTCTCAGTTGTCATGATTTTACTAATGGAGGACTCAATCGAGTATAACTTATTATATGTTACAAAAAACTATTTTAATTCAATAAAAGTAAGTTATTTGAAAGCACACGAATTGTAGAATATAATAATTGTAGAATGATTTAATTTAAAAAAAGTCAAAAACTAAGAGTGATGGGATTTGACCCCTTGCGTCACATAATTATTATGACACCGCGCACGTGCATTAGCCATCACTTGTGAATAAACCAGTAAAACCCCCCTCTTGAACAAGCTGGTGCCCTGTGCTTGGCTAAATTATCGTTTAAATTACCGTTTTAGAAGTTACGTGTATACGCATATGCGATGGAAGTATTAACTAGTTTCCTTTAAGAATCTCTTTTGAGTATCAATTGAGGATGTTGATGTCGACATTAACAGCACTTAAGTCCAACAATTGACTTACTAATGTAACGACAGCTTATGACCACAGAGGACGTTGCTGTCGACTGAAATTGTTTCTGACACATTTGCAGCGGTTAGCAGTCACAGTGTCGGTTATATCTAATATTTTATAATAACGTAAATTCGGTGAATGGCAATGCAGTACTATCAATGGGATAAAAAGATTTATAAAATCACCACCTCTGCTTGCAGTTCAGCAGTGCCAGTCCGAAGCCTAGATAAAGGAGAGGCCTTTGCCATCACAGTGTCGCTATAACTAATATTAGTCAAAACCCCATATAAATAGTTAAACACTTAGAAACATGAGCCACTATTATTCGAATTTAGACACCTTACAGTCAGATTTCTCAATGTCTTATTAAGACATAAATTCACAGGTAGCACTGAAGTCCTCTGCCGACTTGTCGCCTAATTGTGGTGACGTTACGCATCATAACCATCAACACTCATTTAGAAAACAGTCATTAATTTTAAAGTTTAGAAGCAGCGAACCATTACATTTTAATTGGCACCAGTCCTCGCTACAATAAGAACGCCCCTAAACGACAAACAGTGGAAATTGTCTTCACTGTAACTACATCTGTATAGCCCAGTCATCATAACTCAACTGACTACGGGCAAACTGATTCAATATGTACATGTAGGCCTAGTTATGCTACTGTTTAACGACACTGTTTCGTAGCAACGACACATCGCCATCGCCAGTTGTGCAGGATTTGGACTGGCACTATGAGAGTAAGTGTCTTGGCGAATATCTAATTATAGTATTCAGCCAACCGACATTTTGGTTAAATTGTAGTCAACGGCACTTGGTAGCCACGATAAATCGTTGGACTCAGAATTACGACTGATGTTGGGTCTTAAGACAAAAACGTAATAATAATATAGACGAGACCTACGATTTGATTACGTAGCCAAATATTAATCACCAATTAAATATTAAAAAGCACTCGATTCCCTTATGCAAACACTTAGAACAACGGCTTAAAATTATTTGGTAAGATATACATGTAGACACCTTAAAATTACTTCTTAAACGCTATATAAAAGTCTAGATTTTTTATGTACGATATTGCTGGCTACGGTAGACAACAGCCATTTATTTCCTGTTCTTCTTTCCTTGGTGCAAGCAATTTATCGCAATCAAGTACCAGTGAAGGTCAAGACATTTCATGTAATATCGCCATCACCGCTTGGCAACGATTGGGTGTATACAATGAATCAATTCTGGCAATTTCACCTCTTCTCGTCGTACTCTGATACGAATGTGCAGTGTCATCGAATGTCGCAAAGTTACCCCATGCAAGCGTTAACTGTACGAATAAGCCCCGCGCTGCGTCACATTACAGGGGCTTTGTTATGGGTACGTACCGGCCGGCCCTTTCGTCCCCAGCGCCGTCGTTCTTTATCATGCACTGCTTCTGTTACTATCGGGTAATATTGAAAGCAACCCTGGGCCACTCTCCCGCAAAGTCCAGTTTAATAAGCCAACAGTGAAACCATCGTCTATAACAGGGCTATTCAATTATCGGCCCGCGGGCCAAATCTGGCCCGCGAAGGCCTAACAACTGGCCCGCGGACCTATGCCAAAATTTTAAAATTTTAAGGATTTTTTTTAAAAATCTATGTTTTTGAATTATTATTATTATAATTATAATTATTTGAATTATATTATATATTTTGCAAATGTATCATTTAAAAAAATTTACTGGAGGGTGCTCAGGAGCCCCCCTCCCCAAACCCCTCCTTGAGCCTCTGGCCCCCCACCATCTCCAGATTTCTCTAGTTTGGCCCTTGACTAAATCTAATTGAATAGCCCTGGTCTATAAGCTTCAACATCCGTTCAGCCATCCGTCGCTCAGCCATCATACATGACCTCATCAGAGACGACAGGCTGGACATACTGGCTCTATGCGAAACGTGGATCTGTGCTGACACTCTTGATTGTATCAAGCGTGACATCGCTCCTGAAGGCTTTCCTGTTCTCCATGTTCATCGGAATGGATCCTCAGGTCGCTCAGTGTCTGGCGGGGGTCTCGCTCTTATCTACAGGTCCACGTTAGAGGTCAGCGTACATCCTCAATCCTCAAGGCTCTGCACTTCCTCGTGTGAACTTCAACTAGTTCGATTGGGCAAATCGTCTTCATCGATAACTACTTTCCAATAGTTACATCTACTGCCCACCAGGTACAATAGGAGACTTCTACAACGACCTCGCCAACCTAATTTCATCCATTTGTGTTGAGGCTGGTGAAAGACTTGTGCTCTGTGGAGATCTTAATTGCCCTGGATCTGGAGGTCGAATGAATAGCATACTGGCTGATACCTTCGATACCTATGGTCTCCGCCAGTATGTTGAAATCCCTACCCGAGGAGATAACATCCTAGACGTTCTAGCAGCCGATGATCGAACAACAGTCTATGACACGCACGTGAACGATGCTGGTCTTATATCGGATTAGTACTTTGTAAAATAATGACTTCCATTCATCGCCAACCAGTGCGTCATGTATTCAGAAACATCAGAGCAATAGAACCTTTAATACTCAGTGACTTGTTAATTGATTCAGACCTATTCACAGCTTCTGCAAGCAGCGCAACGATTTTGCAGAACAAATGAAAACAACAGTGTCACTGATATTGGACAAACTCGCTCCGAATCAGACTTGCTACAGGCGACCATCTAAACCTATTACGAGATGGCTCTCATCTGAAGCATCCCGTGCAAAGAAGGAACGTCGTCGACTTGAAAGAAAGTGGAAACATTCTGGATTTGATGAGGACAGACAGTGTTATCGTCGACACTGCCGTGTAACAAATAAACTCATAAACGATTCACGAAGCTCGTATTTCTGCAGTCAACTTGAAAGTGCTGATAAAGTGCCGATGGCGCATCGCTCAGCGTCTTTTACACTCACAGGATAGAAACAACGGCCAACGCTCAGACACAGAAAATCAGACTCTGTGTGCACATTTTGCTGCATTTTTTGTTAACAAACTTATTGATCTTAAATGTAAAATTGCTAGATGTGCTGCTAATTTAGCGTGGAGTGACCTGCTGCTCGACTCCGAATTCTCCGGCCCTGCCTTCGATGACATACCGCCTGTCACATTCTTTGAAGTCTTTAATCTTCTCAATAGCATAGTTCCTAAATCATCAGCATTGGACTTCATACCTACATCACTCATCGTCTCTTGTTCTGATGTATTCTCTCACCTCATTGCACACTTCGCCAACCTATCTTTTGCTGAAGGGTGCTTTCCTTCATGCTTCAAATCTGCTTTAGTTACGCCTTTACTTAAAAAGCCTGACCTTGACACTATCAATTTGTCTAACTTCAGACCTATCCCCAACCTCAATAACATTTCCAAGATCTTTGAACGTCTTTTTCTTATGCGTATCAAGAGACACATTACTTCCTCTCCCAACTTCAGTCCCTACCAGTCAGCATATCGCAAAGGCTACTCCACGGAAACTGCTCTTGTCTCTACACTGGATTACATCTTCTCATCTATTTACAATGGTAAAGCCTGCCTCTCTGTGTGTCTTGACCTTAGTGCAGCCTTTGACACTGTAGACCACCAGTTACTCCTTGCAAGACTTGCAAAGAGCTTTGGTGTCTCTGGGACTGCCTTACACTGGTTGGCTTCAAACCTGGTTGACCGCAATCAGCAGGTGGGCATTGGATCTGCTCGGTCGGAGCCCACACTTTGCACTGCTGGAGTGCCACAAGGATCTGTCCTCGGCCCTTTATTATTTACAGTCTTTACTTCTCCAATCAGTCGTATAGCTAAACACTTTGGAATTCAATTACAACAGTATGCAGATGATACTCAGCTCCATATTGCTCTGTCACACACTGATCAGTCTGGTAAACTAAAACTGGAAGAATGCCTCTCATCCATATATGCATGGTTCTATTTCAATGGTTTGGCCATAAACCCAGACAAGTCTGAAGCAATTGTATTTGGCTCATGTCAACGCCTGCATTCTTTCCCTATGCTCTCTAGCATTGAACTGGCGGGCGCTGCTGTGCCGCTTTCAGACTCTGTCAAAACACTTGGGGTTACCCTCGACAGCAAGCTCACATTTCGACCTCACATAACAAGCTTTTGTAAATCTTGTTTCTATCACATCAGGGCAATACGTCACATAAGGCCGGCTCTAATTCAAAGTGTGTCTGAAACTACAGCCTGCTCACTTGTTTCCTCTCGCCTCAGTTATGCTAATTCACTTTTTGTCGGTCTCTCAGACCTTGAACTCAAAATGCTTCAACGTATCCAAAATACGTTAGCTCGAGTAGTGCTACGTGTTCCACTACGAACATGCTCCTCTGCCCTACTCCACCAGCTGCATTGGCTCCCTGTTGAATTAAGAATCAAATTTAAGTTAGCTTGTTTGACCTACAAAGCCATCATCACCAGTACACCTACCTATATTCATGCTCTACTAACTCCTTACATTCCTCCTCGTTGCTTATGATCATCAAGTACAGGTCTTTTAGTTGAACCACGATGCAGAACAGTTATGGGCTCTCTTGCATTTCATGTCTCTGCTCCTAGGGAATGGAATCGACTGCCACTCTCTCTTCGTTGCTCAAATTCACTTTCTTCCTTTAAAAAGCAACTCAAAACTCACTATTTCTTTGGCTTTCAAGGATTTGGAAATCTGATTGCATCTTCTCCTGGCGACTGACTATCCGCGCCTCAGATTCACATTTAGGTGTGACCTTGTGCGCGTAAAAAATTATTATTAATAATAATAATAATCAGGGATGTGGTCTCGAGACCGCGGTCTTGGTCTCGACTCTCTCGAGACGGTCTCGAGACCGGAAAACTGCCATCTTGGTCTTGATCTCGAATGCATCCGTCTTGGTCTTGGTCTCGAATGCATCGGTCTTGGTCTCGACTGCGTCGGTCTTGGTCTTAAAGGAACGGCCTTGGGATTGGTCTCCGTCTTAGGTTAGCGTTCAGGGTCATTTGCCGTATCAGAGCAATTTCTTTGATATTTGTCGGTTATTACAGACACCGGATGTTTAGGCCCTACGCGCTTGTTATCGATTTATGACGCGCTGACCATGCATCTATATGGACCTACCTGTTTCTATGGGCAAAAAACTCATTTTCAACGGAACCAGCCATTTAAAAATTTGCTTTCACAGATGTCAAAGTTTTGGAACAATCTAATGATTGTGTAGTTGGCCACGTGTAGTCACAGTTAACCTACAATTCCGAGTACAGCTTACAAGTAGGCCTACACCCTTCAAATGGAACGTTAAGCTACTTGTTCAGATGTCTTACTTAGAACCTATCGTACACTGTAAGTAATTTATAGTGTGATATCCTCAGGCCGAAGCCAAGGGCTGAGCCCACAAAAGTTCAGACTGGCCGGTAAAACTGCTCTCTGGGCCATTATTAAGATCAGTATTTTTCAGCAATAAAATTAATATTTTAAGCGTGTTTTTCCGTTTTTGCGTTTTAATAAATTGAATTGTTTATAAAACAAGAGTATCGGTTTTGGTCTTGGTCTCGGACCCTCGGTCTTGGTCTTGGACCTCTCGCTTGGGACTGGCACTGGCAGAGTGCAACCAGCGTAGGAGTTTTAACCGCTTCCAAATTACCATCTTCTTTATAAATGACGCCGATCGAGTCATTTAAACACACACGAAAGACAATAGGTAGTAATAAATAATTATTAAGCAGTAACTGACTGTTCAACAACACCTTCAAAGCAAAGATAATTAACATTGCCCTCTCCACCATTGCCTAAGATTTTGGCCAACCACTAGGAGAGTGCGTGCCATGACGATAATAAAAATTATTCATTAGATTGTCTACTTGTATTGACTCGACACCAACGACTCGTATCAGCCACGAGATGTCGTTAAACGTTCAGAATGGCGCCTAGAGTTGGGCTTTCAGGAAGAAAAGAAGATTTAAAATAATTTTGATTTATGACTTGATTATATTGTTAAAATTAAATACGAATTTGATACTAGCACATACATTAAATCAATAATCGATATTGTTAGTTAAACACTTTTAAAAGTACGGCTGATAAATTATCACGTTCTACCTTGAAATCAGATTTTATAGGTTATAAAAGTCGCATCTCTTGAAATTATTGAAGTTATTATAGTTATTATAGTTATTGAAGTTATTATAGTTATTGAAGTTATTATAGTTATTGAAGTTATTATAGTTATTATAGTTATTGAAGTTATTATAGTTATTATAGTTACTGAAGTTATTATTATTATTGAAGTTATTATAGTTATTTTAGTTATCATAGTTTTTATAGTTATCATAGTTATTGAAGTTATTATAGTTATTATAGTTATTATAGTTATCGTAGTTATTGAAGTTATTATAGTTATTATAGTTATTGAAGTTATGATAGTTATTGAAGTAATTATAATTATTATAGTTATTGAAGTTATTGAAGTTATTATAGTTATTATAGTTATTATAGTTATTATAGTTATTATAGTTATTATTATTATTATTATTATTATTATTATTATTATCATTATCATCATCATTATCATTATCATTATCATTATTATTATTATTATTATTATTATTATTATTATTATTATTATTATTATTATTATTATTATTCATCATTGGCATTGCCAACGGATCTGTCATCATGCTATCTGGGTCGCCGCTTGTCAGTGGACTGTAATCTTGACATGGTGCCCTGAAAAGCCACCGCATTGAAACGTTGGATCAATGCCGACAAGTTCTGGAAAAGGAAGTTTGTCTCTCGGGTGTCACCGGTAGTTGTCGAAAGTCGGCGTCCAGTCTCAGACAGAAAGGCGAGGCCCTCACTATTGAGGGGACCGAAGGTTTCTATAGCGATTGGAACAAAAGTGTATTTCTTCTCTAGCTCAGAATATTTTGTGTGTTTCCTTGTGGCTGCTATCTCCGCCGCTCCTCCAGCTGTGGAAGCTGTTTCGGGGATATAGGAAGCAGCCACTGTGCACACCACAGTTGCGTCCCAAAGTAAGGTCCGCCCCCCACTCCACGGTTATTATAGTTATTATAGTTATTATAGTTATTATAGTTATTGAAGTTATTATAGTTATTGAAGTTATTATAGTTATTGAAGTTATTATAGTTATTGAAGTTATTATAGTGACCGTAGATTGGATCGACGAAAATAACTAAATGTTGAGAATCCTTCCTCCACTGCGCTAAAGACATATTGACCGAAGCTGACTACCCGGGTAATGAAATCGGTTTTTGGGTATCCGAAATTCCGTAAAAATGCGCGATTTTACCTGAACATATGCTAGAAATATATGCCAGAAAAATAAATTCTATATTAAGACTGAAAACTTCTTCTTCTTGTTCTCTGTTTTTTCAAGCAGGTTCAAATGTTCAACGTCGCCATTCCTCTCTCCTCTGCGCTTCCTCTTTAAGTCTCTGGTAGCCATCTGGCATCATTCAGTTCAGCATCAAGTCTTGGTCTTCCTCTTCCTCGTTTTCCTTCCATCTTTCCTTCATTGAGCGTTTTCATTAATTAGTTTCCTCTTAGCACATGGCCTATCCATCTCCGTTGTCTTTCTCTTATCGTGCGTAGTAGGACTCTTTCTTCTCCTATTATTCCCAGCACCTCTTCGTTTGTTACATGCTCTGTCCAACTGATTCTCTCCATTTTCCTCCATATCCACATCTCCTTCCTCCTTGTCCATGTCTCCAAGCCGTACAATACTACACTCCATACTTTTTTTGTTGGTTCAGTATCGAATTGGAAGAAAAATAAAAGAAATCTAGGTCATCTGGGTTTACTGAATTTGTTGACAGTCATACAAAAGATTTGTTTGTTATGAGAGCGATATCGTTAGACTCCTCTTAAAAGATATCAAGAAGTCCTACATAAACGTATTCAAATTCCATTAATAACAAGCCTAATTAATGTCTCCCTTGCAAAAGAGATTCAAATGATGAAAGAGCTATGAAACCAATGCTTTAAAATAATCAGAATTAGGTTGTTTAGAATAGTTATGGGCCTTCGTCACTGACATGATGTCAGTGTTTCAATGAGTTGCTAAAAATTTTTTGACGGGAAAGCCGCTCAGATAGCTTATGATCCAAGCATAGAGCAAGTAATCTGCATTATTTGGATATAGTCGACTATGCAACACATGGCTAGTAGTAAGGCTGTCATCGGGTACCCTGGTATCCGACCGAGGCTGACTACCCGGGTAATGAAATCGGTTTTTGGGTACCAGAAATTCCGTAAAAATGCGCGATTTTACCTGAACATATGCCAGAAATATTCCCTTGGTCATATTGGCTGAGTGCTCGGGCAGTGAAAATCGGTTCTCGGGTAACACATTCTGTAAAAATGCGCGATTTTGCCTTAACATAGGCCTATGCCAGAAATATTCCGTTGGTCATATTAGCTGACTGCCCTGGATATGAAATCGATTCTCGGGTGCCCGACATTCCGTAAAAATGAGGAATTTTCTACATTTCCTAACAAAATATCCACGCGGTCAGGTACCCGAGGTCGACGGGTACCCGGGTCGAATTAAAATAATTTGTTGGCAGCCTTTGTTAGTAGTCGCAGTGATAGCATTAAGCAGTCAGGTAGGCTATCTTTAGCATCTGCCAACTGGGGCAGGCTTTGGAAGAAAACAATAGCAGTTCATCCCCATAATATTCTGCGCTAGGTTTTCAGAAACCAGAGTTGTATGGCAGTTTTTTAGTGTCTCGGTCTCGGAAGCCTGCTGTCTCGGTCTCGTGTAGTGTCTCGAATTTTTAAAAACTGTCTTGGCCGAAGAAGAAATATCGAAAAAAGATAAAACTCGGCAATATGCAAACTGTTCTTGGGAATTGATGCAATATAGGCCTACGTTATAATTAAGTTTCAAATTGAAATTACAAATGAACCGTATTCCCGAAAACTGATACATTAGTTTTGTAACGGAACGAGGCCAATTCGACAGTGACCAGGATGACGACTTGCAGCCCCGTCCGATATGGGGGTAGTTCGAGTTGCAGTCCGCTGAGTAAGGCTTCAGTGGTGTGCGGAAGACTAACCATTTAAGGTTTAAATAGCTCCTTTCTGGATGACGCATGGAATAAGACACGCTTGTTCGATAATCCTCTTTTAATGTACAACGGAAAACAATACTTCTGTAGCGCCCACTCTGAAACAGTCCGTATCTCACCCCCTCAATACGTCGATAACTAACGAGTAATCGCAACGCTACGTCAATGGCTGACGGCGACTATCACAAATCTACGACGACTATATCCACGACGACTATCGCAAGCCTATTCGTGCTTCCTAGGCGCCGAGACTGCAAGGCCGAAGCCGAATCTACAAGGCTCCCCGATGACGATCTCCAGACGACGACGACGACGCTTCCCAGGCGACGACGACGATTCCATCTTGCAGGCGACGACTCCTTTTATACTAATTTGCTGTAGATAGTAGATGATACACAGTAGATAGGAGACAGTAGAGACTACACAGTAGATAGTAGATAATACACAGTAGATAGGATACAGTAGATAGTAGATAGACTACAGTAGATAGTAGATGGATTACAGTAGATAGTAGATAAGCGTATACAACAGGTAGATACCACAGTAGAAAGAACACAGTAGACAGGTGTACACAACAGGCAGACACTACAGCATGCCGACACTAGGTAAGCGTACCCCTAAACCGTTACAATACTTAGCCAGTGGCCCGGATGCTTCTGCACTCGGGTTAATTGGAACGGCGCTGTTTGCATTGATAATAGCAACCTTGATCGGCAGAAAAATCAACCGTGTAGTTGAAAACGCTTTTGCGCTAGTAGCCTTATGGATCAGTTGTGTGATGCCAGGTACGGTGCTGATGACAACCCTGGTCTGGGGAACGACGTTTTCTGCAATGACAGAGGGTCTACTGCTGCAGTCGACCTGTCTGAGTTCCATGTTACTCTCACTGCGCCTCATGGCAATGGGACCATTATGAGTTTCTGGGGAGTGGGTCTACTATATGTAAGTAGATCTATCTATAGATATAATTGCGTGTCATTCGGCAGAGCTGTTTTTGTTTGGAGTTGGAAGTTTTGAAAAAGTCTAGATTTTATTTTCAGAACCAAACTTTCATGAACTGCATTTTAATTATAGGGTATATGAGTAGGCCACATATAGGCATATATATATATATATTAGGGTGTTCCTAAAAAATGAAAGTGCTAGAAATTCATTCTTCAGACCTTTGTTGAATGATGTCAACTGCTAAGAGGTCCCAGTTCAAATTTTAGGTTAATAGGATAATATTTAGGACTGGTTTTTCTTTCTTTTCTTTCTTTCTTTCTTCAACAGAAGTTTTGATATATTGTAACATAACGAACATTGTGTTAGAAGAACATTAGGCTAGTTGCCAATATTCCGTCAGAAACTCACATCGTTTGCAATATGCACACATTGAACAGAATCCCATATAGTAATATATATGCTGTATAGAAGAGTGATTCACAGTGCAATTGCTGAGCATTCCCTGGTATTATTTACACTTAAAATCTAAAATAAGGTTACACAGTACACGCTGTACTGTGACACTCATACAGTTTATCCTTGTAGCGTGTAATCTGCATTAATTGCTATAAAGGACTAATGTAATGTCTAATCATGTCAGCAACTACGGATAGCTTTCAGCTCCAGCCTTGGTTGGCACAGGATCTTGCTTCCTGTGCTCCTCAAGGACCTGCAATAGATACTGCTTCTGTCCTTCGCTGTGGGTTAACGAACTGTTGAACTGTTAAACTACACATTTCTAAAATGCCACTTGAACACTAAGCACAGGGCACCAGCTTATTCTTGTATAAGCGCAGCACCTCGCTCCGTGATGGTCAGTGATGTTGAGAATAAATTGTGGTAGCTTGGACAGCGACGACAATGTCATAACTATGTCAATGTGAATAGAACCGTGGTGCTCTTAAATAAGCTGGTTCCCTGTGCTTAGTTTTCAAGTGGCATTTTAGAAATGTGTAGCTTAAGATGACGCTTGGCTTATACACTAAATCCTAAGTGACGTATCTATAGACAGCGTGCGCAGTTTTCATGTCCAAATAATACCGAGTTGTACCTAATCGAGATTAAGTACGTAGTGAATGGTTTCAAACATATTATTTATGCAATCTTTTGATTTGAAAATTAAGTCGCGCTGCAATTATAATAATGCGTTATACATCACATGTTAATTTCTTGTGTCAAGTTTAGGCATATTAACTTCGCTTAAAGTGACCTTGAGGGTCACACCCAACACCCAGACAAGAAAGCCCGACGCTCAAGTAATGTATAGTGTAAATCACCACACAAAAGTCAATGCAGCTTATTCGCTGGCACAATTAAGGAAGCAAGCTGACGCACGTGCAAGATAGCACGATGCTCACGTAAGCATTAATCTAGAGTTTTTTTAATGCGCTTTCAGAGCTTCCATTATAAGATGACTTGGCCGGTACCAACCAAACAACCAGAAGAAAGATGAAAGGGCGATTTGGTGATCACACGGACGTTTACGAATAACTCTTATATGCAACTTACAGCAACCCTCTTCGAAAACAAGCTGTTGAGATAATTTCATCCTAACTTAGCAATAAGCTGCTGCTTAACTAAATACATCGATACGAAATGGCATTTATCTTTTTTATTTTGCAAACCATTGTCTGATATCTGTTACCACGTTGTATTTTTTGCATTAATGAACCTGTTTAAACACTACTTCGATGTTCTAAGGTAGGTCGACATATTTGCCACATTTACATTCACGTATAGCTTAGCAGAACAAAGAATATTTAAATAAAATCTTATTTTGTCAGTATAAATAATGTCAATAAAATAAAATGAGTAGGCGTACTGATTTGGTGGCGTTTCAGACTGCCTGGCTTTTGGAAGTTCTTATCGACCTCGCATTATTCTTTCAAATTTCGATTAGGCCTTTGTATAAGTTCATAATGTATTATGGGGAAGGAATGAATGATTGAAGGATGAGGATATTTTAAAAAGTGCAAATAAATACTCTGGTTTCAATTATAAACTTTCTGCCCTTTAGGCTAACGACAGGCAGTGGATAATTGTCCCTACGACAAACTCACAAAATCATCGGAAAACTCGCATATGTTTCAGTATACTCAGAAAAAAAACAATCTAGAAAACGAAATCGATATCTCACGTGTATGCGCTATCATGCCAAAACACAGCTGCGACGATAAAGAAATGATGGTTATCTCGCGAGAATATGGTCTCACGGTTACATGTAGGGTATACGCGGTTAGTAGAGGATTGACGCACGGGACATCGAAGAAACGAGAAGAACTGCTCTTCTGAAGGATGGTGGTGTCGAAATGTCCAGCAGCACCAATTGCTGCCCTTGTCTTAACAGTCTTCGTTGGGTCCTTCGGTCTGACCAACGCTTACGATTGGGTAGATATTCCTCACCCTTTTCATCTAGTAATGTAGTAATCTGTCAGTGCTAAAAGAGACGCAATAAGTGGCTTGAATGTTCAGATGGCCTATACACAGCGCTCTTGAATCCTATGGTTCCCTCAAGGCGCTTAGCCTTCATGTGGATCTGTATAAATATGAAGTCTACGGGGAGTTCCGGGTTCGATTGCAAGAGGATCAGAGGGGCAGCCATCTGTGAAGGCGGGTACAACTGGATAGCCTTTCATGCAAATGGATTCATGGGCCGTGAACATGAATCGATTGCACAGTCACGTGTCTGCATTGTCGGAAATCTTGAATTCGATTAACTTAACTACATTTCGTCACAGTTTGCATATATATTTCGCCTTGAATAGAACCTATCCCTGACAGCTGTTGTGATAGGATGAAGAAACGGACCTGGATCGTTACGTACATAGTGACGATGGTTTCTTCACTTGGGAGGAGTTAACGTCCTATGACTACGAAGGAGTAACCATTTACATCCTCAACATGACCTCGCAAAAGTACCAAGACGGTAAGTATATCCATGATAATTATTACGGCGATAATTATGCCGCAAAATTGCAATTACGTCTACCTTTAGTTTTGTGTCACCAATTTTGATCGTTCGCATCGGCAGCATGGAAATATTACGGCGCCGTTGTTGTGGTTGCAGATATCAAAGTGCGTATTCATGCAGTGAATTTTCTTTATTTATACATTATTTAAGCTACTGTGCGCTTGCTGGTAGTCTAATAAAGAATATTCTTACTTACTTACTTATGTTACAAGAGTGGACATTGATCAATGCGTGGCGTATTTATGGAAGAGGATCCCGTGTTTAAACCTCCTTGAAATAAATACATTAATGCTGTTTAACACTAAAAATACAGAGACGTACGGCCATGTCCAATGGGGTCGTCTCGACCCCAGAAAACTTAACCCTTCACGAAATAACTTTTACTGATTACGCCACTTGACCATTGTATTCATTGTATACCATTTATGCACGCGCTGCATAAACACACATCTGCAGAGCATTTCTTTTAACGCAGAAATGCTGACATTATTTATAACTTTTCAGAAAGATAAAACATTTACAAAGGCGTTTAATTAAGTTTTTATGTAATAAATATATCTGATTGAAAATTAGACTTAGAACTAGTCATATTTCGTAAGAATCTAATAATCGCTGTCGTTCAATGCAGAGACCTTTTCAAATCACCCGATTTGGTGGCACATAATGGGAATTGCCATCCCAGATCAGATTGATTACCTCGACTTCGGAGTATTGTGGATCGGTGGTGCAGATAACGACGATGAAGTCATCATGTTAGTGAGACCATATCAGGTCATTATGTAATGATGCTAGGTCATCAAATCATCAGGGTTGCCTATGTTAAAATTAATCATCATGAAAGTTAATTTAATGATTATAATTAATTCATAAGTCCTACTGCGCTAGTGTATAGCGTACAATACATCAACTGATCATAGGCCTCAACCAGCAGCACAAGGCTTGTCATCAGATCAACAGCCAAAAAGCTAGTCCATTGAGACAGAAAGAAACCTGTGAACGAAATGCAAGGATGAATTGCATTAGGGCCTACACGACATGAAGTCTACACTTAATTATCATCAGCATCGAAATGACACCATAGTGAATTACTGCTGTGTTTATACCATCTAGTAGTTTGGTGAACACTTTAAGCAAACGACGGCTATACAAAAGACTCTTTTAGAGTCTTTTGTTTATCCATCTTTTGCTCAAAGATTTTTTCGCCTGTATAATAATAATAAGAATGAATGATTTATCAAAAACATATATACATGTAGCGGCCAACCTCAAGCTGCTGTTTCGGTGTCTCGCACCTATTTCGGGAACCTACGACACTAGGCCGACTTGAGATCAGCGAAAATGAGTGCGGAACCAAAGATTGTAAGGAAGGAACGTATGCCAATTGGTCACCATATCAGAGCAGTCTCAACAAATCTTGATATTTGACCTGAAATACCGATACGATTTTGTGTCAAATGATTTTCGATTGAAAATATGATGCTTGTGAAGAACTATACAGGCATTTCTTGCTCCCATTAAAATTGACATTTGCGCATGCGCATCGCGACATTAATTATTTGAATTAGTAATCCGTCGTAATTCTGGATTAAAACATAGAAGACAGCAGATGCAGATGCTCAGATACTTACTTCTTAGCTACATGTATGTACATTTGTAACGTGCGTGGGTGAATAATAACGATTTGAATTCACGATGATAGACGCACTTGCTACAATTCCTTTACTGCATACGAAGCAATAACAAAAATCATTGTTGTGCTTTGCAGACCACCTGCTGATGAAGTGACGAACATCCTCGCCAGTAACTTAGCAAACGACTCAAAAGTCATCTTAGGATACATCAAACATGTTCCCAATCAGCCGACAGTTTTTGCAGTAAATATTTTCAACGGCTCCTCGTCAAGAGAATTACAATGTTTCGTCTATAATGTTACTGTAGCCTACTGAAGCGAGTATGTGAGCGACTCTTAGCTAGGACAGAAGAAATTGATTTCTTGTGTTTTGACGGTGTCTTTTGCCCATCTGATCGAAGACTGACAGTTAGATAACTTTGAGTTAGTCAGGCAATTCAGAGAGGTACACAGTGCTTAAAGTGTAAAAAAGAAGTGCCTGGACGCTAGGCGTCACGCAATTTTGGACGATTTTTGACCCTCTCCCTTCGTCACACGTCGTCACAAATGCCATTACCCCTCAAATATGACGTCACGTCACAAGGCCCTGACCCCTCAAAAAAATCAAACCAGATGTCCAGATTGTAATGCAATTTTTTTTATAATTATCAAATATTTAATTATAACTATAAAATAAATTATAACTGTAAAATATTTCAAATTATAATAGTAGAACGAATAAAAATGGAGAAATTATGTAGCCTATAAGGATTACAATCTTATGCATTCCTCACGATGAAAAAGACTCTCATAATCATAATTAGCTTTGTTTAATTCTGGTAACAACTAGTCCTACTGCTAATTAAGTGGAATTTGTTTAAATGAGTGCAAGTTGTTAATAAAATTACGTATTTTGATGTGACGATATGACGTCACATTTCGTCGACCCCCTCTCCTCGTTGTCACACATCGTCACATATTTGTGACCCTCCCCATAGGCGACGTCATTTATGGACGGCCCCTAGTGTCAAAAGTTAAGAACTAAAAATTGCAAAGGCAGACCATCAACATATTAAGTCGACGACAAATAGTTTGTGCACTGTGGTCCACTGTGTTCGTTAAAATAGAAGTTGGATTGGTGATATTAATGATGCTGGAATAGAAGTTGGATTGTTGAACGAAATTCTTCCAAAACATATGCTATTTAGATATACATAATGCCTACTGAAATAAAAGTTAGATCATTGAAAAGAATATTTGCCTAAATAGAAGTTGAATTGACAAATAAATGGTTCTTGATGAACCAGAAGTTGAATTTGTAGCATTATTATTATCAATCCAACTTCTATTAAACCAAATACAATGGGCGAAAAATAGAATTTTTTATCATTCGTTAGGCTTTTTGTCCATCAACCATTATTTAGTCGTAAATTATTTGTTGGTGAAATATTTGGTGCAATTTAAAGGATTGGCCTACAGAGAATTGCTTTCCTTTGTGAAATTGTCGACAAGGGGCCAGTGGGGCCGGCATCGTTTTGAAAGTTGTGAAAAGAAAGTTTGTAAACGCGCGAAGCGCGAAATTTTTTCCTCCTCTTTTCCTGTTGATAATAACGTACACATATAGAGGAATTGCATCGCTGCATGAACGCTCATGGACGGCGTCCAGGCTCTGCTGGCCAAATAAGTGATGCTGTGCAGGACGGCGTCCAGCCTCGAAAATAAGCGCCTGGACGCCGTCCATGACCGTCCAGGTGCACTTTAAGCCCTGGAGGTTCATGTATACAAGTTCCCATAATGAC
Source organism: Bimastos eiseni (assembly GCA_959347315.1). Lineage (NCBI taxonomy): Eukaryota > Metazoa > Annelida > Clitellata > Crassiclitellata > Lumbricidae > Bimastos > Bimastos eiseni. Next base: position 8,551,908 of record OY365813.1, on the reverse strand, counting down.
AATTTGCAGCTCTAGAGGAGTCTTTGAGGTGGTTTTAGGTTGCCACGGAAAATGTCTAAGACCAATCCGCGCATACTGGGTATATCTTTAGTGTACAAATACATATTGACTCTATTGAGGCCTGCATAAACTATCGCTTTCATAAGGTCTCAGTCAATAACATAGCATCACTTGAAAAAACTACCTGATTAGATAAGGATAACAGGCTTTGGGGATGACATGTAGTCAGTGTCAGCAGATTTGGAACGGGCCCTACTTGAAGTAGGCCATGGCTTTATTTTGTGCGTGGCTGAGTACATTCCCAATGGCAATAGAATGTAGACTGATATTTAAGTGAATTGGTTCTGCCTGAAACCGAATGTGGACAGATATTATGGTTAAGTAATTCTATCTGGAATTAATCTTAATTGAAGCCATCTTTATAGACAGTCTAAAAATTAATTGGGATGAGCTGAAGAAATTTCTTGATACATTTCAGAATGATCCGAAACAATTGAGCCGATATGAAGATCATTTCATCGCATGGACGTGGAGAGCATACCTGGACGATCCCAATTCGGACAACACTGTTCTCGCCAGAATGCCAATGACTAAGGTTCGAAACAAGTTTTCAACCTTCGTGTTTAGATAAACAACAGTTTACACGCTAGTAAAAAAATTCTTCATAGAAGCGAGGTCACAATAGTCTTGACTCTTGTTATAGTATACTGTGGATCCGTACGATTCTGGATTTACTAAGAGCCTCCTCATCCGATTCTTTGACTTCGGCTTCCATCTTTCCGTTCTGACAGTTCTCAATCGTCAATCTGTTACAGACGCAGTTAAATCACCACTTCTTCCAATTTACTGGCATGCTGCATTTTATGATTTATTTTAATTGTCAGACCTACTTGACTGACTTGTCACAAGTAGATTACATCGTGGATGTTGATTTCACTACGAAGCGATGATAATCGAAGACACATTCACCACCACCCCTACCATCGAAGGTGGGTGGTGGTATTGCTGATGTCACCCTCACCCAATTGCTGTGCCATATCAACAGAAGTCTTCGTGTGAGTTGATAGATGCATGTATGTAATTGAGTGCCCAGTCTAATTGAGAGCGCAGGACAAAAGCGCGCCGTCAATTGCGCGCCTTTACTCAACAGAATCACGAAAGAAAGACTTACATTTATACTTATAAAAAAGAAAATGTTTTTATTGAGACAGCAACACCTAGCCTGACATATTTGTTAATTGTTTACTTTACCTACTAATGTTAAAGTCCAACATCAAAAGCGATTCCTCGAAGATATTCCAACAATGGTACATTTCCATAAGTTATCTTATTCACCTCTAAAGATTACAATAAATTTTGTATTCTACATACTTTGGTGCGAGTTCTGAAATTTTTACACACTACATCTGGTATTTATAACTTTCGTATTTATACTGCATGAATACGCACTTTGATGTCTGCCCACATTAACCAGAACTTGAAACTATTTGCTTATTCGATTGTAAGACATAATGGTACACATGAATTTATAATACGCCTGACACATGTATGAGTTTGAAGTCTGATCACCAGAAAACGGCAGCTCAATATAAGCTTACTGCATGAACATTTTAAAATATTTTTTTATATGGGTTGATCGATCAACGGGTAAATGTAATTATTCAAAGTAGAAAATATATAAATATTACAGTATCATAGAGTTTTTGACGACGCGCATTTGAGGGGCATACATGTAGTTTGCTGAGCGCTATTGACGCGCACAATAATTGACGGCGCGCTTATGGCAGCGCGCTATTGTCTTGAGCTCAAATGACTGGGTGCCGTCGTTCTACACGGCCTGACTTTGTTCTTATATCTCAAGCCACCAATATAAGAATGTATACCTAGTTTGGATTAATCTAAAAGCCTTAGTTAGTTTTGTTAGTTAGTTAGTTAAAAGCCTTACTTAGTTTGTTAGTCTACAGCAATACAACACAGCTGAGTTAAGAACAAGTCCCTATCGATAGTAAAGTGAAAGATCAAAGGTGTGTGGCATGTTCGTCACACCAGCAAGACGACATGTCAATCGTAAATGTCTGCTCGTCCTCTATCTTTTTGCTCACTTGCATTATTCTTAGATCAGCTGTATAGAATAGTCAAGCTATGTTACATTAAATTTAATTGTGGATGTTCTGCATTATATGAGTAGGCTGCAAAGAGAGGTTTGGATACAATCCAACAGTTTGCCCAGACGAAGGTACCTGAGTCGGATATTCAGCGCTTCGCAGTCGCCGGTCCTTCGAAGGTAATCAAGAGAGAGAGTTCATCTTTTCAAATGCAATACATTATCTATTCCATCAGTTTTAAACGATGAGCTGATGGTTTGTCTAGATGATCTAGTCTCATCCAGGTTGTAGAAACGAGAGGTTTCCCCAGTGACTGTGGTCTTCGGGTCGCTGAAAGAATGGCAGCACTGGTTAAAGCACAACAAACCACTGTGCATCACACTATGGCTGTCTGGTAGCTTGATGGGCATATAATAGTAATGTAATGGGAGCCTGAGTCTACTGATTGGACAATGTGTTTGGTAATTTGCAAATGTGTAGATTTACTCAATTTTGGCTATAAAGTGCAATAACAGCTATTATGATTTATTAATGATTGCCGTAAATAGGGCGATCCTGATAGCTGAACATTACATGTAGGTTCTTTTGAGTTTTCCGTTTGATGCCAACTGTCAATTACTATGTGCAGAAGTCAATATGGTGATCAATAAAGCACATTGATTGATTGATTGATTGATTGACTGATTGATTGAAAAGCAAAAAGCAAACAAAGAACATCAAATACAAATATTATAACCTAGTTAAACTTGTTTCGGATCATTCTGACATTCATTGAGAAACACCTTCCGTCAGTCCATCTCAGTTTAGAGGCCTACATAGAAACGGAATCATCATCATCAGCAGCAGCAGCTGGAAGGCAGTTGATGGCATCGCCACCTATGTAACAATTTCATGCTAAATATCTTAGTAAATCCGGGTCATTGAAGGACTTAAAGCGTCGGATGATAGACTACAATTAATAGCAGGTCATAACGACAGAATTTATGTAGAAATTATATATACGTATCGTCGTAGGCAAACAATAATATTTGCGTAGTTGTTATTGCCTCGCTTTGTCTACCAGTTTAGAAAGAAGTTGAATTGATGAAAATAATTATGACTTAATGAAAAATAGTTCGTGCCTAAATAGACGATGGATTGATGAAAAATATATAGTGATTAAATAAAAGTTGGATTGTATGTGTAACAATGTGTTTTGTTTTTCAGGTCATGGAAAATATAATAAACCACACCGACAGAGGTGAAAGTAACTAAAGATGAATGCCTCTAGATTTTAAAATCCCTAGAAGGGAAAACGCCCATAGACGTGAGAGCCCCTAGATATGATAATCCCTAGTCCTATAGGTGAAATCCCTGGAAGTGAGAGCCCCTAGAGGTTAAATTCCCTAGAGGTGAAAGTCCCTAGATGGCCCTGGAGTTGAAAACTTGAAATCCCTAGAGGCGAAAGTATCTAGAGGTGAGGGCCCCTATAAGTGAATCAACCGGAGGTGAAAGCCTCTTGAACCCATGGACATATACATGTACATCGTCGTCGTCGTCCACTTCTTTATTAAAGCACAGAAAGACAAATGATACAAAGAAACAATGGGGCTAATAATGGCAGACCGAACTGTTACAGCAACTCAGATGGTTACTAGATATTTTTAGACCAGGTCTTTTACCTTAAGTGAAACACTTGTGGTTTCGTACTCGTGTCTCTTTCTGTGTCACCTTCTAGGATGCTATATGATCAAGGAAAAGGGGCTACTAAAGGCAGTTTTCCGCTTCTGACATTTGAGCTCTAACCTTGTGAATTTGTTTTGTAATTTCAGAGGGGTTGGACAACGTGGAGTTTGGCTGCAACTGATCAGAGGGTTGTGATTATGGCCCCAATGATCTTCAGCTTGATAAACACACAGGCGGTAAATTAATAATATACTAACATTCGGGCTGCATGAAAGACCTCATATATGCGTATAATTATAGACCAAGCATAAAGTTGCCTATAATATTTGTTACTGCATAATTATTGAGCACATGTTACTGCAGACATAGGCATATCATCAACGTATAGCTTATATATATATATATATACAAGTTACAATTAATGCATAGTTGAAATCTATTTCTGTATATACCTGCTTAACTACGTTATGTTGCATGCATATCTGGCATAACTTAAATAAATTATGTTGCATATCCTACATACATGTATATATATTTGGCATGTCTGCAATTGTGAATAACTAAGAAGATACATCTAGCAAACTCCTTCCGATCACGTGCTCTAAATGGCTGTCAGTCAAACTGGAGAAGATTTTCATTTCAGACGTTGATGAACCATTTCCAAGACATGAATGGCGCTTGGTCGTTTGCCCTAGAACCATACTATAACGAGAATTTAACTCTGGAGGTCTTTAATCCGAAAGTCCAGGGACTTTTTGACATCGAAGATGTATATCGTAAGTGCATGGCTTTAATCCCTATACCACTATATTCTGCTAATGATAACTGTCGGAAGTTATTGACAACAGAAATTCCATTTTAATTCACCTTCAATTAAGAAGTCTAACCAAAATGCACAAATTCTTTGAAGAAAATCTGCCAAATTAAAACTTCAGGAAGTCAACTTACAGGATAAAACACGACCACCATGTGTAGGCCTATTACGCTACAATTCTATTCTGAACAAGCAAAAGCTCAAGAGGAGTAACCACAAAAGCTGTATTTTCTTAGCCTTGGCATAGATATAATATGTGTCGTACCAAGTAACTGCATATTCATAACTGAAACTATGAGCCAGAGGCGGAGATCTCGCTTGATATATGGGGGACACTCGATGAGAGGAGTAGGAAATGTGGGGGGACACACGTGTAAATTGGCCCCTCTCTGTAAAAAGGTAATGACTTGTCTCCTCAACCCCCCTCGCTATGAGCCATTCAGTAGTCAATATTAAATGCGGAAGATACAAAGAACTGTCACAGAGAGAGAGAGACAGACAGACAGACAGACAGACAGAGAGAGATCCAATAATCTGGTGCAACTCACTTCCGAAATTCTCTGATAGAGCCAAATAGCATTTAGTATCAACGCATTCCATCAATATTGCATTCACTGCACTTGTTGTCCTTCGACCAATGAGTCAGTTGATAAATTATGCAAGAAACCAGCCAACCTATATATACACATCTACGTGTACGACTGTAGGCTATGCTTCTGAAATTCGACCACGTCTCCAGCTACATGTGCGACCTCCACTGGCTCCCGCTAGGCCTCGCTTCTGCCTACCTGGTCGAGCTTTGCAGCCCCACTCTTAGTGTTCATAGTACGCGCTCCCTCCGATCGGTTGAACAGGGTCTTCTTTGTGTTCCTCATGCTCGCACCACCACCAATTAAACTTGGAATAAACATGCGGATAAAATTTTATTTAACTAATACCCTCTAGGCATCCAGATCTTTTATGAGTACCCATCGCATAGATGTTGCATTTCTAAGACCCACTATGAAGAATTATTGCTGCTTCTATTTTCGTAGGTTATCGTGAGCGTCTGACAATTCCAATGCTCCAAGTTTCGTCAAGTGGTGATCAGTTTTTCCTGTGTGATGAGAATATCTTTTGGTGGGATGGCATTCCATCGACGGATCAATTCCTGCTGTAAGTTAACACGAAGACATCCAGGAGACTTCACTCTATACTCACATCATACTATGATCTGATGAGGACTCAGATCGAATCGATCGTTTCAGTGTTCCTGGGATTACTATTTTTCCTTTGGTTAATCAGTTTACCTAGTGGCTACTTTGAGGAGTTGTAGGGTAGGCCAACACATTCATCTACTTCTTCTCACTAAAGTTAATTATCTTTCAGCAGATATGCGTCTAAAAGGGTTCTGAATAAACTAGGCTGACTGGTTTTTCTTTTGCAGTATGTTACCAAATGCCGAACACATGATGGCGCCACATTATCCAAAGATCTATCAGACTGCTTTGTCGGCTCTGTTGACCTTCTTACAGGTGCGAATCTGAGAAACCCAATTAAAAACACATTTCACTATGGTTTGAGTACTCCACTGAGGGGCTTTCTATCTGCATATTTAAGAGTTGTATGGTCTCGAGACTAAGTCTTCGCCTAAAACGTCTCGATACACGCTTTTCATGTCTCGGTCTCATTCTTGTTACCATTATGTCTCGGTTTCGCGGTCTTTCCTTGACTTTATGGAAACTATCTTGAGGTGAATGTCTTCTACTCTTGATTCTTCAAGATGCCTTATCCCTTCAGCCTCAGGCAAATTGTCTTCAGGTTTTATGCTATAAAATTGTCATATTTAATATATTAATATCATTCAGATTTTCTATACGTATAATATTCATTGAATACATTTAACATTAAATATTAAAGTTGCAATCACGCAATTTGTCATAGACAAACAAGTAAGAAAATCAGTTCTTCACAGTTCGCTGCTGGTGTTCAGTCTTCAGAAACGAGCGGCATCTAGTTTCTGTATACAATTCAAATATGTTAATATATCGGAAATAAATAATTTTTTATTTTATATGGAATATTATTGCTTCACATTGTTATATTGTTTAGACGATTTCATATTACTTCAGCTATTATTGAACAGCTCAAAGAAATATTGTAGACTTTATTCGGAATTTGGGTCCGTTTTGCCTTTTTATCACGTTCGAAAAATAAAGCAGCACTGTTTTGAATTGTCTTGGACCGCGCGTTTAGTTCTTGTTCTAGGCACCCTACTGTTTTGTTATTGGTCCTTAAACTCAACTATTTTGTCTTGTTCTAGTCTTTAAGTTTTAAATCTTGCGTAAAAATCTGGCACATTTTAAATAGTACAGGCAATAAAATTTAGCTTCTATTGCTGCTTTCTTTGTATATTTCCTCGGACACGCTTTGTTCGTGTTTTCTTATAAAAACTACATTTTGATCAGCTATTGTTCTACTCTGAGTTTCAGATAGAATTCGGAAACTGGATAAAGAGCAGTTCGAAAACCGGACAATTAATTATGTGCCAATTGAAGCAAAATATTGTTATGCCAGGAGATAGATCCATGCAGACAGGATCGCAGCTGTAATTGAAATCTCCAAATTTCTAGTGCACCATTCTAAGTCAGGCGTAGGGCACCAGTTTGCTCACGAGCGCTGGGTGCAGTGGTAGCAGTTTTACTTAAGTTCATGTAACGATCGTTGACTTGTGAAGTAGTTTGGATTATGGTACTTCCGTATCTAGTGAGCAATGGTCTGAAACGTATTAGCGTTTGTAAGCAATTAATAATTCTTTATGATGACGAATGACAACTTTTTGGTAATTAGTCTACATAACATATCTATTTGTCTTAAAATGATTCGCTAAATTTCTGCCTACATTGACCTCAGCCAATGCTACTGATTTGCTGATTCGATGCTCTTTAAATAGAACTGCATCATTATTTGTAGGGGCTCCCGTTTCCACAGGTCTGGTGGGAAATGAATCCGGTAGGCCCTTAGCCTTTTAAAAAGAAAGCATAACTTTTGCATATTTATTGTTTGTATTTGTTACTATAGCGATCATGCAAAAGTCTGAGCATTTGTTTGTAACCTTTGCGATCTTTTTAAAGAGCACACTGAGTTAAATTACCGAGTCGTATGAGCTGGTAGATTTGAATCCTTAGCTAATGCTCACGCTTATATTCTTGATCCTATCACTGAGTTCGTATAGACCGTCTGCGAGAGAGACAAATACAATAAAATAAGTGAATCTTAACAGTGTTGACAACATGTGCTTTGATATTCATCAATCAATAAGCGCCGTGAAAATATGTTTGCAAGGTTATCTTATGCTTCATTGCAGCATTGTAACAGTCTTTCGAAAACAAAATATATTTATGAAACATATTCATGCATATTTGGGAAAATTTTGATTTCAAGTGATTAAAATTACTTCGCAGAGACTAATTAGCAAGCTTGAATTAATTTAAAAACTCGTTAAAAAGGTTAATCCTGTCTTGATCGTCAAATAGGCTAAACAATTGAAATTACTTTCCAACATTTTTAGTAGGCCTATGTTTGATCATTGTTCTGAAATTGGTCGATCTAAACCATCATTTGACAATTGTATGCAGACTGCTACTGGAGGAGAGACGATCTTTCATGCGAATCCTCCTCCTGCCGAGCTCTTCGCTTACAAAGCAGTAACACTCGGAAACGACACCAGGTAATATGCATCTCACAGTTAATGGTACACTAAGTATAGATTTGAGAGAAATCAGATGTTAGAATTTTATAGGAATGAATTCGTTGGCAAACAAGCTTAAGTTATTGGAACAGTATTCAGGAAACGCTGTAATATAACTACTTCGCATATACTGTATCACAGTAGGCTATCTTTTAAAAGAAGAAAGTAAATTTGTGGCTGACACAAAGGTTAGCCATCTAAAACAATGATTCCCATCTGCGTTGTGTGGCACCAAAAGGTGCAGTCAATCTGCCCAGAGGATTCTGCGGCTGAATAACATGTCAAACAAATGAATGACCGACATAGACTTATAATTACGTAATAATATTTAAAGTAGTGTAGAGCAAAATAGAATCAGCATTGCGGATGAATGAATATATATATATATAGGCTATATGTATATATAGTCTAAATATATCTTCGCTTAACATGCCAGACAAGACGAAAACCGCACACAGCTAGGTATAGATATTATGGTAAGACAATTATAATGACTGAAGATAACCATTATTGTTCTCCTTTATGATCTAGAAGTAGACAATTTAAACAATATTTTAACATAAATTTCTGTGATGCAGATTCTCTTATCAAATTTTATTGGTAGCCAAAAATCATCATGACCAGGATGAAGTTTATCGTGTCCCTAGATTTCCGCCGGGAATAGGTCTAGAAGAACATGACTCGCGTTTCATCTGATTACGCCATAAGTCTGTTCTCTGCTTCTCCGACCAAATCTTTCCTGACCTTCGTCTCTTTTAACTGATATAAATGTGGAACTGAAAAGAAATTAAATTTGGTCTGTTGTCAATTACTCGATGACTTTTAATTAGATGATCTTTAAATTCCAAACGGTGGGACCCATTATCTGGCATAATGTAATTGAAAGTCATGCGCATAAGGTAGAAAGTTTTTAAATTTTTTATTTGACTATTATTAATTTTTAAAAGTAGCTACACGAACCATGGCGATCTAAATAAGCGGTGTGCTAAATGAGCATTTATTTGCTACATTTATTAATTAGCTGCGTGCTAGTATAAATGGTCGATATATCGTAATTCAGTTGAATGTTGTTAAGAGGAAAGCAGTTTCACATTTGGTAGGCCAAGTTGTCTAGGTGAAAACTAATAGCCAATTAAACATCTATAATTAACTGTTTGTTTGCAAAAGGCGTGATTTCCGTTTGGCTTCTGGAACTCCTTCTGATATCGTTCCGCATCCTGTCCCTTGGCGTCGAGATATCGAAATAGAAGACCTGGTAAGTCGTTCCATCCACTCATTATTTTTATAATGGTATTATGTTTACATCCTCAAAATTCCATTCAACCGTACTGACAGTCCATGGGCTGAATAAAGGAGGAGGGTGACGCCAATAATCTTTGTTCTGACATTGCGTCGTTCAGCGACAACTCCCCGGCCATATACATCTTAAAGTAAAGAAAGAGAGTAGACCTACAATGAATAAAACGTAGATCTAATTTGAAATTCTGCGCACAAGGAAAGAACGGAATATTTCACGACAGAATCGTTCAGAAATAAGCTTCTCTCTCGATTAGCATACCTTCTGTAGCTTGAATTTTTATTTCTGGATTCGATTTGGACTTGCTTTAGTAGATCTAAAGGATTAGAAATTTAAATTCGATTATAGGCCTACCTGTACATAAAGCGACCTTCGGGTGAAACTCTATGCATAAGAAAACGATAGTTAAATGTGCTTATGAGCGAAAGAGTCAGTTAACCAGCAAAGATTCCAACCTCAAGGCTCACTAAGCATAGTTATCTTACAATACCAGGGTGTAGACGAGCAGGAATGGTCTGGAAGAATTTTCTGGAGTACTTGATATTATTTAGCTGGAGTGTGCGATGTACGGTATTGTCAGATCAACAGGAACAATTTCTACCAAAGTATCCTTCAATCGGCGGCGGTTCAATACTACATCAGCATCACTCGGCTCTGCCCCTTATATACAGTCAACCACTACCACTATGTTGCACTTAATAATTTTTTCATAGAGCTTCTCAAACTAGCTATTTGAATATATCTAGGATCACGTAATCTCACTTGTTCTCAAGTCTCTTCCTGTAAAGACGTCCTTACCATACAGACTTCACTGCAATGTCCACAGCCAGAAACTTAACCTGGCTTTGCAGAATCAGTGAATGAAAGTGTCCTGTGCTGGTTAATTAAATACTGTTTAACGACACCGTGTCTTTTAAACGAAGGCGATTAGCGTCGCCTTCGTCTTTTGTGTATTGAACCCTGCTGGATCAGACCTTTTGACTGATGAAGCTTACAATGCTGTCATATCACCAGTGCTGCCATCTTATTGGAAGATATAATATCGAGGGCTCCACATAAATGTTTTGCTCTTGTTTTGCTCTGTGTAGGGCGGTGGAACTTACCGCATAGCAGCCGACGAAGTGCCTGACGAATGGGTTGGATTTTACATCGAGGTACACCAACGATTAGGATTCAGTCTATTACGCATCTTATAAATAATATCCTGGTTTTACTACATGGTTATTTAGGTTATACTGAGAGCGCCGATTTAACTTGACAAGATTTAGATCAAAAGTTCCAAGCAGATGTCTGTCAGTGTCTACAAAAGAAGAGGAAATGTCTCAACAACTAGCCTGAGTGAGAGGCAACCATGGGCATCAGTATTTGTCAATGAGCAATTATATATATATATATATATATATATTGTATGACAGGCATTGACATATATATACACATACGTAAAATGGTCAAGTGACACACCTTTCACACCTTTCTTATAAGTCACTCCTTAATACCACGAAACTGGTCTAACTGATTACTATTCCACATAATTCTGCTCTCACTTTGTGTGTTGTGTGTGTTTGATCTGCTCAAAGAAACGAGCCCGAGTCCGATGGAAGCAAATTGTGCGTCGTTCGCCAGTCCTACATGTATAAGTTCGAGAAGGAAGATTGAAGACAGGGATTAGGCCTATGCTAGCTGCAACACATGTGGACACACACACATTAGACTGCAATATGGCATGCTTTCATCACCCCGCTGCAATAACATGTAACTCATGCAACAAGGGCTGTCAGTTGCTTCACTGTCTTAATAGAGTGTCTTGTGCTTTGTAGGGTCAGTGGGATGGACCATCAGGAGACAGAATGTGCTTCACATCCCAGGTTCATGTCATTCCCTACACCTACCCTCACGAAGCCTGCACAGACCCGGAATCCTGTTACGGAACTCTCGTCTAAACATCTCAACCGAATTACAACGAATGACAGTCACGGAACATTAGTGCTGACTTTATTCGTTAATGTTTAAAGTCTTATTGCAGCAAAAACTGTTTTCGAGAACTCTGTGAGACGTCAGTTATCGTGTGGTTGTAAAGCGTAGCTTTTAAATCCCTTTTGTCACTAAAAGAAATGGAGGGGATGTCAAAACTCCATAGAATTAGTAACAATCTACTAAATCGCAATTCGCGAATTGCTGGCGAATTGTTCTTTGCGTCGCAAACCACTCGCAGTGGATACAATATTTTTAACGGCGTTTAGTGGTGGCGCTGCATGGACGCAAAATACGCAATTGCGTCCCAAAAAAGATTTTAAAAAAGACCAACGATACTTAGTAGGCCTACTTACGGTAGGAATATATTGATGTTTCACAGACTCAGAATAGCTAATATATATTAACGGCTTTCCATAGCGGACGACAATAAGGCATTTCTTGTTTAAGCACGTCCTGTTTGCATTTGGTTTTAAATTACAGTTAAAAATTGCAAATTTGTTTTTAAATTCTATTTTAAATGTTGTAAATCCGCTAGATGTAGGCCTAGTTGTGCTGATATTTTAAGTTCACGTTACTAAAGTTTAGTAAATTAGTAGGGCCTACTGCAGTCTACAGATATTAAAATTTTTAACGAAATACAAGACATTAAAATATTTTACCAAATAATATGTAAATAGAATGAAATTTTCAACTTCTTCAGAACATACTTACTTAGTACTTACCATATATTGATGTTTTCGAGTCTCAGAACAGCTAATAATTATATAATGACGATCTTCCATAGCGGGCGATAATTGAACATTATCTGTTTAGAGACGTTCTGCTTTCATTTTGCATTTGAATTAGTTTAAAATTGCCTACCAAATTTTCGAGGCCAGCGCCGCCACTAACGGGGTTTGCAAACTGAATGCTCTGATTGACGCATATAATAAGTTTCAAATTTCGTAGCTTTATAAATGAAATTAACGAACCTCCATAATATGTCAAGATTCTGCAATCACCAAACAGTCAACTACGATGAAAACATGACATCGAAATGTATTAAAAAAATTGATTTAAAAAAGTAAATGGAGCTTTCAGTCGCAGCTAACGGAACAAGAAAGAGGAAACAAATTGTACACATACATGTACACTAGGGTGGTCCAGAAAATAGAGTTTTGAGGTTCATTGCTCCACAAGGCTACCCTTGTTTCAAATGATAATAATGAATTAATTATCTGTCAAGTTTTAACTAGATTGAACAATCTTTACTGGTAGCAATTTTTGTAACATTTTTGATTAAACATCTAAAAAGTCAAGAAATTCGTTTTACATCAGTAGGCTACATCGAGTACAATTATCATCTTAAAGCAGATAACATCATTATAAATGTGAATCAGTCTATGATGTATATTACATTACTGTTAAATCAATGATCGAGTCCTACAGAAATTGAAATAAAAAATAACCAGAAAATTGGGAACTGCAGCAATTCTTGGTTATCTTCAGGCAGAGCATGTGTCTCTATTGCTTACATGTAGAAGATGTGTCCTTGTCTCGAAGCACACTTTAGCAAGTTCGTGTTGCCAAAGGTGAGGGAATAGGCGCAAGTCAACAAGTCTCGTTTCAGCTGATTTATTTATTAATTTTTAAGGATTTACATAGCGCCCCTCAAGAACATCTACTCAGGAGCTTAAAACACTGTTTGTTGCAAAAAGGCTGTTGCAGATACAAAGAAGATGGCTAGAGCGGCGTTGTCCGCTCGATTGTCCGAAGGTTAGGGGCCGTTCACATATTATATAACGCTCAAGAGATAGGTGGGTGGGTTCCGGTTTTGTTAGCGTTATATTGTGTAGGGTGGGGGTAGGTTGAAGGTTTTGTTATATAACAAACTTTTTTCAGCTTATGCTATTTCGCCTGTTTGCTTGCCAGTTGGAAATTCCATGTACCACGGACCTTTATTGTTTAATCGAAGTTCACAATACGTTGTGAACCAAAACTAGCACCATTAGCTGCCACCTGGCGAATTTATTTGACGTTCTTAGTTATTATTTTATAAATCCACTTTTAACAATTTCATGTGCATAGCTTTAAACGCTCTAAAATTCAAATCTGTGTGCTTTGTTTTGATTCTGGTTTAAATTAAAGTTAATTCAATTGAAATAATTATTTTGGTAGGTATTATCATGATGTTTGATTTCATTTTCTATTTTCTATGTTTGTTTAAATACCAAATTATCGTTGTAGTACACACTCTGTATACATCATACGCTATTAAATAGGTCGAGTTGTATCGTAAACCTATCGATAAATACCTGAAAGTGCAATATTAAACCAATCCATTCTGTGTGACACTATAATGCTCATTTCTAGTGCAAAACAGGAGAGAAACTAAAATGGTGCTTTTAAATAGGATGTACGTAACTACCATGTATTATCATGATGTATTATAGTAGGCTTAGGCTACATGTAGATACATGGTGACAATCGTCGATTACCCAATTAGTTACCGTAATTAATACAAGTGAATTTAGCGCCATTAAAATTCCGATTATTAAGATGCAGAGGAGCTCCATACATCCGGTTTAATCATCATTAGCACGAGAGAGTACACAATTTTAAGGTAGCTTTTGTTACATTGCTAATTGGGCATATGATGATTTTTTTCTGCAGTTCTTGAATTGGATAAAGACAACTATCAGCTGAATGACTACTATTAAAGTGCTAACTAACATCGTATTGTTATAAAAGTGTAAAATTGTGCAATACAATTATGTCGATTACATGTCTTTTAATGTGCTTATAGGCTGGGGTGGGGTAGAGGGGTGGGTAGCATATCTGTTATATAATACAGAAGTGGGGGGGTCACAGCTGCTGTTATGTAACGTTATTAGGGGCAGGGGGTGGGGGTGGGTCAAAAATTGGGATTTTATGCGTTATATAATATGTGAACGGCCTCTTAGATAGTCCGAAGGTTAGATAATCCGAAGGTTAGATAATCCGAAGGTTAGATAATCCGAAGGTTAGATAATCCGAAGGTTAGATAGTCCGAAGGTTAGATAATCCGAAGGTTAGATAGTCCGAAGGTTAGATAATCCGAAGGTTAGATAGTCCGAAGGTTCGATATTCTGTGTATTCGATAGACCTAAGATTGAAGATTCTATACTCTGACATCAATTTAACTAGAATCTGGATTAATTGGTGAAAAAAATCTATGTGTGAGCATACATAAGCACGTATTATAGAGGCGCAATAGACGAGGAGACAGATCGAAGACGCTGTATATGCAATGGAAAGTAGATCAGGAGAGTCTGGACATTAATTTGATAACGGCCACGTCATCTGTTGATGCCTTATGCATTAAGGACTGGCGCTACATAAGTTTATGACCAATAGGCAACTGGGTTTGACGAGTTAGAGCTCTTTACCTCCTAGCCCTTTACCTCCTTACTTACTACGAACTTTGAACGATATTGCATATCAAGCCAATTAAAATCTGGTTTCGTCAGGTGTTTCAATATTGTTGACACCTTGATTATAATATGCAGCCGTATACACGTATCAACTTTCCATCATGCACAATGGCAGGCAGGGCAGAGCCGTATTATCCATAAGGCTGACCAGGCTGAAGCATAGGGGTCCACCAGAAGCAGGGGCCCATGCGGCATAACCGGTTATAATTACTGCAGCAGTGAGATATTTGAATTATAGCATAAGTTGCTGGAGGCTAATCAACTCAAATCCCTTGATATCGTCATTTCGGCGGATATTCAAATTCAACTGTGAGCGTCCATGCAACAGTGCAATTCCTCTGCGTACGCTATTATCAACAGCATTTAATTATCTACTATTAAAAAATAATATTTTCATTAGGCCTACTTATTAAATGAAGTAGCCCATGTATATAACGGATGTCTATAATTCGTGTCTTGCATTCTAGTTACCTTTTCATCAAATTAATTTTCGTCATATGCGTTTCCAGCGTCTGCTTCATTTGTGATTAATTATCAGATGTAAACAGCAATTCGTTCAGCTGTTCAGCAGTTGTTCAGCCTTTTTGTTTTATTTTTTGATGAGCTGATCAGGCCCAGTAAGTTAGTAAACTGATTAAGTTGCACTACATACCATAATGCGTATAAAATTGAACTGAATTTCTTCTATTTCAAGTTGCGAAACGATGAAACGTGTAGCGAGGTAGGCCATATATCTACTGCTACTGCTAGTGCATGATGTCGGAATGATCATCTACAAAAAATTGAGAAGACCAGTTGCCCCATCAAGGGCTGACTTGCTGTCATTCTGAAGAAGATCATGTTGTAGGCCAACTGGAAAATTTAACAGATGAATTGGTGAAAAATGTTCAAAGTTAGGAACATTGATAAAGTGACTATTTCAAACTCCCATATGTTGATGCTATCAGCAGTATGATCACTTGGATCTGTTTCTATTTACCTGGTGCATCTTGGTGCAAAATAAACGTAAATCAATAGTAATGACTCTGGTCTATGGCCGAAACAAGCACAAAGGACATCCAATGATTCCCATCCTCTATTTTGAGAATAGAAAGAATGGAGGAGATCAAAATTCTAGAAATCTGTCAGGAACAGGGTCGCCGATCACGGGAAGTGGAGGAGACAAGCCCCCCACCTTTTGCAAGGAGGGGACACATTATTCGCTTGTCCCTCCCCCACATATAGCACCCCTCTCACTGGGTGTCCTCCCACCTGTCAAACGAGATCGCCGCCTCTGGTCAGGAAATCAACTTAAGAGACTGTTTGGCAGAAATTCTTTCAGCAACTCTCGGTGCTTTGCTCTATCAGTCTATCTAAAGGTGCATTTTGTTTGACAAACTTTTTTAATTCTATATAGACTTAATTCAATTTTTGCTCAATATTGACTAGAGCACGTTCATCTGCAGGTTCATCTGCAAAGAGACACAACTCTCTGTAAATAAAGAAGGAAAAGTTTTTCCGCTTCGCGTGTTTGGAAACTTTGTTAGGCCTTTAAAACGCTGTCGGCTCGACTGGCCCCATGTCGACAATTTCATCAAAGGAAAGAAATTCTCTGCACGCTTCACATTCCAACAAATATTTCCCCAACAAATAGTTGAGGACAAAATAATGGTAAATGGACAGAAAGTTAAAGAATGCTAACTAAATTTTATTGTATTTGGCCAAATAAAGGTTGGATTGAAATAATAATGCCTGCATATTCAGCTTCTGCTTCAACACGAACTATTTTTATCAATTCAACTTCTTTTTAGGCAAAAATTCTTTTCAATGATCCAACTTTTATTTCAGTAGGCATTATATTCATCTAAATAGCATCTGTTTGGGAAGATTTTCGTTCACCAATCCAACTTCTATTCCAGCATCATTAATATCATCAATCCAACTTCTATTTGAACGAATACAATGGACCATAGTGCGCGAAACATTTGTCGTCGATCTGCCGTTGCAATCTTTAGTTCTTAATTTTTTGACACTAGCGTCCAGGCACTTCTTTTTTGCACTCTAAGCACAGTTGTTACTCCACTTATTATTTCATTTGTAAGAATATTATTTGATAAAATGACCTCTGTATGGTCTAATTGTACGAAAGAAGAGATTAAAATTCGCGGTGGAACTGGGAAGGTCGTTGAGATATCGAACCTCAAGGGGCCAAGAGAAACTCTAAACCTATAGGGGCCTTGCAAGGGGTTAATACGGCTCTGATGACAGGGAAAGTCGCAATAAATTGCCTTCAATAAGCTTCGTGAAAGCCACGGGAAACTCGCACATGTTTCTTGTAAACCTACCGAATCAAATTGATCTGATTGTAAGCCTACGTTATCGGTTCGAGGTACAGATGTGACGATAAAGAAATGGACGATTTTATTTTCTGTGTTTATCTGTATGCATACATAATGTAGTTGTGTAAAGGACACAACACAGACACTGAAAAGTGGTGTTACTGTCTAGTGTCTATATGCATGTTCATGCATTTGGTCAACCGTGGCTGAAAATGTGTCCTCATCGTTCTATACCAAACCAAAACGGATATCTCTCCTTTATCCCTTAACATCCTTCCTCTTCCTTCTTGTACTGCACAGCCCTCGCGATGAAGCTGGTGCCCGCACTTTGCCTTAAAAGATGCTCCGTAACAGTGCACCTGTCGTCGCCTTGTGTTGTCAGCGCACACTTTTGAATGTATTGGATATAGACAGCAAATACATTATTTATTATTATTAATGAGGTCAGAACATTTTAATTCTGACTACAGTATCATACTGAACGAATGATAAATTAGCGTATCTATTTGCCTAGAGTCACTGTGGACTATAGCATGACATAAAATGTGGTCTTTTGAAGTAGGCAGAAATGTGTCTGGTAGAATGCGACAACGTAAGTTGCTAACTGTGACACAATACATGTTTTATATATGCATCATAAATGGTCAACCAGTGTATGGTGGTGTCTGCTCATAACTGATATGAATTCTGCTTGTGTACGATAAAATGCCACTTGAGTTAACAGGCAACTGAACTACTTTCCGTCGAGATAAGCGACACCGATGGTCATGGGGTCTGCGTAAGGATTCGTATAAAGTCAGCGCAGATGTGACATCAAAGAAACGAGAACTGCTCTTCTGAAACTGAAAGATGGTGGCGTTGAGATGCCCAGCAGCAGCATTAGCTGCCCTGGTCTTAACAGTCTTCGTTGGGTCATTTGGTCTGACTAAGGCT
>OY365813.1:8176120-8528620 GCA_959347315.1 Bimastos eiseni | reverse complement strand
TCTATATCAACTGTTATTTGATTCGATTCTGTTTTATTATATGTAGACAGATAGGGTATTTGCGTATTCCTGCATTTCAGAATGACCCCAGTCAAATGAGTCGATATGAAGATTCGTTCATCGCCTGGACGTGGAGGACTTATCTGGACGATCCTACTCCTGATCCCACTGTCATCGCCCGTATGCCAATGACTAAGGTCTGAATCAAGTCTTCTTCATTCGGGTATAGCAGGTAACGCCTATATGTACACCCTGCATTTGAAACTCGACATCCGGTGAGCGATCATCATTATAATACTCTGAGTTGTCATGGTGAACTTCATCCCAGAACAGTCTAACATGATCTTCTGAGATCCGTTTGAAATACGGCTGCTCTGATCCTCTCTTTGCGCTGTCATTGTTCTCATTTTTCAATCATGATCAGACTAATAAATGACAGCTTAATGCAAACTAACTGTTTTAGTCTACTTTCTAGTTTGTCTGAACTGTTTGATCTTGAAAGTTTCGCTCTAAGTATGATTGAAACGGATCTTTATTTCACTAGGAAGTGATTAATATATTTAGGAATGCCTGCAGTTAAATACTGTCACAATAAAAAAAACACCCAGAAACCTTCAAAATTAATTAGTTAAACGAATTCATTTCATTTTTGACTTCACGTCAACGTTGTACAGAGAAACTCACTAGAGTCGCTCCTCAACCAAAAAATAGATATTTCCTCGATATTCTCTCAGACAGTTCACTTAAGATGCGAT
The DNA here is from genome assembly GCA_959347315.1 of Bimastos eiseni. Lineage (NCBI taxonomy): Eukaryota > Metazoa > Annelida > Clitellata > Crassiclitellata > Lumbricidae > Bimastos > Bimastos eiseni. The sequence continues at coordinate 8,527,865 of OY365813.1, read as the reverse complement.
GTTGTCAACATGCAGATGGAATTTATGGATCTGTCCACGTATTCATTCCCTACCAGTAGGAATACACAGAGCCCGCTTAGAACCCCAATGGCCACATGGACCCGTATAATTAAGCCCCTATGGATCCAAGTGTATGCCAATTGGCATGTTGGCTAATGTGTAGAGTGGAGACTGAAGTCATTAGTCAAACTAAGACTTGTTTGGACCAAATGATATAAGGAACAGTCAAGTTGTGTGGAGCGACAGAACCTAACATCTATCAACAGTTTTCCTGACTGTTTTGACAATCAAAAATTCGTCCACACTGTATTGGGCGCAGGTTTTTAAATTAGTCAACAATATATTTATTAAATATAACTTACATAGGATGTGTTATGTTAGATCACTTACAGGTTCCGTTTACAGTGACTGTACTCCGCAAAAACCATACATGACAGGCCTACGTCCCAAATAATAATGACCACTCGCTTTACTGTAGATAAATAGAAATATTCTTAAATAGGCTGCATATAAAAGTTATGCAATGTTACAATACATTAATGTGATTGTTGTGCACTGGACAAATATAGGCCGCAAAAAGAGGTTTGGATACAATCAACCAGTTTGCAAAGACGAAAATACCTGAGTCGGATATTCAGCGTTTTGGCGTCTCAGGACCATCGAAGGTAGTCCATAAAAGGATCACATTTTCATCTCAAATATAGACTAATATATTTGAGATTAAATATTGTTCGCTATCTGAAGGTCCGTTTGGTAGATTCTGGGTCAATAAATAATTAAATGATTGGTACATGTAGTTTGGGTATCGTATCTAATATACAGTACATCTGGCCGTATAATGCATGGATTTCGTGCAATAACCTCCGACTACTAGCTCGCAACATTTGCTTCACACCACATCGTCATCGTCGCCGTTGTTACCATCGTCGTCGTCGTCATCATTATCATCCGTCAAGGCTTCTCTCCTACGCGTTGTCGTTTTCACTAAATGACTGTTCTAACCATTTACCGCCTTCGCTAGGAGCCTCAGTCTGCAGCCTTCTTCAACGAGTTCACCTAGAGCTGGTCGAGCGGTTTCTTCTGTACAACACGCAAGTGATCGTAACAAATGATCTGAACATCCATCTTGAAGATTCAACACTACTTGCAACAACGCAACATATGACTGAGCCGATCTATCAATTTGGAGGCTGGTCCAATGTACTCATCAGATGTGACTTGATATATAGACCTCGCCTTTTACCTTAACGAAAACACTTGTCGTTTTGTTTTCGTGGCTCTTTCTTTGTCACCTTCTGCGGTGCTATCTAATCAGGAGAAAGGAGCTACTAAAAGCTCTTTTGCTGATTCTGAAATTTAACCTCTGACCTAGTGATCGTTGTGATGTTATGTGTTGTCATCTCAGAGAGGTTGGACAACGTGGAGTTTGGCTGCAACGGATCAAAGGGTTGTCGTTATAGCCCCACTCGTCTTCAGCGTGATCAATGCTGAAGCGGTAAACTACAATGATTATATACCTAAGCAAGTGTATATGATTTAGTTGTATATGATTTAGTTGATATGATTTAGTTGTATATGATTTAGTTGTATATGATTTAGTTGTATATGATTTAGTTGTATATGATTTAGTTGTATATGATTTAGTTGTATATGATTTAGTTGTATATGATATAGATGTATGCTTACCAGATAGACTAAAGATAGTAAGCTGTCTACATTTACATGTTCGTATTGACCATGTACTTATGAGTAAAGGTTTTTGCTTATTATGCACACTTGAAACGAATGCATAAAAATTTAATACCAGAGAGCAACTGCGTAATTTCACACAAGCGTGAATTCTTATTTTGCAAGCATATGCATATCAAACGTGTTTGAATTGGAATGACATTTAATAGTCATAGTAAGTATTTGAATAGAATGGCAAACCGTTTCCGGAGGAAACAGTTTAAACATAGGCCTACGTGCATGAATAGACGAGCAAATAGCCGAGCAAATAGACGAGCAAATAGACGAGCAAATAGCCGAGCAAATAGAAGAGCAAAAAGAAGAGCAAATAGAAGAGCAAATAGAAGAGCAAATAGAAGAGTAAATGGAAGAGCAAATAGAAGAGCAAATAGACGAGCAAATGGACGAGCAAATAGAAGAGCAAATAGACGAGCAAATAGAAGAGCAAATAGACGAGCAAATAGCCGAGCAAATAGACGAGCAAATAGCCGAGCAAATAGACGAGCAAATAGAAGAGCAAATAGAAGAGCAAATAGAAGAGCAAATAGAAGAGCAAATAGAAGAGCAAATAGAAGAGCAAATAGAAGAGCAAATAGAAGAGCAAATAGAAGAGCAAATAGAAGAGCAAATAGAAGAGCAAATAGAAGAGCAAATAGAAGAGCAAATAGAAGAGTATAACTGGTAGATGACAACGAAATCTAAGCAGATTCTCTGAGCGAATGCTCTAAGCAGATGGATGGATGGGTCAGAGTCAAACTGGAGACGATTTCATTTCAGGTATTGATGAACCACTTCCAGAACATGGACGGTGCTTGGTCGTTTGCTCTTCAACCCTATTACAATGAAAACGTAACTCAGGACTTCTTTAATCCAAAAGCTGAAGGAATTTTCGACGTCGAAGATGTATATCGTAAGCATCTGCAAAAACCTTATGCCTTGAAATGGCGAACATAGTCGATGCTAAGCTCATCTTCTCCATGTTACAACTTGAGGCATATTCTTTGTACATTCAAGGATACACATGCTAAGGTCATTAAGAAAAGAAAATTGCAATCGCTTTACTAACGTGGTTGTCTCTCGGAGTTTCCTATTTGTCCCAATTCAACTCATTAATTAAGGCCTAGAGGACACAACCATGCACTTCCACTGTTCCATCCAAAGGCAGCTCTCACTCCATTCAAGGAGATTATAATAAAGAAATATTTATTGATTTATTTATCAATTCTAGCAACAATGGTGTTCTTTGCTTAAAATCTAAATAATTATGGCACGCTAGCTAGCATTTCAAAGTTTTGTAGCATATTGATTTCTCAATAACACAAAATATACAATTGAGTAATAGCGAAAGTCGGAAGTTTCAGCGATGCAATTACCATTCTAATTCATTTTCAATTGTTAGTGGTAATTGCAAATTTATATAGCGTCAATTCAACTGAGACTCATCAGAGGCGATGCCATCCTAACATGCTGAGACGACGATCGAGTCCAAAGGTCTTCAAGTGTCTGAGGAGAACAGGCAAAGAATGGCTGAAGAAGAGTTCATGAGGCAGATTGTTAGACAACTTATTCCAGGAGGATTGACCGACTGCATCGTAATATGTGTGGGAGAGCGGAGACATCTGCGACTGGGAAAGAAAAATACTGAAGTGTAGAGTCTCTTGAGGTAAGACTAAGCGCAACCTTTAAAAGGTTTCCGTTCATTTCGTCGCAATTCACTTCGTCGCATTTTTAAAACAACACTAACCCTAATACTGACTCTCACGATGCATGACCTGACCCTAACCGACCCTCACGACGTATAACATGACCCTAACCGACCCTAGTGATGCTTAACATGACTAAATGAATGCGACGAAATGAATGCGACGAAATGAGCGATCACCCTTTAAAACGTGCCTGATAAGAGATCGTTTATCTTTGTAGGTTATCGTGAGCGGCTGACAATTCCAATTCTCGAAGTTTCGTCGAGTGGAGATGAGTTCTTCCTGTGTGATGAGAATATCTTCTGGTGGGATGACATTCCATCCACTAATCAATTCCTGCTGTAAGTTCAAATGGAGCATCCCTGAGACCTGACCAAGTCTCCCTACTCTCGCTATACCTGACCATTGATCATTTTAGTGTTCATGTTTCATCAATTTGCTCTTTCAATGCACTGAGGGCCACACTGAGAAGGTTGTGGAGCACACACGGGATGTTTCGCATTCTCTTCTGTTACCTCAAAGGTTGGAGGTTCAACTTCTCGCTGAGGCATAAAGATGCTTTTATATGTCTCGTCCACGTGCATTAATAATTGCACCTATGCATAACTGCAGAGCGGTCAGACAGGTACAGGTACGAATAAACATGATGCGTTGTCAGTGAAACTGACAGACGATGGCAGCTGAGAGGATAGACATGCTAAGGTCATTAAGAAAAGAAAATTGCAATCGCTTTACTAACGTGGTTGTCTCTTGGAGTTTAAACAGGTAGGGCCTACTCTGTATCTTCAACTTTTATGCGCTGCTTGCGCATTATAATCAGTCTCATTATCATCATCATCTACTTCTTCTCACTGAGTGTATGTCTGGACTCTGACCTCTCAGAGACTATCCTTTGGACAAACCCTTAGATTTGACGCAGCGCTCGTGAATAAGCTGGTGCCCTGTGCTTAGATTTTAAGTGGCGCTTTAGAAATTTGGAGATTACGATTACGGTTAGACTTACGATTTTATAATTTGCAGATCTACGCCAAGACGGCTATTCTAAATGTTAATTCCTTTTCTTTTGCAGTATGTTGCCAAATGCCGAACACACCATGGCGCCGCATTATGCAAAGATTTATCAAACTGCTTTGTCGCTTATATTAACATTCTTACAGGTACGATTGAACAAGAACAATTACATTTTATGCAAACTTTAGCTACAGATTGGAGTAGTTATTTACTTACGCTTATCTGCAGATTTTATAAGCAATTTTTAAAAACATTTCTGATCGGGTTTCTGAAACAATTCCGGAACTGTAGGCCTACATAGAACAGTAGGCCTATATTCATACGCTTCTCTTGAGTTCGTTAGAACTATTTGTGACAATCAAATGTCAGACGTTATAGGTGCAGTTGGCAGGATCAATGCAACAAGAATTTGAAAGCAGAAAGTCTCCAAGTCTTATGAGAGTTGTAGACTGACTCATGGTGTTTCTGGGATGATAGTAGGCGCACTTCTTCATTAGCAGCAGACTATAATTATCATTGAACAGTTTAGAAGAAATATAGGTGGAAAGGATCTTGGGTATTTTTAACATTTCTGCTGGTTGTAAAACAAATCAATGACTCTAGTAACTTGCATCACGTGGTGTATAGACCTACATGTGTCTTCGCAGTATTATTTCGACGCGCTATTTAAAATAAAATGGGTTACGTTGTAGGGGACCCCGTTCCCAGAGGTCTGGTGGGAAATGAATCCGGTGAGTATTCTTAAATTAAAGTAGACCTATAAGACTACAACTTGTCATAACGCCAGCACTTAAGTTCGTGCATTTTTGCAACTTGCATTTGATTTATACCGAACTTGAGTGAACCTAGTAAATTATATTAATTACAGATTTTAGACTATTTAAATGACACGTACAGAATTTGTCTGCGAGAGAAAATTCTCGAAGACCAGGAGTATCGAAAGGCCTACGTAGAAATATAATGCGCTCAAATCAACTTAGATTTGCCATTTTAGATTGCACTTGGTCTGTGAAATTATGTCAATTGAAAAGTTGTCTGCAACGATAATACGAGTATCTCTCATTGCATAAGTATATCCTATCTAAGCTGTCTTTGATATAAGACAGTTTTGCTTTTCTTTCCAAGATTTTTAACGTGTTTGATCTTCGTATGAAATTGGTCGATCTACGAAATTATTTTACTTCAACATCAGATAGGCTTTATTTTATTTTAAACTGTTCACTTGTTTGGTCGTCGTATTTGACAATTCTCTGCTCAGACTGCCACTGGAGGAGAGACGATCTTTTATGCGAATCCTCCACCTGTCGAACTCTTTGCTTACAAAGCAGTAACACTCGGAAATGACACCAGGTAAATCTGCATTTCACAGTACATGGCACAGAAGTAACAGATGTTAGTGAACAGATGATGGAGTTTGCTAGGAAGAAACAAGTTCGTTGACACGCACACGATACTTTAATAATTGGAGACAATATTACGCGCCCATTTTGGGCGGTTCACATATTATATAACTCATAAAATCTCAATTTTAGCCCACCTCTACCCCTAATAACGTTATATAAAAGCAGCTGTGAACCCATCCCTATATTTATATAACAGAAGTGCTACCTATCCCTACCCCACCCCAGTCTATAAACCTATTAAGCACATTAAAAGACATACAACCGACATAATTGTATTGCCCAATTTGAAATTTTTATAACAGTACAATGTTAGTTAGCACTTTAATAGTGACTAGATTATGTTAGTTAGTACAGTAATTTAGTTATTAGACTATGCACATTAATAATTTAATACTAGAAATGCAAGATGCATTGATAAAGTTAACTAATACGGCATGAAGACAGCCGACCTTTAAAAGAGTTCAAATCATATTAAAACCCTTTAAAATTTATAGAACGTAATTAGCTTAATTATCGGACTTTTAATGGCGCTAAATTCACTTGAGTTAATTACGCTAACTAATTGGGTAGACGACGATTTTCACCGTGTATGTATACATGTAAGCCTACTAATACAGCACGATAATACATGGTAGTGACGTAGATCCAATCTAAAAACACCATTTTTGTTTCCTTCCTGTTTCTCACTAGACCTAGAAACTAGGATTACAGTATCACACAGAATCGATTGGTTTAATATTGCACTATCAGGCGTTTATCCATAGGTTCGCGGTACAACTCTACCTATTTACTAGCGTATGATAAAAAGTGAATAATATAACTGCAATTGGTATTTAAGCAAACATATAAACTATTTACATATACTATAGAAAATGAAATCAAACATCTTGATAATACCTACCGAAATAATTATTTCAAGAGAATTAATTTAAATTTAAACCAGAATCAAACCAAAGCACACAGAATTTAATTTAAGGGCGTTTAAAGCTAAGCACAGAAAATTGTTAAAATTGTAAACAGGAAATTGCAAAAAGTGGATTTACAAATTATAAGTAAGAACGTAAATCAATTCGCCAGGTGGCTGATGGTGCTAGTTTTGGTTCACAACGTAGTGTGACCTTGATTAAACAATGAAGGTCCATGGTACATGGAATTTCCAATTGGCAGGCAAAAATGTAAAATAGCATAAACTGTAAAAAGTTTGTTATATAACAAAACCTTCAACCTAACCCCCCTCTGCTACACAATATAACGCTAACAAAACAGGAACCCACCCACCTACCCCTTTCGCGTTATATAATATGTGAACGGCCTCTTTGCCCAATATAACTATTTCATACATTTTTTTTAGAAATTAGAAGATAACAGATTTGTGTCAAACTCACCTGCGCGCCATCTAGTTTGTTGCAACTGAATGTCGTGCACAAAGGGAAGCTTTTCAATGGCTTTTTTCTATTCATATTATTCTGCATGATTAAGCAACGATCCGAACGTAAGTTGTCTAAATGAATACAACTAATTGAATGACTAATCATGCGTTTGTCAAAGGCGTGATTTCCGTTTGTTTGCTGGAACTCCTCCTGATATCGCTCGGCATCCGGTTCGTTGGCGTCGAGATATCGAAATCGAAGACCTGGTTAGTAATAATTATGGGTTCAAAGTAAATTAAGAAAGATAAAAGTAACTGCAAGAATAAGCTGGAAATTCCAGCGACTTGGCTTTTGTGGGCGCTGTAGAAATGCTGGAATTACAATTATAACATCTGCACATAGGAAACAAAAGGAATGTTCCATAACACAGCAATTTTCTATCATCATTCAGAATTTGACTTATGAGTCATCTATCTCCTCTTTCAAGTCATCTTTATCATTGTTCTCATCTTATGTGACTCGATTTTGCATTCTCTGACTTTTCAGATTTCAAACTATATTGTCGAATAGATGATCAATAATTAGTCTACAGTTGACTTGAATCGATCTTAGGTCAATACTTTCGTACAATAATCACGAGTTCTATCAATCAAATTGGATATTAAATTCGACAATTAAGAACAGATCGGTTTGATAAAATTGACTCATCTGCACTAGAAATAAAAAACACTAACAAAGAATAATAGGGGCAAGCGCCATAAGCTCCCCATACCTCCAGGTGCCTGCGAAATTGTGAGAATTTGATGCCAAATGGAGTGCATTTTTGGCTCTTGTTTGCCTCATGTTTTTACCCCAATAAATGGCACCAATCACTAACAGTGACGTGTATGTCGTTTAGCTGCAACTTTACGCAATTTCATAAACCCCAAGAATTAACCTCAAACACATTATTAACACTTAATTTTGTCCATCATTGTAAGTTGCACATGCAGCTATTTTTCACAGGATCGGTGTAATAGTTTAAGCACAACATAAATAAAAACTTGCTGTTGTTGTTTTGTCCTGTATAGGGCGGTGGAGCTTATCGCATAGCAACCGACGAAGTTCCTGATGAATGGGTTGGATTTTTCATCGAGGTACATTTGTACACTAATTATCAGGATTCGTAGTATATTTTACATACATAGGCTATATATATGTATATATATATATTAATATATATTTGTACGCACACATAATACATAAATAAGTCTACGTACTTGTAATTCAGCATGACAGAAGCATTGAGTTTGACAAATGGCCCTCATTGGAGATCATTTATTCACATCAACCGCCGTCATTTGGCTAGAGTCAAGACCACGTCGTGATGATTTTATATACATGTAGTGACCGGATTATGTGGAACGTTGCTTACACAGATAGGACCCACGCTTGATAGCTGAAGGTGATATCCATCTTTGCCGACTCATCCATGTTGCGTTGAGAATAGAGATTGGCAATGGCTGAGAAGGCAGTCTCTGACTATAGCCTACTCAGTAACGCTCACCGTACTGATCGCAGTAATCCTTTGGTTCAGCTGCCTTCAAACTTTGAATTTATTAAATCAGGAGAACAGTGTAAGTCCTCGTGGAAGGTTACAGCTGTTGCAAAATGTTTGAATTCTAACATGTGTTAGACATATTAGACTGCGACATAGAATTAGAATTCCATATGGCGTCTTTCACTCAGCCTCTAACACATTCAACAAATTATGGTCAGTTGAATGCGTTGATTGACTCTCACTTGAGTGTCTTGTGCTTTGTAGGGTCAGTGGGATGGACCATCAGGAGACAGAATGTGCTTTACATCCCAGGTCCATGTCATTCCCTACACCTACCCTCACGAACCCTGCACAGACTCGGAATCCTGTTACGGAACTCTCGTCTAAACATCTCAACTGGATTCCTGCGAAAGACAGTCACCGAACACTAGTGCTGACTTTGTTCACAGGCGTTCAATATCTGATAGCAGCAAATACCTTTATTTCCAGAAGGTTAAAGATTATAAATTGTCAGATTGTAATGGAATCATATGAAGCGAGCAGGGTTTTAGGCTAGCTTAGCTCATGTTACGATGATTGTCCAAAATCCTGGAAAGATGTATGATGCCCATGGAGCTCTAACTGTAAGCTGACGTTAGTATCAGCTTCCAAAAGACATTACTTTCAAAAGTGTGATGCATAGGTCTAATACGACCTATACGAATGACGTAAAATCCTAACGAAAGAAACTGAAGCTTTTATAGGTGGACAAGTTTCATCAACTCACACAACTCAATCCTCGATCAGTTGCCTCAGAACTCACCTACAAACTCATTTAGTCCGATTCTTCCTTTTCGTTTTTTCTCACCCTTCTACTCGTTATTGTTCTTTTATCCTAATCCTTCTAATGCGTCTTCTCTTCCTCTTCTTGTTCTTCGTCTTTCATCTATTTCGTCATCATCATCATCTTCATCATCATCATCAGAAGAAGAAGAATAAGAAGAAGAAGAAGTAATGCGAATGTAACGTAATCAAATAACGTAATCAAGATTTCTACTCTACTGCGTTGGCCCAAATGATGTTAAATGTCATGGTGAACGAGTAAAATACATCTATTAGCAAAACTATGCACTGTAAGCTGTAAGTAGTCATAAGTGGTTGGTCCACGCACAAGCGTGAACCCAACCAAAGGATTCCCATCGACAGCTGACAAATGTCTCGGTTCAGAGTCTCTGGGCAGAGTTGCGTCGATGGTTAGAGCGACATCTGATCGCAGACACGAGACGTTGCCGACGACATAGTTTCTCGCTGGTGGCAGATGATGCGCGTTCGGACATTGGTCAAGGTACAAGGAGGAAGTAGAAAGAGTAATCGTCGTGTCTTGGTCGGTAGATTGAATAGCCATCCGTGACTTATCGGTCAAGGTCACTCCACTGGCCGCGTCTCTCGTCCTCCACGGAGAGGAAAACTCTCGGCTACATGAGGCGTACACAGCCGCACGGCGAGACTCAATCGCGTACATTAGAAGAGATGGTCTGATGCAGTCACTTGGCCTACGCAACTTGCGAAAAAATTGCCCCTTAAACGTAAAAAATCCTTGTCAAAACCGACGAATAATTCCGGTGGGACGCAAATTTAGCTCTGGAGAACAGCGTTCCCTCCAAGCTGAGCGCATGAGCTCGCGCACATGGGCTGTGGAGCCAGCGCACACAAGAATTTAGTGTGCGCACAATTTTATTCTCGAAAAATAAAATTAACATAGACTGCAAAACCAACATTTAGCTGGGCAGTATAGAAAATTGTAAATAAATGAAATGACGTTCAATACGATGTATTCATATTGCATAATCTGCAATAAACATAATTTAGACAAGGGACTTTCCCTGTTTTATCAGAACAAAAGTGTAAACCATTTACGCGCACGCAAAATTTCTAGCGCACGCTGTCTCAACAAAATTAGAGGGAATATTGCTTGAGAACTCCGACATGTTCGAAACTACTGACTAAGTTCCGCATTTAGATGCAAAGAAGCGTCAAAATGATGGCAGTCGATGAGATCGACCGTCGTGGCATGAGGTAGAAGAAGAAGAGGAGGAGGAGGAGAGGAGGAGGAGAGGAGGAGGAGAGGAGGAGGAGAGGAGGAGGAGAGGAGGAGGAGAGGAGGAGGAGAGGAGGAGGAGAGGAGGAGGAGAGGAGGAGGAGAGGAGGAGGAGAGGAGGAGGAGAGGAGGAGGAGAGGAGGAGGAGAGGAGGAGGAGAGGAGGAGGAGTCTTCTCTCTCTTTTCGATTTCGATATCGTTCAGATGTCGATTAATCGATTTATATTCCAAATTTTCGTCGCTTTTGATCATATTCAGCAGCATTATTCTACCACTCCAAGTACGATTTGCTGGGTTTGGCATTTAGACGCCTCCAACTTATTATTATGTGCTTAATACCAACCAACGGCCGCTGACAGGATACCCTGTGAAGCTCGCTCTGTCCCGCGCACTTCTCTGCTGTCATGGCAACGTCAACGCCTGGGTTGACCTCTCTTTGGGAGATCAGAGGTAGACCTACAGCAGACGCCTTCGCCATGAGAAGTGCTAAACGAATGAAGAAATAGTGAAGCAATTAATTGTAAAATGAAGTGCAAGTGTATATATATATGCGATATGCTACTTTAAACAATAATTATTGTTCTAACTGATAAACTTAAAAAACAAATTTGGACTATTGAGGTTTCAAAAAAAATAATAACATAGATTTTATTAAACCAAGTTTTAGGACGTGGTCATGCCAGTCATAGTAAAATGGCATCGTCTTTGGTAATAATAACCATCAATCCATCTAGGTGCTGAACTCGATTTATAATGTTGAACGAAGCACTTCAGTAGATTGTAGTTGTCACTGTGGATTGCAATGTAAATTCCAAACTCCTTGTTTATTTTCGATTTTTGTGACTCGGTATCGTTTTATTCTTAGATCTGCCGAAGACGATCCTACAAAATTAGGCAGAAGTGCATACACACGCCTTAACATCTTAACATTTTCTCTCTGATTGACTTACTTACCCACTAACCTACTAACATTAGGCGTGGGCAAACTAATCGATTAATCGATTGTTCGATTAGTACATGTACGCAGGCGGCGTTCCCATGCCTGAAGAACCACCGACCTCCATGTCGGGCACGCACTTGCCTGACATGGGCCTTGGTGGTTCTTCAACGTGGGAACGCCGTTTTCCTCTTCGGGACTTTCCCACCACTCACTTACCTCGCCACTGGCCGCGCCTTTCATATATGTAAGCGAGAACAGCAAATGTGAAAACTGTCAGCAGCCATGGCGACAAAACGTTATACATCTAATTTGCAAATAGTACTGAAACATAGACAAATAATTATTATGTCATTCGCGTCATTAATAAGATGCAATGCTACTTCCGTGATTATAGTCTGCACAGGCTACTGTAAAGGAACATTCACTGAGGAACTGAGTCAACATCACAAGTTGCGATATTACTAAACGTGCTAATCGAACAATCGATTAGTGCGATTAATCTATAAATCGATTAGGGCTAATAGATCAGTTGACGCTAGCTAACCGCGATTAATACAAGTCATTAATCGCCCAAACCTACCGTATTGTAATAGATGACAACCTGGGGATCAGAGCTGAGGAACCTTGTATTGTCCATAAGGTTGACCAGACCTTCCTTTGCTAGGCGACGTGTTTGGTTAGATTACATGTATAACTGAATGGGTTCCTTGGGGCTGTCCATAAATGACGTGACGTGGCTAGGGAAGGGGGCCACACATTTGTGACGTTGTGTGACGAAGTAAGGGATCGACGAAATGTGACGTCACATCATCACATCAAACATCAAAATGTAGAAGGAGACGCCGTAGGTGATGGATGGTAGACAAAGAGGGTCTGGATATCAACCTGATTACAGCCACCATGCCATCTGTTTATGCCTTGTGTATCGAAAAACGGCGCTATATAAATATACGATCAACATGCAAAAGAAAAGAGTGAACCCTTTTCTACTTACTCACTGCACTCTTTGTACGCTATTGCATATTAATGTCTGAAAAACGGGTTTCTCCGAGTCTTTCAATATTGTTGACATCTTGATTATAATAAGCAGTCTTACGCATGTACATAAAAATCTACTTTCTACCATACACATTGGCAGAGTGACCCGCAGTAAATCGCCTTCGATAAACTAGTGAAAACCTCGGGAAACTCGCACATGTTTAATTGAGACCTACCGAATCAAATTGTTCTGATTGTAAGCCTATACGTTATCAGGTCGTGGCACAGATGTGACGATAAGGAAATGACCGACAGTGTTTTCTGTGTTTATCTGCACGTACTTGTATAGGCCTACATAATGTAGTTTTGTAAAAGAACAAACAAGGATACTGAGAAGTGGTTATCTATATGCATGTTCGTGCAGCTGGTTAATAATGACTGAAAATGTGTCCTCATCGTTTTACATTTAGGCCTTTACCAAATCAAGGCATCGCTCATCCCTTAGCGTACTCCACCTTTCAAACTTTCTCGTCCTTAACTAAGCCCGCCTTACCCACCGATCTGAATCCTATTTATGATATTCCGGGCAACCGCTTACGGGCCTCCACTGGACATCGATCTCCAATTCGACAGAGCCCTTGTGATTAAGCTGGTGCCCGCTCTTAGATTTAAAGTAGCGCTTTTGAAGTTTAAGTATGTTATTATGATTAGGCCTACAAGACGTGCGTACACACGTACGTATAATGACTTAACCATTGTAACCCAAACTAAGCCTTTTCATTAGTTAGCGCGCATTATATAAATAGCGTTTAATTAAATATTGGTCAAGCCTCATTTTAAATAAGTAGGTTCTGACTACATTAGCGTTTGTTGCTTATATATCCATTGATGCCTTGAGCATAAGGAGACAGCTCCTCTATACACATTGCTAATATGAATAAATGAATATAGCTATGCACTTGCAATTCTTTAGTCAGGTAAAACTAGCGATATCCAAAAGGTCAGTGGATGTAGACAATAAATAATATTTTTAATGTGGTCAGAACATTTTATTTCTGACTACACTATCGTACTGACATCTAGGCCAACTCACTAGATGCGGTCGCTCGAGGTTCTTTGGAGGACAACCGACGTTCGCCATTTTATGCTATTCTTCTCCAATTGTATAAGCTGACAACGGTAGGCCTACTGGGTTGTATAATAAAATGTAGTAACTGATTATATCTATTACTATAACATGACATAAAAAGCCTAATGGTCTTTTGAAGTAGGCAAAAAACTGCCTGACAGTTTACTGCGACAGTAAAATGCTGCTTACTTTGACACAAGACATGCTTTATATATGCATCATAAATTAATGGTCTAGCATTTGAAAGTGGTGTCTGATCTTAACTTACTATGAATTTTACTGTTGTCTAACAAAATGCTCGTTGAACTTGTATGCAACCGAACTACTTTTCATAAAGATAAGCGACATTGATGGCCAGAGTCTTTGGGGGATTCGTATAAAGTCAGCGCAGGTGGGATATGGTCTCAGGTGTTGCAAAGGATTGACGCATGTAACATCAAAAAACCGAGAAGAACTGCTCTTCTGAAAGATGGTGGTGTTGAGATGTCCAGCGGCATTAGCTGCCCTGGCCTTAACAGTCTTCGTTGGGTCATTTGGTCTGACCAAAGCTTACGATTGGGTAAATATTCTTCAATATAAGATATTTTTCATCTGACAATAATTTATTATGTGGGTGTTAACAAATTATATAGTATACCTACTTGAATGTATAAGCAGCTAAATTTCGCTCACCGCAGACCGCATTCAAACAGGTGTTAACTTAGGAGGCTAAGATTTTTTCAGTTTTTCCCAAGGAAATTAGAAAGTACGATACATCGTCTGCGCTAACTGGACACGTCTCTTACTGTTTACGGTAACAGCCTGCACTTGAGCTAAATGGACATATCTCTTAATCGTAATCGTAATCTCCAAACTTTTAAGGCGCCACTCGAAAACCAAGCGTTGGCAGCAAGGTCATTCGCGAGCGCCGAGTCTAAACTTTGCTGTGACAGGTTACAAATGCAAAGTCTCAAACTTTCATTTGACGAATAGAAAAACTGGTTTCTGTTTTGTATTATTATGTAAAAAAGTGCATCAAGGTCCATCATTTGATTTAGTTAGACTCTTTATTGGCTATTTTGCTTTGCTCTTTTTCCTCGGTCGCCATAAATTACATTCATAAATATCCCTGGTTGACTATTTGCATAGAAGATCTCTTAATTCTCAGTCATGCATACGGCATGCATTTGCATAATATACATTATATGCATTTGCATAATGTACATTATATGCATTTGCATTATATACATTATATGCATTTGCATAATATACATTATATGCATTTGCATAATATACATTATATGCATTTGCATAATATACATTATATGCATTTGCATAATATACATTATATGCATTTGCATAATATACATTATATGCATTTGCATAATATACATTATATGCATTTGCATAATATACATTATATTCATTTGCATAATATACATTATATGCATTTGCATAATATACATTATATGCATTTGCATAATATACATTATAAGCATTTGCATAATATACATTATATTCATTTGCATAATATACATTATATGCATTTGCATAATATACATTATATTCATTTGCATAATATACATTATATGCATTTGCATAATATACATTATAGTTGTACATTATATTATGTAACATGTATAGTTGATAAATGTGTGATTTCTGTCGGGACTCAACATTTGAGCGGTATCTTGTTTGGTGAAGTTGGGACGTCGACAAAGATAACCTTTCGTCGAAACTGTAAATTATGCCATGCATATGAGCTCATTGTCTTCAATTCCGGAAATCATGTACCCAATGAATTTGCAAAAACGCCTTACAGTTTTAAAAATATATTGCACTTTGAATAGAACCCAAACCTGATAACTGTTGTGATAGGATGAAGAAACGGACCTGGATCGTTACGTACATAGTGACGATGGTTTCTTCACTTGGGAGGAGTTAACGTCCTATGACTACGAAGGAGTAACCATTTACATCCTCAACATGACTTCTCAAAAGTACCAAGACGGTAACTATATCCATCTGCTCATCATCCTGTCCAATAAAATCATCCTCGATCCTCCATTTGGTCTTTTCCTCTTAATTTTTCTAGGTATATAGTTTATAGGTGGAAGTCTCTCTTCACTATTTGGCCCAACCATTTTCTCTATCGGCTTAATATCATTGGAATTCATTTGTTTCGTTATCCGTTTGTAATTTTATTTTGAAATTTGATATTGCCCTCCTTCCAATATTTTTTGCTCAGAAGTGCATACACATGCCTCGACGGCGCAATTGCATTTATACTGCAGAGCAATTGTGCACGAAAGACTTGCTCAAGGTCCCTACACAGTGACTGACGCCTCGGACGAGGGTCGAACCCGCTCACTCAGCATACACTGAGTGTCACAGGGCGATCGCTCTAACTGATCAGCGCCACCGTGCCACACGTATTATTTGAAATAATATCTCTTCATTTGTAATGCATTTTCCATCAAAAGATCTGATTTTCTCCATAGTTTGCCATATCTTCATTTCAAAGACCTACGATCTTTTGATGTCTTCCTTCTTCATGGTCTTCCCGTCCGTACATGTAGGCCTATATCATCGTCATGAGGACGTTTCATCACCGAACGATTCATCCATCATAGGACGTTTAATAAAGGACGATCGATATGTATAGGTTCTGTATAAGTCTTCTCTCTTTCCAGTAAACCTCTTTCTTTCTCAATGTGTGCATGCAATAATTTATTCCAATCTACTCTTTCAAAAGCCTGTTTTACCTGTTGTTCAGAGATGATGCAGGCTAATTGAATATTGCTTCTACCGTAAAATTAAGTCCTTGTTGGTATTCATTGCAGAGGCCTTTTCAAGTCACCCGATTTGGTGGCACATAATGGGAATTGCCATTCCAGATCAGATTGATTACCTCGACTTCGGAATAATGTGGATCGGTGGTGCATCTAATGACGACGAAGTCATAATGTGAGTCAAATCATGTTAAATAATTCATCACGGTTAACACGTCAACAAATACGTCACCGTTTAGACAGAATAAAATCTTATGATGTTTTTATGCAATTTGAAACCGACAAATTTAGACTAAGAATGAAATAACACAAGCGACTGAGGCGAATAGGTACATACAGTGAAAGAATTGCACAAATTGTCTTGTGCCAAATGATTAGTTTAAGCTACGATGTCTATTAGGAATTAAGAAGAAGGCATTTCTAACTCCCACTAAAATATAATTTTGCACCTGCGAACCATGACACAGGCTATGTTAAATCACGAAGCCGTCGTGTTTTAGGATTAAATATTGAAGACATCAGATACAGATGTTCAGAATTTCAGAAATATGTGCATCTGTCACATGTGTGGATAGAAAATAGTGGCTAAATTATTTCACCCTGACAGATGCACTCGCTATAATTCAACCACTACATGCGAAGTAATGTTACTCTGCTTTGTAGACCACCTGCTGATGAACTAACGAACAACCTCGCCACTCACTTAGCAAACGACTCAAAAGTCATCGTAGGATACATGAAACAAGTTCCCAATCAACCGACAGTTTTCGCAGTAAATATTCCACTACTACTCGTAAAGAAAATTACAATGTTTCGTTCATGTATGATAGTGTTAAGCTCCAGAGAAGTATTTGAAGTGGCCTCTACTGACAATTACATACAATCCAAGACCAATCTGTCGGTGGTTCGAGATGTTCCCAAACGCGGAGTCATCTACCACCAACGAGAGAGAGAGAGAGAGAGAGAGAGAAAGGGGGAGAGAGAGAAAGAGAGAGAGAGAAAGAGAGAGAGAGAAAGAGAGAGATAGAAAGAGAGAGAGAGAAAGAGAGAGAGAGAGAGAAAGAGAGAGAGAGAGAAAGAGAGAGAGAGAAAGAGAGAGAGAGACTGCTGGTGATCAGATAACCACTTGCTTCGGACTTCATCATCGGATGTCGTCATCGTCAATGCATCACGATCCTGGATCTTAGAACATAGCGCCACCTGTTAACTCTTCATGGAATCTGGGTTATTTATGAGTGAATGAGGTTGCCAGTGGTCACCTTACATGTTTGCTGAGGTTACTTATTAACATTTTGCTCTGAATGACGTTGAGATCATTTAGGATGGAGCAGAGTCAGCGCTTTTTGTACTTATAACCATAGATGTGAAAAAATAAATAAATAAAAAATGAGGTTTTTCTTTAAAAGATATACAAGTAAAAGGAAAACGAAAAAAAAAGTATATGACTTTATCAAGATCTTTTACTACACTTTTAATATTATAAGCATTGCAACAGTTAGGCCTAAAAGCAGGCTCCTCTTGTACAACCGCCAGGCTAAACCGACTCGTATCCAGGGACGGCGTTTACGCTTGCTCTAAACCACCGATAAGTACGCTTATAACAACGAAAGAGACGGGCAGAGGCACAGCAAGAGAGATGGAGACAGAGAAAGAGATAGAACGTTGTTAATATTTATTCAGATACTGATGAGTGATGCAGGCTAGGACCTCGTGTGTTTCGGTTGACAGACAGGACACATTACAGTCCGAATGAGGTTCATTAATCCGTCCTTCGTTGTGTTACTTTTATCTCTAAGACAAGCGCAGGAGTGGCATCCAACGGTGACCTCCTACACAGTTCACAGACTTAGCTACGACAGACAACGTATGGGTTATGCCTATCGCAGTCTGAAAGCATACAGCTGTTAGGCTTGGAATATATCACATCAGTTGACGTTGAATACTTTTATCTGCGGGGGCGTATTGAGGATATTAGGACGAAATAAAATCAAATGAAACAAAGCGAAAAATGAATGAACTTAGCCTAAATAAATTATCCAAAAAAAACGGAGCAAACGGGTTAAAAAACAACACGAAAATACCCGACTTTTTAAACAAAATAAAAACGAAAACGTGTTTTTACATCTAGGCTTATAACCGTGATCTACACACTACTGAGGCGCCACTGTAAAGGCACGTTATATGTCTTGGTAACAATCTAAGTCTGGACAGTGACTGCGTTCCCCCATTTCAAGGTCGCAGGGCAGCATAAAGACTGTCAATGAAAGATATATGAAGCAAGCAAACAGTTACGTAGCTGACCTTATTATAATTTTAGACATACTAGTTTCTTTTGCATCTTTTGCATCAAAATAGAAAATGTTACTTTCATACCAGCTCAGCCAGGAACGCGTCGTTACTCGCAAGATACTATATCAGATAAAACATTGGATAACTTGCATGTTGGCGGATTTTAAACAAACCCCACATAAATTATATTGTTTAATTGTATACGCAGCAAAATTTGATTCTGCTTGAAAATGAATGTAGACTGATATGGTTATCGCGGGATCCTGTCTCATGACTCAACGAAACCAGAAATTTTTAATTGAGATTTACTGAAGGAATTTCGTGACGCATTTCAGAATGATCCCAGCCAAATGAGTCGATCTGAAGATTCATTCATCGCCTGGACGTGGAGGACTTATCTGGACGATCCCACTCCTGATCCCACTGTCATCGCCCGTATGCCAATGACTAAGGTCTGAATCAAGTCTTATTTATTCTGGTACACCAGGTAACGCCTATATGTACACCCTGCATTTGAAACTCGACATCCGGTGAGCAATCATCATTATAATATGCTTGGAGTTATTATAGTGAACTTCATCCCGGAACATAAGACCTATCAGATGCTCTGCCAAGTGTTTTCTTTCAGATTCTTGTGTGCCTGAAGTTCCCTCTGAACTGTCTGGTCTTCAAAATTTCATTTCAAGTCTTATAGAAACGGATTTCTATTTCACGGCGACGTGAAAACTGTCTAATAAGCCTGTTAAACACTGTCACAATAGCACAGAAATCTTCAAACTAGTCAACATAATTTCATTTTCTTGACTTCACACCAGCAACGCGCTTCTTTTAAAGAAACTCCATAACAAAACATATATTTCCTTGATATCGCTTACCGTCCAAGTAGAAATGAAATGCCTGAGAAGCGATTTTGCCAATTCGGCAGATGAATTAGGTATCTGCCCACACGGCTACTGAGACAACGCGACCGGAGAGAGGATCCATTCCATAAATTCCAGTATGAATACGCTTAGGACCCAAATGGCCACCTACTCGTAAACCCACATAAGGCCTGTCTGGGTTCTATCTAGTACCAATTGGCATGATCGCTAATGTGGAGAGGGACCGTATGAGATATGGAACAGCAATCATGTGGTGTGGGACTCAGAACCTTACACCTATCAATCAAACTTGCCCAATGTAACAATCACACTGAATGGCGTAAGTGTTAGGTTAGTCTAAAATATACCTGTATTCCTTTGTCAGTGATGTGACATCATTTATGACACATGATTTATTGACGCTAAATGAACCGTTTACTGTACTCTGCAAAACTAAATATGATAAGACCTAAATATAATGATCACTTGCCTTACTAGATAAATAGAATAATTCATAAATAAGTTGCATAGAAAAGTAATACTACGTTAATGTGATTATTGTGACAATAGGCTGCAAAGAGAGGTTTGGACACGATCAATCAGTTTGTAAAGACGAAGATACCTGAGTCTGATATTCAACGATTTGGGGTGTCCGGTCCATCGAAGGTAATCTACAAAGATTATTTCATCTGCAATAATTTTGTATTCTTCTTCAGCATTTGAACACGATGACATCATATTTTGTTCGGCTCCATCTGGGCGAAATATGTTCGGAAGATGCATCTGCAATACAAAGAGAAAGAGCAGCTATACTGGAAGCACAACATTCTAGGGATACCAGGAAACACTGGGCGATGTTTAACGACCTCATCGGCCGCTTCCGTTCTGGGCGTCGATTTGTTTCTCACCTCTTTCACAGATCATGGCTTCTTGGAGACCTTCATCGCCAAGGTCAACTACGCCCTCGGCACTACGGTTAATAGCTCAGCGCCAGTGTTTCCGCCCACAGACCGCTGCTCTTCCCCTTGGATCCTGTTACCAGCGAGGAGCTGCGGAGAATCATCGATCGATCGTAACCTCAGCTCCAAAGATCTGCGACCTGGATTCTTTCCCCAAGTTTCTCCTACAGAAATTTGTGGATACGCTCCAACTTTCTTTACTACTCTCTGCAACCTCCATGAGGATATTCTTCCAGCCTCGCAGAATTGGTCCATTCTTGTTCCTGTGTCTAATCGGAGGAATTCGATTAAACTGATCCCAATAACTTCAGGCCAATTGCTAATATTACTTCATCATCTTAAGTTATTGAAAAGATTGTAGCCTATCCAGATCACTACCTAATTCGATAAAAAAAAGACCTTCAAAAGAGACCTTATTGGTCAGCCAATTCTCAGATATTAAAGTAACTCTTGATAGGTCACTAGTTTTTCACTTGACGATATTTCTTGTCAGAGCCAATTTCGATACCGTTGGTTCTTTCTGCGTCTCGTTGTATGGTGCTGTCTGATTAGGGAATCGGAGTAACTAAAACGCTGTTTTGCCGATTCTGACATTTAACCTCTGATCTAGTGATCGTAGTGATGTTATGTGTTGTCATCTCAGAGAGGTTGGACAACGTGGAGTTTGGCTGCAACGGATCAGAGGGTTGTCGTTATAGCCCCACTCGTCTTCAGCGTGATCAATGCTCAAGCGGTAAAACTACATAACTATAGATCTAAACAGGTGTACATGATCTAGTTATATGATTATCAGATAGACAAAAGATAGTGAACTGTTTATATGAGCAACTGCTCATATACTTTTGACTAGATCCATATGTTTCTTCACGTAAATGCGCATTTGAAACACATGCATAAAGAACAGGGAGTCCCTGCATTGTTGCATACATGCGTGAGTTTTTATTTCGCATCTATAATATGAATAAGTAGTGGTATATTGGATGCGTTTTGCTCAATCAAACTTTATGGGTACACGCGTGTTTCTAGGTGTAAGAATAGCACAAACTAATGGGTGTCATACCTAGGTCAAAGGTTAAAAAGTGTGTTACAGGTTACACTTGCCACGCTACAGCACCTTTGGTCAAAGGTCACTGAGATAAGAAACCAAAATGCCATGTGGATAGGTCAGCCTGACGACCGTCTCCAGCCAATGCCCCTTTAGCACTCGGTCTAGGGTTGTGACGTCACCTGTCATAATTCTGGACCAAAGTTTGATTAAGCCATAAGAGTCCAGTGCACCACTACTCGTATATCAAACGTGTTTGCCTACGTGCATGAACAGACGAGCTGATAGAAGAGAATAGCTGGTCGATGACAATGAAATTTAGCAGATTCTCTGAGCGAATGCCTCTAGGCAGATGCTCTCTGTCCCTCCATGTATCTAAGCGGATGGATGGACGGACGGATGGATGGGTCAGAGTCAAACTGGAGACGATTTCATTTCAGGTATTGATGAACCACTTCCAGAACATGGACGGTGCTTGGTCGTTTGCTTTTCAACCCTATTACAGTGTAAACGTAACTCAAGACTTCTTTAATCCAAAAGCCGAAGGAATTTTCGACGTCGAAGATATTTATCGTAAGCTGCTGCAAAGTCATTATACCTTGAATTGCATGTTGCTACTATAGTCGATGCTAAACTCATCCAGCTTCTCCATATTACACAACCTGAGACATAGGCCTATCCTACACAGACTCTCGCTTCCTCATTGGCACATCTCCACTCATCAATTAAGACATAGACTACATAACCATACACTTCCACCATATGACAATTCTCATTCTATTCCCAGATCGCAATATAGAAATATTAGTTAGTTTATTGATAAATTCTAGCAATAATAGTATTCTTTCATTAAAATCTAAATCTGCCATGCTAGGATTTCTAAGTTTTTTGAAGATTGTTTTATCAATAAGACGAATTAATATATATTAAATCAAATAAAAATATAGCAAACGTCGGAAGATTTCCACGATGCAATTGCCATTTTAATCTTTTTCAAATGATAATAGTAATTGCAAACTTATACAGCGCCAATTCAACTGAGACTCATCAAACGCGATGCCGTCCTAACATGCTGAGACGACGATCGAGTCCAAAGGTCTTCAAGTGTCTGAGGAGAACAGGCAAAGAATGGCTGAAGAAGAGTTCATGAGGCAGATTGTTAGACAACTTATTCCAGGAGGATTGACCGACTGCATCGTAATATGTGTGGGAGAGCGGAGACATCTGCGACTGGGAAAGAAAAATACTGAAGTGTAGAGTCTCTTGAGGTAAGACTAAGCGCAACCTTTAAAAGGCTCCCGTTCATTTCGTCGCAATTCACTTCGTCGCATTTTTAAAACAACACTAACCCTAATACTGACTCTCACGATGCATGACCTGACCCTAACCGACCCTCACGACGTATAACCTGACCCTAACCGACCCTAGTGATGCTTAACATGACTAAATGAATGCGACGAAATGAATGCGACGAAATGAGCGATCACCCTTTAAAACGTGCCTGATAAGAGATCGTTTATCTTTGTAGGTTATCGTGAGCGGCTGACAATTCCAATTCTCGAAGTTTCGTCGAGTGGAGATGAGTTCTTCCTGTGTGATGAGAATATCTTTTGGTGGGATGGTATTCCATCCACTAATCAATTTCTGCTGTAAGTTAACAAGAAGCCATCCAGGAGATTTGACCAAGAGACTCCTTACTCTCTTGATAGCAGATTGATCGCTTTAATCTTCTTCTTTCTTCAATTTTGACCTTGCTCTTTTCAACTGAGTGCCTACATTGAAGATGTTGTGAGGTACAGAGTTCTCTTCTGTCAATTCAGAGAATTCGGAGACGTACAAATTCTCGCTATGTCATATATATAGATGTCTCATTATGTCTCTTCCACTTGCATTCATTATCGAACGTGATCACAACTGAGTGATCAGAAAGGTACAGGTACGAATAAACAAGATGCATTGTCAGTGTGATTGGTAAACACCGCTAAGGCTACTAAGAAAAGAAAATTGTAATCGCTTTATTGCCATGGTCGCCGGTCTGAGTTTCGCGGTTTTCCGCTTTTAAGTATCATAATCAGCTTCATCATCATCATCATCATTGTCGTCATCATCACCATCATCATCATCATCATCATCATCATCATCATCATCATCATCATCATCATCATCATCATCATCATCATCATCATCATCATCATCATCATCATCATCATCATCATCATCATCATCATCATCATCATCATCATCATCATCATCATCATCATCATCATCATCATCATCATCATCATCATCATCATCATCATCATCATCATCATCATCATCATCATCATCATCATCATCATCATCATCATCATCATCATCATCATCATCATCATCATCATCATCATCATCATCATCATCATCATCATCATCATCATCATCATCATCATCATCATCATCATCATCATCATCATCATCATCATCATCATCATCATCATCATCATCATCATCATCATCATCATCATCATCATCATCATCATCATCGTCGTCGTCGTCGTCGTCGTCGTCATCATCATCATCATCATCATTATCATCTTGTTCTTCTCAGAGTTAATGTCTATTATAATTTGCAGATAGATCTATGCCTAAATGACTACCAGTATCCTTTTTCTTTTCTTTTGCAGTATGTTGCCAAACGCGGAACACATAATGGCGCCGCATTATCCAAAGATTTATCAAACTGTTTTGTCGGTTTTTTTGACATTCTTACAGGTACGAAATGCCATTTATGTAAACGTTTAGCTATAAGTTGAAGTAACTCTTCCCCTATAAATATAGACTTCTCTGAAGATTCTACAAACAGTATTTCTGGATATGAAACAGTAAGCCTAATCATACGCTTTTCTCGAAGTAATCGCTAGAACTAATTGTGACAATTAATATATGTTCAACGTTATAGGTGCAATCGGCAGGATCAATGAAACAGTAATTTGAAAGCAGAAAGTCTCCAAGTCTTATGAGAGTTGTAGACTGACTCATGGTGTTTTTGGGATGATAGTAGGCGTACTCCTTCATTAGCAGCAGATCATATGATCATCGAAAGTTTCAGATTACGATAGGAAGATAAGGTTATTGCATGGGTATTTTTCTAATTATTTTGTACTGGTTATAAAGCGCATTAATGATTTGAATAACTTGCAGCACACGGTGTATACATGCATGTGTTCGCAGGATTGTTTCCATGCGCTAGAATTTAAAATAAAATGGGTTACGTTGTAGGGGACCCCGTTCCCAGAGGTCTGGTGGGAAATGAATCCGGTGAGTATTCTTAAATTGAAGTATAACTCACCATAAGGCTAGCACCTAAGTTTGTGCATTCTATCTGCAATTTGCATTTGATTTCTACCGAACTTGAGTTAACTTAGTAAATTATATGAAATATAGATTTTGAATGATTTAACTAACACGCTCATGAATTTATATAGACTCTCTGCGAGAGAAACTTCTCTAAGGCAAGGAAAAGAGACAGATAAAAATCTAAAACAATCAAATTAACATATACTCTACCAATAGAGTATTCTAGATTGCACTTGGTGCAATCTAGAATTGCACGAAGTTCAATTCTAGTTTGCACTTGGTGTGTGAATTGATGCTAATTGAATAGGTGCCTGAAATAGGTGTAGCATATGAAAATCTCTCATGTATGAGTACGTGTCTTAGACGTCTTTGATGTCAGATAGGCTTAATTTAATTGTTTATCTAAGATTTGTAACATGTTTGATTATCGTATGAAATTGGTCGATCTACGCAATTATTTGACTGTAGACTGCTACTGGAGGAGAGACGATCTTTCATGCGAATCCTCCTCCTGTTGAACTCTTTGCTTACAAAGCAGTCACACTTGGAAATGACACCAGGTAAATCTGCATTTCACAGCTAATGGTACATCGGGTACAGATGTCAGTGAACAGATGTTAGAATTTTATAGGGACAAGTTCGTTGGAATACAAACGATGAGCTTATTCTAGTAACTGTGTGTGTTCATTCATTCGCAGCACTAGCATCCCACTCATCTATTGACTCATCTATTGACTCATTCAATTGACTCATCTATTGACTCATCTATTGACTCATCTTCTCACTCATCTACCGACTCATGTATTGACTCATCCATTGACTCATTTATTGACTCATCTATTGACTCATCTATTGATTCATGTTTTGACTCATTCTATTGACTCATCTATTGACTCATCTTCTGACTCATCTACTGACTCGTGTATTGACTCATCCATTGACTCATTTATTGACTCATCTATTGACTCATCACCTGGCTTGCTGTAACTAAATGTCGTGCACAAAGGGTGACACTTTTTCATTGACTTTGTTTTAATCATTTTATTCTGCACAATTAGGTAACGAATCCAACTATGCGAACGTAAGTTGTCTAAATGAATGCAAATTATTAAGAGACATTGATTGATTGATTGATCGATAGATCGATTGATTGATTGATTTACAATCTATGCATTTGTCAAAGGCGTGATTTCCGTTTGGCTTCTGGAACGCCTCCTGATATCGTTCGACATCCGGTTCGTTGGCGTCGAGATATCGAAATCGAAGACCTGGTTAGTCACTCTTGTCATTCGAGTTCAAAGTAAATTAAATGACATCGATATTTATGTTTAATAACCACGACGTACTATCAGTCAGGTTTAATATTAGATCCGATAAGGACAGATCGAATGAAAATAAGTTTGCACATCTGCCCCAGAAACTACAAATATTTACAAAGATAAAATAAATCGAAATCAAATCACCAAGTCAAGAGGATCAACAACCTAAGACAGACATTTTTCTGTATCTTTAGCAGTTTCAGAAACCCAAGAATTAACTTCAGACACACTATTGATTTTGAATTTAGTCCATCATCGTGAATTTCACCAGTGCTGTTATTTATCGCACGATCGGTATGGGCCTACTAGTAAAAACGCAACATACGTGTAGACTAGAGGTCTATATAAATCGGTTTGGTCTTGTTTTCTCTGTGTAGGGCGGTGGAACTTATCGCATAGCAACCGACGAGGTGCCTGATGAATGGGTTGGATTTTACATCGAGGTATAGCAATAGTTACGATTTATAATATATTTTAAGTTCATGTTTATACAGGTTTATACGCACATAGAATACATGCAATACATGTACGTAGGCCTATTTGGACTCAAAATGACAGAAGCATTGTGTTTGACAATTGGTCCTCCATTGAGATCATTTATTCTATTCACATCAACCGCCGTCATTTGACTGGATTCAAGAATGAATTACGGTCACGATGATTTCATATAGTGACCGATTATGGGGAGCGTTGCTTACCCAGGGACGCTTGATGGCTGGAGAAGATGTCCATCGACCTAACTGTTGAATCATACATGTTGAGTTAGGGTTGGAGATCGGGAACGGCTGATAAGGCAGTCGCAGGTTACTCAGTAACGCTCACCGCAATACTCCTTCGGTTCAGCTGTTTTCAAACTTTTATCTTATTATATTAGGTGAACAATGTAAGTTCTCTTGCAGGGTTGCAGTTCTTGCAAAGAAGATATAAACTGCGACAGGTATAAAACACATTAGACTGCGACATAGGATTTCATCTTAAGCCATTAGAGCATACTCTTGGCTGTTACTCGTGCAGTAAATACGGTCAGTTGATACAATGATCTAATAGAATGTCTTGCGCTTTGTAGGGTCAGTGGGAGGGACCCTCAGGAGACCGGATGTGCTTCACATCCCAGGTCCACGTCATTCCCTACACCTACCCTCACGAAGCCTGCACAGACTCGGAATCCTGCTACGGAACTCTCGTCTAAACATCTCGACCGCATTACAAGGAATGACAGTCACAGAACATTAGTGCATGACTATCTTCGCTAAGGATTAGATGTCTAATAGCAGCAAATACTTTTATTTACAGAATGCTACAAGTTTTCGGGTGGTAATGTTATCATATGAAGTCTATATATATGTAGGTAGATATATTAAGCGGGCAATGTTTTAGGCTTGATTCGCTCTAGTAATAGTTAAAGTGCATAATTCCAGTTAGATTATGCGTAGTTCTAACTGTAAATTTGCTAACTAGTCTGCTTCTGACAGACATCACTTTAAAAAGTGTGATGACGACTTATGCGAGTGAAGAAAAAAATCCTAACGAGGAAATTGAAACTGTTATAGGTTGATTATTTTATTCAGATCACACTATAAATCCTCGATCGGTTGTTGTCTTAGAAGTCATCCACAAACTCATTTAGTCCAATTCTTCCTTTACTTTATTCTCACCTCTTTACTCGTGAATCTTCTTTTCTCCTAATCCTTCTTATTTGCCGTCTATTCCTCTTTTTGTTCTCGATCTTTCTTCCATTTCATCATCATCATCATCATCATCATCATCATCATCATCATCATCATCATCATCATCATCATCATCTTCAACAACAACAACAACAGTCTCGACGAGGTCAAGGTGGTCGTCGAATCCTGGCACCAGATCTTCAGAGATTTAGCGATAATCAGATGCCCCGCGCCACCGCGTGTTCACCTGAGGTGCTATGAACTAGCGATTTTTCACAGAGGTCTCCCTACCCAAAGAGAATGTGATGTGGAAGCGAACCTTGATCCACCCCTTCGATGTCCGAGTCCTATTATCCGTGGTCCATTCACCATAGAATAAGCGGTACATCTTTGCCTCTCACAATACTATTCATCAAGAAATAAACTACCTTGCTCAAATCCCTCCCTAGCTGATTACAACAACCAGGTGACTATAACGGGCAATCTTATTGTTATCAAGAAAGACGACTCTGGCTGTCTCTTGGTTGAAAGGATCCAAAAACTGCTCTCCGAATTTGGCCTCCTCTAGCACGTGTATACGTTGACCCACTGCCACAGAGGCTGGTAAGAGTTCATTATTGCTCGGGGTATCCTTAGAAAAGTAGCAAGAATGAAGTCGCTAATAAAAAGATCGCAATAAAAAAGTTACAATTAATGTAATCGCATAAGCGAGAAGTCGCATTATATGAAAAAGTCGTACATCACTAGAACTAAGAAGAAGAGTTTTATCAGTATAAACAGGTATCCGGAATATCTGAGGATTGCAAATAGAGAAGTTTATCCTAGTCAGAACAATCCAATTGTGCTTTTTTAAGCTTCTCGTCCCTTGCTATACCTCGTGTAGGACAAGTCTTGGTATGCGGGCTTTCTCTGTTGCAAGTCCAAAGTTATGGAATTCATTATCTCACGCCGTTCGGGCCACTGAGTCTTTAGCTTCTTTTCGGTCCCGACTAAAAACCTTTTTATTTACGCTTGCCTATCCTCCATAGACTGCCTTTCTGACGTACATGTAGGCATACCATTAAGAGTGTAATCAAATGGCGCAATAACTCAGAGCGTACGTTGACGCTTTTCAATAAGGGCTGCTCTTTATTTCGTCGTCTCTCGTTAGGAGGCAGGATGCACCTGTTGCCTGTTCACAACCGAACTATTTTCCATCAAGATAAGCAACACCGGTGGTCATGGGGTCTGCGTATAGATTCGTAATCTCAGTTGTTACGCGGTTAGTAGAGGATTGCCGCATGTGATATCGAAGAAACGAGAAGACTTACTGCTCTTCTGAAAGATGGTGGTGCCGAGATGTCCAGCAGCAGCAATTGCTGCCCTGCTCTTAACAGTCTTCGTTGGATCATTCAGTTTTACTAACGCTTACGATTGGGTAAATATTCTTCACTATAACATCCTTTCACTTGGTAATAATTATGTGAGTGTTAAACGGATACAGTGTGCCTTGAACGCACGTATAGGTATGGTCCTAAAACTTGTTAGTCAGTCGACCTGTGAGCTAGCGTTATGAAGTTGGACGAATTGATAAATTGCAACTGTGGTCGTATTGTATTGTACGCAGAGAACTGCCCACTAATTTTACTCTGTTAACTCTGGTTGAATCGATATATCTCAATTATTTTCCATTGATCGGACATATATGCCTACCTGTTCTTATACATTTGTCACCTCAATATACCAGTTTCTTTTATTTGGGTGGCTCTGTATCACAGCCTACTTTTCTTTGGTCTAATCACTATTGCCTTCACTAGTTCTATTTTTGGCTGATTCTATGATTCCGCCGTCTGGAACTTCGACCATGGCAAAATACACGCTCAAAGTTACATAATGCATGTATCTATGAGTAGATAACCTTACCAGAAAACAGTTAATTCTCCAATATAACTCCAATCCACATTCGCATCTTTGATGTCGGCCACCATTAACTCCATGAATTTTCAAATTGATTGCATCATAGTTTACGAATTCGTTGCATCTGGAATCGAACCTGTCACATACAACTGTTTGTGATAGGACGAAGTCACAGACCTGGATCGCTACGTACATAGTGACGATGGTTTCTTCACTTGGGAGGAGCTAACGTCTTATTCCTACGAAGGGGTGACCATTTACATTCTCAACATGACTTCGCAAAAGTACCAAGACGGTAACTACAGTCACACATGATGACATAAAACCTGTCTACATATAGTGTTTTGTCATATCAATCCAGATCATTTGCATTATGTTACAAGTTACAACTCTAAACGAGAATATTGCAAATTGTATGCATGTATTAAATCTACGCGCTCATGCATTATTGCGTATAAACATTAGTAAGGCGTATTTTGAGAGCATCTGAAAGATGCTGTGTAAGTGTCCAGCGAGGTTGATTCACCCTATCCTATGTTCGTTCGTCTAATGATATAAGGCCGTCAAAACGCAGCGGCTTACAGCTTCATGATATTACAGAGGTATCGAATAGTCAATCAGTCATTGATTTTACTAGGCTTAACTTTGTAAAAGGTTCAGTCTGTGTGAACCATGGACACTTATAGGGGACATGAGAGTGTCCGCTATTGCTATGAGATGCGATTGAACATGGCTCATACTGTACGTATGGCGAGCGTAGCACGGTGACACATCGATTAAAACATTTGGCATGTATCGCAAAGAGCCAGTAGGCCTACGAATTGGAGTCTGTACTGATTAGAGCCCGTTAGCAAGTCCTTAACTTACAACTGCTCTGCGCCATCTATATACTCTCTTACGTGTACATATGGTCTTGTGCACTTTGACATCTGAAAGGAGGGCAATTTCAAATGTATTCTATTGTATTCTGAAGCGCCTTATTTGGAATGTAGCCAACGGTGTCGTTCATTGCAGAGACCTTTTCAAGTCAATCCATTTGGTGGCACATCATGGGAATTGCCATTCCAGATCAGATTGATTACCTCGACATCGGAACTCTATGGATCGCCGGTGGCAATAATGACGACGTGGACATCATGTAAGTTAAATCAATTCACATAAACATATAATCATCTTTCCTGTTAATTGAATGCGTAATGCAGAAAAGAGTGAAATATTGATGAGTGTTTGATTTTGGAGTCTATTTAAATGGATATTGAGAAGCCGACAATAGGACCCACACTAATTATCGATTCAGCAGAAGAAATGCTGTAAGTGAAGAAATACTTTAAAGACACTGATTGTGCACCAGACGTCTAATGACATCTAGTAACATTTAGTGACATCTAGTGGCATCTAGCCACAGATGGTGGAAAGGCGAAAATGATGTGTTGCAGGTCAAATCTTTTCATTATATCAATAAATATTGCAGTGCAGTGACTGGTTAGATTACCATGAATATTAAAGTCGTCCACAGTAACTGAAACGTATTTCAGAAGGGAAGATATCAAAAATGCGACTGATACTTTCTCAGCAAGTGAGTCAGAAAATCAGGCAACCCAACATACTAAAGCAAATGACTCAAATTAAAAAATGCTAATCATATTTTTTTAGATTAAAAATGATTCGAAATGCATACCTCTAAATCGACACTTTAAGAAAAGTAAAACTGATAAATATTTATTATCTGTTCAGTACTAAGGTTATGGAATTTTCACTGATCCCGGTGGCCTCAAGCTTTAGTGTTCGGATAAAAAAGCGTGTCGCGCTTAGTTTTAAAACTATATTTTGTATTATAACTTGCACGATGTTTTGTGAGAATACGATTAGGTCTTACAGGTGGCGGCAGTATGTTTGATAAGACTTAGTGTTTAGAATAGAATCAGATGATCACAGATTGCTTATATGGACCGCTTCATTGACTGATCGTGTCCTAATGAGTAATTATTTACACACGAAAGCTTATATATGCAAAGAATGTTCAAAAAAAGAAGAGTCGATCAAGCTGTGTACGTTTTACGAGCACTTGGCCACCACCCTTCCAGAACAATATGTCACAGAAAATTGTAATCATCCGCAAACCACTGAAGAAACATTTCTCGAATAATCTAAATATAGGGCCCACAATGTTTTTTTACAAGGGCTATTGCATAGTGATGTTGCAATGCTTTTTAGTGCTATGAAAGGTGCTGTATTTATGTGCGAAGCCTACATAAATTGTGTGGGCCTACATGCTTGCACAAAGATATGGTTTGATCCCAGTCGTTTGGGAATTACGTCATTACCAGGGATTAGCGAATATGATCTTTAAAATGGAACCTAACCGTTACCATGCTGTGCCAATAGCAGTATAGAATTATCGGTTACGGTGTCACAGAGGAAATGTCTTTAACTCTTTTATGATTATTTGCTTTACACAGACCATTAAGAATTTCAGTGGGCCTGTGTAATTAACATGATAGTTTCAAAACACCAAATAACTTTGTCTGTGAAAATAATATTATCGATTCACCTTCGTTTATTCAGCAAACATCAGCTGCAAATGTGTCTCTCTC
Source organism: Bimastos eiseni (assembly GCA_959347315.1). Taxonomy (NCBI): domain Eukaryota; kingdom Metazoa; phylum Annelida; class Clitellata; order Crassiclitellata; family Lumbricidae; genus Bimastos; species Bimastos eiseni. The sequence goes on along the minus strand of OY365813.1, from coordinate 8,495,253 downwards.
CGGTATCACGTCACATTGTAATCGCTGATGTAATGATAGTCTACATGTCTATCTGTCTGTAAACACTCTAACTCCACAAAGTTGGTATTAGCCAGAAATACGCGAAATTGGTTTTCTATCAATTGACTAATTGAAATTGACTTCCGTGAAAATCTAAGAAGACACAATTTTACCTATCTATAACTTTCGTGAAGTATTATTGCACCTGCCCACGATGATTACTATTTGCTTTACACAGACCAATTAGAATGCTAGGCCATAGACTCACTGCAAGCTCTTAAAATGATGTCCCGAATAGTTGATGCAAGAACGCCACAAGTAGATCACGTGTCCGCATTGAACTTTTTGATCATTTGTATTATGAATCGAATACTGTATAGCTGTTACATTTAAATATTTATCCCATTTAACAGTGCATATGCTTTGAACACCAAGTCACATAGATCTAATAATTTAGATTTTATATAGGTCTATTCCTTATTCTCTAGAGTCAACTATGATGTTGCAAGATAGTAAAGTAAGGGGTTCATCTTGCGACACTCTAATCTTCTGCTCCTACTATACATTTCCTTAAACTATGAAGCCCCACATTGATGGGTTAGAACCCAAACATAACAGGTTAGTCCTATTATTTCGATTATTCTCAAAGACATACCGGTAGTAATTATGCATCTCTACATGCGAATCAATGTTGTTCTGTTGTAGACCACCTGTTGATGAAGTGACGAACGTTTTCGTCAGATCCTTAGCAAACGACTCCAAAGTCATCACAGGATACATCAAACAAGTTCCCAATCAACCGATAGTTTTCACCGTAATTTTCCACCACTTATTCTCAAGAGATTAACAATGCTTCGTTCATAACATAATAATTACCGTTTGCATTTAAGCCATGTTGCCTGTAAGTATCATGAATGAATGGTAAACTGAAATTAAATTGGGTCAACTGAATGAATTTTGTAATACACCTTAGGATGATCCGACGGGAGCTCAACGATACGAAAACGATGTCATCGCCTGGACATGGAGAAGTTATCTGAACAATCCCGAACCTTCGAACACTGTTCTCGCTCGCATGCCAATGACTAAGGTATGAATTATGTATTCTTTGTTCGAGAAAGGGTAATGACTATTGTTACGAATATCTTATTCTATGATTAAATATACTTCTCTGATTATGTGAGTTTATCATGTCCGTTCATTTTTGCACTGATAGTTCTCAGTCAAGTACGTACTCATAAAATCAAAACTTCATCCAATTTATCGCATTATTCCACTTTCTGGACCGTCTGAGTTGTGAAAACTACCACCATTCCTATTTCACTACAAGGTGATGATGATCGCAGATGCATGTTGAATTCTGTAACGAATTTACAGAAATGTTATTAAAATTTCGTCTTTTCAATAAAAACTATCTGAATGCGTTTGCCATCTGACAGAATAACGATCAAACTGAATGTCTCTTAAATGAGAAAGATTAGTGAAACTAATGCTTAGGTGGCTGGTCAATTTATTTAAGACGAGTCGACGACCACAGTCAGCGTTCAGGTAAAAAGAACTGCGATATGGGTAGAGTTTGGAACAACACCAACTCGATGCTGGGCCTAGTTTCTTTGTATCAAAAATGAACCATATCAGACAACATGAGTATTATCCTTTCTGTTCTGACCGGAAAGCACGGCAAATCTTTTGACGGCAATGAATGAAGAAGACCTGCGAGTGATGCGAGAGCCTTTGATCGAGTACGAGTAAGGGATTGACTTTGCAAATGTAGCAAGCAATTTATACCCGCTGAATTGTAGGAACCTACCAAGGCATGTGCCCTGCATGGATGGAGTAGTGCCCCAATGGGAGCCCTGAGGGATACCTAGTGAGGTAAGAGTGAGATCCAGTTGTGGAGAATTACATACACACATACAAATCTTATCTACAGGCTTACAAGCGTACATCGTGTTTATTGTGTATTGGGCAAATAGGCTGCAAAGAGAGGTTTGGACACTATCTTCCAGTTTGCCCAATCGAAGGTACCTGAGACGAATATTCAGCGCTTCATCGTTGCCGGAGCTTCAGAGGTAATCTGAAGAATCACGTGCAACGCATTCTCTGTAATTCCCAATTGTTTATCAAAACGATATGCGGACAACGCTTCCACAGGCCTGATAAGTGATGACTACACCCTTTCTAGCATGCATTGTTGGAAGTACACCCTTTCCTGCAAGGCCTGACTACTCTGGACACATTCCAATATGGGTCCTAAATTTTATCAAATGGATCATTCTTCTCCTCGATGATAGTTCTATTTAATAATCTTCAATCCCTAAATTTCGACGAGGCAACCACGTCATTATTCCTGTCTTTCTACTCTTCTCTTCCTCTCTTCCTCGTCCTCGTCCTCCTCCTCCTCCTCCTCCTCGTTACCATTCTCAAGTAGACCAATAATCTGTTCAATTACAGATGATTATTTAGACATACAGGCATACATGAACATATTAACATAATAATATATATTTCTATACGTCTAAATATATACACTCATAGGTATAGGCATGTACATGCGCTCATATGGCCATGTAATACACGCATTGTCATCATCTTCTTTGTTTAACCAAGAAGTGACAAATGATTAAAGCAACCGGACACATGACAGTCCAGAACTGGCGGATTATTTAGATGGCGCATATTTATTAAATCGATTTATTTGCGAGAGTGCGCACGATATTGTAGGGCAATTTTTGTTTAAAGAATATTTAGTTAATGGTTTCTGAACTTTCAATTCTGACCTGTCAACCTGTTTGAAATGTCAGGGCGGTTGGACGACATGGAGCCTAGCAGCAACTGATCAGAGGGTTGTCGTTCTTGGTTCGTTCGTCTTCAGCTTATTAAATGCAGAAGAGGTCAACTGCACATAATATACATCTCTTTGATAAAGTTCTGTGCTTATGTACATGTAGACTAAGCATAGACCTAGTCTTATTGCTCTTGTATTTATGATGATACGAGTGCTTTATTAATAGATAGATTATTAATAGATTGCACACACACACTTGCACGCACGCACGGTGCCTATTAACACACATATTGCATACTTATATAAACTTTTTCAGCTTTGGAACGTCAGATAGATACTAGAAGAGTCTAATGCCTTACTAAATATCATGCATATATGATTTAACTCATATGTGACGCTTCTACCTGACGTCAGCTGTGTATACAAGTGTCAGTGTATACAATTACTTAAACAATGCTTCAGTATGCATTGTATGCATAAGGAACTATGTATTTCGTGACTGCAAGAGTGAGTGGGTAAGCAGAAGCATCTCTTAAAACTTGATGCAAACAATTGCATCTAAACAAGTCTGCTCTGAAAATGGTAAAGAATAGAACAAAGAGCAATGTTTTTCACAGACTTTAATGAACCACTTTCGGGACATGGACGGTGCTTGGTCGTTTGCCTTCCAACCATACTACAAGGAGAACCTAACTCAGGAGTTCTTTAATCCGAAAGCTCAAGGAATTTTCGACGTCGAAGATGTCTATCGTAAGCAGCTATAGAAACTTCTTACATATGGACCTACAATGAGAGATATTTTAAATAAACAACCATTGCAAGATTTAAACAATGCAAATGTCATTATTTTAAATTCATCTATATGATTAATTTAAATGTTTTTCAATATCGTGAAGCGTCTTCGAAAAATAATTCATCGTATATTTTGACATCAGTCCTATTTACGTGCATACATGTAACCAGTTTGGAAATGATTTTGCTTTGACCAACTCTGCTTACCTTTAGACTGCAGACAAAAGTCTAAGGGAAAGCAACTTGTAAAATGCGTGTCCACATCAAAATCTCCAACTCAGTTGTATTGGGAGCCATTTCCTAAATACTGCATTTCTAAAACTTGTGTGTAACTGTCGAATAAGAGATTGTCTCTCTTCGTAGGATATCGTGAACGATTGACTCTTCATATTCTTCAAATATCGTCGAGCGGTGATGAGTTATTTTTGTGCGAAGAAAATAAGTTCTGGTGGAATGGCATTCCATCTATATATAAATTATTGCTGTAAGTGCACATGAAATCATTCAGAGCAACAGACCAGGTCATTGCAATTGTATTAGTTAGCTTCTATAGCGCCATTTTCTCGTCTACAAGATGTAACCGAATCGGGTCAATATCGAGGAAATCAATCCTTGCGATCAGAGGTGTAACAAGGTTTTGAAAAGTTGGGACGCATAATTTAAAAAATACTGCGCGAAGTGCAAACATTTTTTTGGCCCTCCCACTTTTTTAATTTTTCCTCTCAGGAATTTGAAAATTTGGGGCACAAATTATCTGAACAAAAGTCATCTTAAAAAGCCATTGGAGAAACATAAAAAAGAACCGATTTTGAGGGGCCGGTGCACCTCTGCGCCTCCGCTTGTCATACCTCTGCTTGCGATTACGATTACTGGCGTATGGTGGATGAGCAATAGGAAAACGGTAAATTTTGAGTTGTCAACGAAATTTACAAAGATGCTGAGCATAACGGACAAACACGGGGAACGAGTTTCAAGTTCTAATTCTGGAAACCGAAACAACTCGTTCGTGAACATATCATTGACATATATTAAAAAATGCTCTCCTCTAATCTGTTTATGTAGCCTACTTCCTTTTTCTTCGTTTTCCTCCTCCCCTCTTTTTTCTTATCTTTCTTCCTCTTTTTCTTATTTCACAAAATATTGTGATAGACTAACGATTCTTCGATTCAGTTTCTGACCTATTAGTTTAATACCATCGGTGGGCCTGTGTAAAATGTTCTGTGTTTTGTTCATACTTAACAGTTGATTGTATAACAAATCAGACTTTTAAACTGTTTAGAATATTGCAACGATTTTGTTCAACTGATATTTTGATACTTTCCGCAATACACAAATTTTTTTGAATATTTTGAGCGTTTCCCTCGTTCTAACAAAGCTTTCATATTGATTGCCTTTATAGCTTTGCTATATAGTCTATGTTGAGTTTACGATGACGAATACTTGTAATATTCTAGGTTGATCGTTTTTCTTTTCCAGTATGTTACCAAATGCTGAGCACTATATGTTTCCTCATTATTCTAAGATCTATGACACCGCGCTGTCGGCTATGTTGACATTCTTGCAGGTATGGTTCTGTTACAGCCATTTATGTCTAGGCCTACTTTCATCCTAGTTTGCAATTAATTACTTTTTAAACCGGCTTAGTTCCAAGCTTACTCAGTTTGCCAATTAGATTTAAAAATCGGCCTTTAGAAAGAATTCTAAAACTGGATTTAGACAGCAGTAAGCCTACAACAAGGCTCCAATTGCTGTGTTCATTTAATTAGTTTTAATCTTTTTTTTATAAAGCCCCTATACGTAAATATAAGATGCAAATACGATAAATAGCCAATAATATATGCCATCTTAATATAGAGTTCCTTTGCCAATCATATCTTCATACCTATTTTATTAGATACAAAGACAAGAGTTAATGTAGAGGTGATAGTAACTGGCAAAGGCCAAACAAGCCTATAGACGTAGATTTTCAGTAGGAATGCGGTTAGTAGTAAAGCAGAGTATTATTTTGGTTGTTGGAATGAACGGGGAAGGAAAGGCGATGGATAGTGAAGACTTGATCAGAGGGATGGGTTAGGTTGGTCCAGAAGATAAAATTAGAGACTCATCATAATATAGAACAAATGCAGAGTTCGATATTGCAGCGATGAAGATGATTTGAGACGAAGAAAAGGGAAATTTGATTGGCTGAAAGGACGACAACTGTATTTATAAGGTGAGAAGGTGTAGATGCCTAAAAGAGTGGTAAAATGTGTACTTTATCTTGTAAATAAGATGTTTCTCTTTATCAAGTAGCATAGACCATAGTATAAAGTTATGATCGAGATATATTATCGTTATATTATATTTCCCTTGCAGTACTATGTTATGCACACAATATGCCCGTATTTGTGTCTGATAACACAGAACAGCAACTGCTATTTAGGAATGTTTCCTGTTGACCTTGGAATGCTTCACTAATTTTTTGCCTGTTGGCTTTGGCTTAAACCAATCGGCGACATTTTGCGGTTTGTCAATAATTATTATTGCACTACCATTTCAATAAATATGTCTGGTCTACCTTTGTAGGAGCGTCCATTCCCAATCGTCTGGTGGGAAATGAATCCAGTAAGTATTTGCAATAGGAATGATAACTTTTATAATTTCTTTGGCATGTGCAATTCTTGCATCCTTTATTTGATTTACGCAGAACTTTACAATGCATTTTCATACAAATCTTGGATAAATTGAGACCCGAATAAAATTATTAGATCTCCAACTCTTAAATTAATTTGAAAGTTAACACTTATAGAAGAAATAGTAAATCAGGTTAATTCCTCCTAGTCGTCTTCGATTTCATATAGACTTAATGTTGTAAGCCCTCTTTCAAGTAGTACTTCCAAATGTTTCTTTTGTAGACTAGTACTGGAGGTGAGATAATCTTCCATACCAGACCTGCACCTGTCGAACTCTTTGCCTACAGAGCAGTCACACTAGGAAACGACACAAGGTAAATTTTTCTTTCAAAGTCAATTAGGCCTGCATATCAGCAAATGATGCTACGCAGGTTTACCAAAGTTTAAAAAGTTAATTTGACTACATACTAATGATGCTTGATCACCTGCCTATAATATGAGCAAAAATGCAGTGACGACACGTAGTTTTTTTTTAAATGGTCGAATCATCTTGCCCTCCCCGTAAAGCGGCAGGCCTGTCTAGAAGAAATCTAGTGAAAATTTGACGCATGATAGTTGGGTTGCAGTGTCGGCGTGCCATATTTATTGCCAACATAATGAAGCGAAAATTGGCAATAATTATTATTTTTAATTTGACATAAAATGATCAAAATCAATTTAAACACCAAGAGATACACTGACGCTCACGTGAGCAATGAAGATAGTCTATAGTTAGCTGAATTAGGCCTATGATATAAAGGTTACATTTAAATCACTAGCAACTAATTACGTAACGCAATAATCCCACATGAACCAGCACGGTGACCACAAGAAGCACTACATCCCGCACTACTGCGTTGTGGCTAAACCATTTAAATGAAAGTAAATTAAAGTAAATGACGTAGGCCTAATTAGTATTGGTGTGTTATCATCTAACTTAATTTACGCACCGAAACTTCCCTTGTACTGAACAAAGCAATAACTTATGCCTGTAAATAGACGCTCAAAACATTGTTATAAACTTCTGGAGAGTTCTATTCTGATTTATTTTGAAAAATAAAGTCGCCGTTGATACTTACTTACTTACTGCATTGCATTGTGGGATGTGTCTGGTTAGGGCTGACTATCAGCGCTCTATTTCATCGCATTTTGGCGCTGCCATATTGTTGACTATAAGGGATAATAGGCCCTATTCTTCGCATTTCCAAATATTTTTATAGAAATAAAATAAGGTGGCAGCCTACACGCTGGAAATTCATCTACACTGTGTCCCAATTGAACTGATACCTTTTTTCTCTTAATAAATCGTAATAAATCTGCCAATTCTAAATATAACAAAATAAAAGTTTGCAGACTTAAAGAGAGATAAATTACGAATGTAGTGTGAAAATTTTATAAAATTTTATCAGCTGAGTCCAAAGTTATGCACATTCGAATTTGGACATACAAAATTCGAACTTTCCAGCAAGTCAAAGAAAATAATATCTTTGTTTAGCAAACTGCATGCCTTACTTATTAAAATGTATGCCGTCACGAAAACTCCAAATTTTATTTCACCCATTCTTTGGCCGCCCAATAGCCATGATCTCAATCCGCTCAACTACAAGATATGGAGCATCCCTAGGGAACGTGTTTATCAAACTCGCATACGCTACGTTGACTATCTAAAACAGCGAGTTGTGGAGGAATGGAGTCGCTTTGATCAAGAAATTGTTGATCGTGCATATCAATGAATGGCGCGATTGCCTTAGAGCATGTATTCGAGCTAATGGCGGACATTTTGAACATCAGCTTTGAAGAAGAACATTTGTCTCAGATTCATTTTAAATGTTGCTGTTTTCAAGTCGTTGTGGAATTGTAAAGTTAAGAACATTATGAATTTTTACGTGTTGGATAGTTCGAATTTTATTTGTCCACATTTGTATGTGCATAACTTTGGACCCTGTTCATAGAATTTGATTAAATTTTCAGAAGACACTGGTAATTTATCCCTCTTTCAGTCTGTGAAATGCTATTGAATAACATTTAGAATTGACGGATTTTTTGCAAAAACAAAAAGGGTATCAGTTCAATTGGGACACAGTGTATAGCGTAAAGCAATTGAACGTAATTGCCAGGAGGAAAACGGTCCGTTTATTTATAATTTTTTATTTATTTATTTCTCTGTTTGTTTATATAATTAAATAATTAAATGAATGTAGCTATAATTATTGTCTTAGCAGTGTGAATAACCAAAGGAGCATCTAATTCTCTGCGTTTGTCGTAGACGTGATTTCCGTTTGGCTTCTGGGTCTCCTCCTGATATCGTCCAGCATCCAGTCCGTTGGCGTCAGGACATCGCAATCGAAGACAGGGTATAGGCTATGTCGTTTGAAATTTCATGTATTATGACAGTGCTGTGGATGTCATAAGTGCAGCGCACTCTCTCTCTCTTCCTCCTTGATCTGTCTTTTCCGGATCCAATTCTTCGCGGGTCCCATGTCGGATGCATTCACTTACTTAGTTCTGCACAATTGTCTACCAAGGCGAAGTACACTAGTGCTATCATGCTAAGATCGGCATGAGATAGAGGTAGTGTTGGGCACGAGACCAAAAACTCAAGACTAAGACCGAAACCAAGACCGAGAGGTCCAAGACCGAGAGGTCCAAGACCGAGAGGTCCAAGACCGAGAGATCCAAGACCGAGATCGAGTGGTCCGAGGTCAAGACCCGAGATCGATGGTCCGAGACCAAGACTGGCGCTCTTTTTTTATAAATAATTAAATTTATTAAGACAACAAAACGGCATAAAACACTTAAACATTAATTTTATTGCTGAAGAATACAAATCACAATAATGGTCCAGAAAACAGTTTTACCGACTCTTCTGAACTTTTGCCGATTCAGCCTGAAAATATCACACTATAAATTACTTACAGTATACGATAGGTAAATACTTTAAGACATCTGAACAAGTAGATTAACGTTCTGTTTGAATGGTGTACTTGTACCACAAACCTCGGAATTGTAGGTTAACAGTGTCTACACGTGGCCGACCACATATTTACTAGATTGTTCCAAAACCTTGAAATCTGTGAAAGCAAATTTTTAAATGGCTGGCTCCGTTGTAAATCGGAACAGGACCTTTTGGCGCAGATATCTGATACAGTATATTGTAATATGAAGCATGATCGATGAAAATAATTATGCTTAAATAGATGCGGGATGGATATGAGAACTCCACTCGTCGTATAACTCTTTTAGTCACAATCTTTTCATTAATCAATTCAGCTTCTATTTGGGCACAATTATTTTCATCAATACAGCGCCCATTTAAGCGTGATTGTTTTCATCAATCCAGTTTCCATTTAAGTGTGATCCTTTCATCAATCCGACTTCAATTTTGTTAAAGTATTATTATTTTCATCAATCCATCTTCTATTTAGACAATTCTTTTCATCTATCAATCTTCCATTTAAGCATGATGATTTTCATCAATCCAGCTTCCATTTAAATATGACTATTTTCATCAATGAAGCTTCCATTTAGACGTAATTCTTTACATAAATCAAGCTTCCATTTAAGTATGACTATTTTCATCATTTCAGCTTCCATTTAAATATGATTATTTTCATCAATCCAGCTTCCATTTAGGCATAATTCTTTTCGTCAATCCAGCGTACATCAGCCTGATTATTTTCATCAATCCGGTTTCCAGTTAAGCATGATTCTTCTCGTCAATCCAGACCCCAGTTTAACATTATTCTTTTTATTGATACATCTTCTAGTTTTAAGCATGACTCTTTTCACCGATCCCTCTTTTACTACCAACGCTCCTGAGGCTTAACCTGATTTGCACTGGAGAATGAGTTACAATACTAAAGTTATTATTTAAGTACATTACATATGCAATATTATTTTATCAGAGATCTGCGCCAAAACGTCCTGCGCCAAAACGGCTGCGCCAAAACGTCAGGTACCGGTTGCAAATGCATTTTCTCTGCTCTAACATGTAAAGATCTATTAATTTGGTCAGCACGCCATAAATCGATAACAGTTGCGTAGGGCCTAAGCAACCAGTGTCTCTAATATGCAATCAAAAAAAACTGACAAATATCGAAAAAATTGCTATGATACGGCAAATGACCAAGAACGATAATTTAAGACGGAGGTCAATCCCAAGACCTTTCCTTTAAGACCAAAACCGACACATTCGAGACCAAGACCAAGACTGAGACCAAGACCAAGACCGATGGTCCAAGACCAAGACCGATGGTCCAAGACCAAGACCGATGGTCCAAGACCAAGACCGATGCACTTGAGAGCAAGACCAAAACCGCAGTTTTCCAGTCTCGAGACGGTCTTGAGACCGCGGTCTTGGTCTCGAGACCACATCCCTGAATATAGGCGCCATATATTTGAATATAATATGTTTTCCTTTGTTCTTTAGGGCAATGGGACTTACCGCATAGCAACCGACGAAGTACCCGATGAATGGGTTGGCATTTTCTTCGAGGTACTATCATGTGGAGCCGTTTCTAATAATTAGCTTTACTTTTAGCCGCTACGTTACTCTTACATAAATAGCGCTAATATAAATTGAAAAAATCTGACAAACTGTGCTAGGCAATTGTTTGCCAAACGCCAACACAGAAGAGGAATAGCAATTCATTAAATATTCGATCTCTTATTGAGTGAGGAAAGAAAGGAAACCGAAGCAGATGGAAAAAGGTTGTGCATGGTTCGGCCAAGACAACCAATATTAACCTATGCTGGCTGCAAATCAAACGATCACATGTACCATGTAGTCTGTATTAAAGACAAATCAAGCCTTGTTATTACAGACTACATCACTCAATACTCTGAAATTGCATGTACAACTACTTCGACGAAGGTTGTCGGTTGATTCAATGTTTTAATGGAATATCTTGTGATTTGTAGGGTCAGTGGGAGGGGCCATCGGGTGTCAGAATGGCCCTCACATCCCAGGTCAGCGTCATCCCTGACACCTACCCACATGACGCTTGCACAGACTCTGCTTCATGCTACGGAACTCTCGTCTAAACATGTCGGTCGGGTTTCAACGAAGGACACCCAAGAGCATTAGTGTTTGCCTCTTTTCGAAACAGTCACATACCTGATAACAGCAAACACTTTACTTTCTAGAACGTTGAGTGATAACAAGTTATACTTCAGTTGGCAATGTTCATAACGCTTTTGAAGAGTTCCTAAAACGCGCTTTTTAAAACGTCGATGAGTCATCCACAGGTCTAGATTTCAAAAGCGCGTGGTCTACTATGTGAATGCATGTTGACCTGGATTTGAAATGTGCGTAGTGATTGACCTAGACTCTGATAAAAGTAAAAATCTTTATTTGTGTAAGAAGTTGCATTTGTATTCGGCAACGACTGTAAAATCTTGCTTATTCATCAAAACATGTGCATGTAGCTGTCTTTGTGGTTAATGACCCTGCCCAGTATAATAAGACCCTGTTTAACCAGGCCCGTTATTAGGGCCCACCCGTTGCTCACTGTTTTCGTGGTTAAATAGAATTCCTACAGGATGATCGTGCATCGCTTTTCGATATTGTGGTGTGATGTTCATGATAAATGTACAATGTTGGTCGATCCTTTGATCCTTGAAGCATAACATGTTTTAACTTGGTATTGTAGTTCCGTGACGACAACGGCATGGTGCTGCTTATAAAGTTATCAATTCTAAACTGTTGCTAGTTGTTTAGCAATTGAAACATTGAAAATTCAGGGTTTTCTGTTGATTTTAGTGACATATAATTATTTGCAGTTGCTCTATATTTTTAGAGGTGCAGGTTGAGAGGTTCTCAGGGTTCTAATCCCTAGGGCAGAAATTTATTTCTAGACATCTCTTCTCTTCTATATTTTCTATAATCTTACAGATATTAATTGAAAACATTAAAGGCCGCATACACTATTGTTGTAATGCATCAACATCATGTGATACGCCTGATGATTAGTTAGTGATTCACTTTCTTATTATGTTTCTTGTTCATGTTTACCAAATGGTTGTAGTAATCGATGGAGCACAGATGCGCATGCAACCCTCAATTTTACTTAGACTCACACATTTTAAGTTGATAATCAATACAAGGAAAATGCACATCTGACGTATAGGTAATTAGGTATACGCCTACAGACGGTCGATCGATTGCTGCTTCGAGCGCAGCTAATGTAGACCTAGTCAGATCTCCGTTCCAGTTTACAACGGATTTACTTGCGCTCATTTCTAGGATCAAAAGTATTATTATAAATATAGGATTCTATAACCAGAATCAACGATCATGTAATTAAATTACTCGGTGGTCTACAACGGAGAAGAGGTGTCTTACTTTGTTCACAACAGATTGGAAAACTTCATCTACTTCTGCGCTTCATCTATCAACTTATTTACTCGCAAAGTGTTGAGAGATAACAATAATTATAATCATATAGGCCTATAATTAGTATACAAAGAGAAGGGGAAAAGAGAGAAGAAGCAAAGTAGAATTGCAAAGAAGTGTTAAATTTCATGTAGTCCTAGATAATAATTTTTTTAAATGGCGGGCAATAGTCTATTAACCTTGAGGTTGGGTGATTAAAGCTTTGCCAGCACTAAAATAGACTTTGACTTAGCTTACACTCTAATTGCACTGATCTAAATGAGTACTCTTGAGTATTCTACCCCTAAAATTCTTGGACCGTGAATGAGTAAACCCAAACCATAACTCCCGACTCCAGAGAAGCGTATGACACAGACGGTACAAGGGACTGAACATACAGTAGGCATCACGATTTGAACATTGCAATACAGAGACAGAAAGAGACACAGACACAGACAGAGTAACAGAGAGACAGACACGCATAGAGTCAAGGTAAGATTTTTCGAAGGCTTGGGCGCGAGCATGTCGCACCCGGAGGGCCATGGGTCACTACTCAGACATATATGCAAAGGGCCCATCCGGCCTGTGCTCAAGCCCTAACCTCGACCCTACTCGGCATATGCAAAACACCCCAGTCAATCAATCAGGGCCTTGCTCGAATTTGCCCCACGCATATTTGCCCAACCATCTAGGGCGGAGAAAGACGGAGCATGACAAAAAATCACTAAGACCCGGACGGAGAGGTGGCTTTCGGATCCTAAATCATCTGATAAGGAGTGAGGTCGCGGTCCATGCTACGCGGCGCTTCGTCAACGGTATGCGTAACGACCAGGTGTTGGTGAAGCTGGACTTCGCCAACGATTTTAACCCCTTGAGACGCGATGTTATGCTGGATTCGGTTCACGAGATCATTCCCGAAATATATACGTTTGTTCATCAAGCATACTCGGTACCATCTGTGCTTAAATTCAGTCACCTATTCCTATCATCACAGAGATGCCCCAAACAAGGTGATCCGCTGGACCCTCTTCTTTTCAGTCTACCATTGCAGCCTGTGCTGCAATCGCTAAAATCTTGCCTCAAAATAGGATTTCTGGACGACGTAACTCTGGGCGGCGATATGGAAACTGTGGCTCGGGACGTGCGGGCTATGGTTGAATTGGGGCCACGGTTGGGCCTTCACCTTAACCCAACTAAGTGCGAAGTGGCGAGACGCTTCATTGGAGATGACGCCGCACTTGTCAAACTACACTAGGGTGGAGGTCACTACATTGAGTTTATTGGGGGCCCCACTGATTCTAGGGAGGGCGCTGGACTATACCATGAGGCGTCACTGCGATAAATTCCGCCGAGCTCTGGGTAGACTGCGTCTGTTGCCAGCACAGAACGCCCTGATTTTGCTACGCTCATCTTTCGGTGCTTCCCGATTGAGCTATCTACTCCGGTGTTCCCCTTGCTTTGATCACCCAGCCCTAGGTACACCGGATGGACTGATGAGGTCAGGCCTTGAGACAATTGTCAACTGCTCTCTAAATGACATCCAATGGCTGCACGCGTGCTTCCAATCAGAGATGACGTACTCGGCATCCGAAGAGTTGTATCGCTGGCTTCTTCGGCCTACTTGACCTCAGCCGCGTCGACTCTCGAACTGCATACCTCCATCCTTGCCGCCGCTGTGGCAGTCCCCGATCAGTATGTGGAAGACCTTATGGAAGTACGTCGAGACACCTTGCCCGCGATTATGCACCCTCTGCCCGTTAAACAGAGCATTGGGAACTGGTCTCTGATTGATAAGGATAAGGCTGAAATCCACCGGTGCGTTGTTTGTCTGGTCAGTCAAGCCAGGCTGAACGCTGTAAAGCAGTCCCCATTCAGCTGACTGGCTGTCCGCGCTTCTGATTGCCGCGTGTGGCCTCGTACTTGACAATAAGGTGGTCCGGGTGGCGGTGGGCCTGAAGCTGGGCTTGGATTTATGTAGTCCTCACACATGTCAATGCGGCGATGAGGTTGGTCCCGAGGGTCACCACGGTTTCGTTTGTAAGAGGGTCCTGGGTCGTTCCCTACGTCACCACGTCATAAATGACATCATATGGCGTGCCCTCCTCCGAGCAGATATTCCAAGTATCAGGGAACCGGCGGGCCTCTTTAGATCCGATGGCAAAAGGCCTGACGGGGCAACCCTCATACCCTGGTCTGGCTGAAGATACTTGGCTTGGGATGCCACGATTGTGCATACTTGTGCCGCTTCATATGTCACACCAACGGCCGGTTTTGTCGGCCAGGTGTAGAGATTTCAAATTACCCCCATTCACCTTACCCCCGGTAACTTGAAATCGATTTCAAGTTACCCAAGGGGGTAACTTGAAGGCGATTTCAAGTTACCTTCTACGATTTCAGATTACCCCTGAGGGTAATCTGAAATCAGCTTCAGGCTACACCCGGTAACTTTAAATCAATTTCAAGTTACCCCACGGTAACTAACTACTCCATTGCCTTGAAATTCAGCAGTTCAGTCCCAAGCCTGAAACCACTTCTTGCAACAGAAAATACACATGTAAAGCTCAAATTTATTGTCGTGGCAGGCCGTCGGGAGATGAGAGGGTCATGGAGCTATCTGTGAAAGGTCGTCGTGAAAGCCCAAAGGAAGCAAAGACTCAGAAGTCTCAAATCGTAACGACCAAAGCCATGGCAAAAATTGGATACTAGAATGCAAGAACATTATGATACAGGAAAGTTGGCGCATGTGGTGAGAGAGATGTAAGAATACAAACTTGAAATATTTGGGTAGAGTGAGATGCGATGGACCTACAGTGGCAATATTGTGTCTCAAGGACTAAGCATCTACTACTCATGTAGAGCCAGGTATAAAAGAGAAGTGGGCATAATGGTTGGCCAAAAATGATATAAGCTAATTGGATGGGAACTAGTAAGTGAAAGAATAATTGCCGTCAAACCACAAACAGGGCATACCACCACTTTGAACTTGCAGCATTTGCTTAGTCTTCTTTTTGATGAGTTAAGTAGAGGATTGAATTATCAAGTCAAAAGTTACATCCCTAGTTGTTGTATATTCATGTTGTAATTATACTAATTTCTTCACCAGTTAGGCTAAATCTTTATTATCTTATGTTTGTATGTTACAATGTGATGCACTTTGATCTCGTGTAGCCTATTACTGATTTCACACATTTTATATTCCTTTGACTTTTATATATTATTTTTTACACGTTAAAACTAGCCTTCTATCTTTGTGTGTTACGTGTTTATTAAACAGACTGGTTATCATTAGTTGAAAGCATAACAATTTAACATTTTGACTCATTCAGAGCGGGGGTAATGTGAACACGAGGGGGTAATCTGAAATCGATTTCAGATTACCGAGGGTAACCTGAAATGGGGGGGGGGAGTAACTTGAAGTCGTTACAGCAGCCAATCGCAAAACCCAGAAATATGGTGGGCTGCCCACATCCTAAATATTTCAACCTGTGGCCATCGAGACCCTTGACCCTCTGAACCCTTCTGCTTCGGATTTCATCAATGAAATTGGCAGCCGTATCTCTTCTATTACTGGTGACAAACGCGAGTCAATCTTCCTTTTCCAACGTCTGTCTATCACCATGCAGCGGTACAATCTTGTCGCATTTAATGGTACCTTCTCTTCATGCTCTGATGACGAGGCTTGACCCACCAGACAATTTCGCATCATATAACAATCTGTAAGTCCCTAATAGCACCGTTTCTTCCATCTCAGAAGTCTAAGTCTGACCCTCCAGACAAATAATTCGGCACCATAGTAGTAGTTTCATAGTCCTGGGGGAACGAAGTACCTCAGGGCACAAAACATTTATGATAATAATAGTAACAATGATTATTATTATTATTATTACTATTATTATTGTTAGTAGTAGTAGTAGTCGTAGGGGGAAGTTGGGTAGGAGAAGTAGTAGTAGCAGTAGTATATTTATTTAGTATGATCGTTATTATAATTTTAATCATAATAATTATTCGTAGAGCTTTTGAGGACTTCCTAAAATGCTTTGTGTTAAGTCTAGTTTCATACAAATACCATAGAAACCAATATTTAATTATAAATCGTCTAAGAATTCACAACTTTTATAGAAACCAACCTTTTGCAACATATGATGTATATTTTTGTATCTGTGTATGTACATAAAACTATAAACTGTGTGTACGTGACTCTATCGCTGAGATGGATATGTACAATTTTTATGCATGTGTGACTGTGTGTACTTGGACACATTATGTATCCATATAATATATGAACATTTGAAATGTTAGAATGTATAGTAAGGTCAAAATGGGTCAACAGATTCAATTCTGTTTTGTATCAGTTATCACAAAGTAAGGTTGATTGTTTTTTTTAAGAGTCGTCAAGATCCTGGTCTTGCATTGACGCTGAGGTCTAGAAGTGAACATGGCTGAATGTTCATCATCACCAAGTGACCAGCTGTGGAATTTTGCTGCTAGTCTCTTTGAGGATGCGAATTATGTTCCTTTTGTACAACAAGAAGGTAATTAGCCTATTTAAGCACAGATTTATGTTCCAAATGCAATAACGAAGTAAACCAAGCATTCCAGTGATTTTTATCAGTTTTCACAACCTGTTCACTTGTGCTTATCAACACGTATGCCTGTCTTATGAGATCATTTTCTTGGTAAACTATTGCAATGTCGCTTTACAAATCTGACGAAGCCGAACTAGTTGTAGAAATGGTTGGTGAAGTCCTAATAAAGAGGTCTTATAAAACATCTGTTGACCCGTATGCAGGTATAACCATTTGCAGATAAGGTTCCAAAGAAAGAGAGCATATCATACCATAAAACTGGACTCAGCCTATTCCTTATTGCAATCGTAGACTCAAAATGTTTAAAGCACTACGTCTAGCTAAGAACAGACGTCTGGGTTATTCACAGGCGTTGCCTCCTATCAGAGCGAACGATGGCCATACAATGGATGTCAGACTAAGACTAACTTTTGAGACACTAGATTGCAATGACGGGGGCATTATATTCGTGCCAAAGTAAAATTGGACTCATCCAAATATAATGGAATGATTAAACTGGATTAAACTGAAAAGTTGCAAATGCTATAATAACTCCTTTTATTATTAATTTATATATTTAATTTAACAATATTTAATTTATGAAAACAGGAATTATAGTTTGAACCAAAGATACATATATGCCCTACGTTTCGGAAGATAATGTTTATATATGGTATTTATATAAGGTGACATTTCGTTTTCTTTTTTTTTATTGTGGAAGAACATGGCCTAAGGATTCAAACAAAATATAACCAACTGGTGATCAACCTGTCTTGTTTGGGAGACATTATAGCGACGATGTTTGAGAAAGGAAAACTGACTTTGAAGGAATTAGAGCAGATCCAGCATTTGCAATCAACTCCAATCAGAGCCAATGAGGAACTGCTAAGCATCATAGCCAGGAAACCAAGACATGTTTATGAGTGTTTCCTGTCAATCATTAAAGATATGAACCAGCTACATCTGTATCAGATGCTGGTGTCTGGTGACGATGGTAAGTATAAACTATTACCTACTGATTTCACTTTATATAACCAAGTCATCCAACGTATTTACAGGTTGGGCCAAAAATTACCCCTCTAATGATTTTTGCTAATATTTCGGCCAAAAATAAGAAATATTAAATGAAATTTTACAGGCTGAAAGACAATTTATATCTAAATATAATCGCCAAAAATGACTAAAATGTTTCAAACAGAACAAAAGTTATATCACTTTTAATGATTTTTGATGGTCAAAAAACATTTAACGCCACCAAAGTTATTAAAAGCGAATTTACGAAGTCGCTTTCTAGTAGTTGTAACACACTTTATGGTCATTATTATTGAGAGAGAAACTGGAAATTATCGCATATGGAAGTCACTTTGACGTCATCTAGCAAGCTGTCAATTGGCGAATAAAGATGTTTTGCTATATTCATTTTATGATATCATTTGTAACATAATAAACAGGGGCAAGGTGTCCATGACAGATAAAATGCGTATACAGACACTTCATGAATCATGAGCATGATCTTGGAGCCAAAGCTGTAATCAATGCTCACTCTGAAATCACTGGAGCGGAGCACTTATACAAATATGCGGACGCATTGATGAGAGGGGTGGGCGGTGGAGCGTCGTAAGGGCAGGGGAAGGCAGAAATCTCTTGGCACCCGAACAAATATCGAGCATGTTGACGAACTTCTATGCTCACAGAATACCAACATCAGAAATCATCTCAGTACTCGGCGAATTTCAGCAGTGTTGAACATCAGCCGCACGTCTATTAGAAGATTTGATAAAGAAGATCTGAACCTCGCCGCTTTTCGTCCCTGGGTAAATTATCACCGATGCAATGGCCCCCAACCATGTCAACAAAACTTGCCAAATAGACTCAGAATATGTGTGGTTACTGATGGCAGACACAGGTTGTGAAACAAGAGGATGTTTATTTTATAACAATTACTTGAGATATGACCTCATGAAATCGTTTTTGTACCTTTTGCAGCGTGAAATATTTTTTGACTATCAAAAGTCAGTGGTTGCACTCACTAAAAGTGATATAACTTTTGTTCTGTGTGAAATATTTTAGTCAAAATTTGGCGGTTATATGTAAATATGAATAATCTTAGCGCCTTCAAATTTTCAATTACTAATCTCTATTTTTGGCCGAAATATTAGCAAAACAACTGAGCGGGTCACTTTTAATGGTCCACCCTTCATGCACGCCTGTTTCAGCTGTTTTAAAATGGCATTCAAATTCATCTCCATATGTATAATTGGAATACATGTATTATATTTGGTGAAACAGAATATCGATGCGTTTGGTTTTTGCGCATTGTTGGTATGTAGCCTAAACAGGCGAAGGCAATTCTTCAATATCAAAGCAGCTGAATTTTTGCTATGTTCATTTCGTGTGTAACTTATCAGCCACGTTTCAAATCCTGATCTAATTATTATTCAGTTGCAATCTTTGTGTTATATTTACAGAACCCGACAAAGCAAAGAGAGACGATGTCTCGCATCATAGAGACTTGATTCGTCGAAATTTTATGTGGTTATCAGAGAAATTGGACACAGAAAACGGACTCGTTTACCTGCTTTATGAACAATCGGTGTTGACGTTTCGCGAAAAAGAATTCATCATGTGTAGTAACAATGCCGTCGAGAGGAACGAGTTACTATTTGGATTGTTCAGCAAGAAATCTCCAGAAGACTATGAGAAGTTTTTAGAAGCGATGGAGGCTTCGGGTCAAGGCCATCTGGCAAAGAAACTCAGGAAACCAGATGGTATAGCCGTAAAGTATTTTATTATGCAGTTCTAGGCGAGACTATCATACTCAAAATGTAACAATTAATCGACCATTCTCTTATGTAGACAATTCACGAACTCTAGAATAATGATGGTCTTAATTGCAGATATAAACTGCACAGCCATTTTATGTTCAATATCTACGTAGCCTACACCTGTGTTCTGGCCTGTCATGAAATTGAGTTCCATAATGTAGATTGCTTAAAACTTGCAAGACATTACTTTTGAGAATTCTTAATTAGGAACATATAATTATTAAGTATTACAGCAGGAAATGTTTCCAATCTGATCACAAGCCATTTGAACGGTATTTAACCGGTTTCTATATGCAGTGAGAAATCTCAGGGCTTAAGAATCTTCGTATCTTATACCACATTGAAGTCGGTTCCTTCCTGAAAGAGGAGCCGGTCACGAAAAGATGACACTGTGCATTGTGCCATTAGTTCCCTTAAAGGTTGGAGATATGCATGCAGCGCTATAAAAATGTTTGACAGGGCATTGACGCTTTTTACAGTCTAGAATTTTCTTAGTTTGTACTTTTAAAACAACTGATTGCGACTGAATGCATTGCTCAGCGATGTCTTCCAGCTTTTATTTGTTCATTTTGCAATTGATTGAGTTCACAGGCTCACATGCTGAATACGCAACAGTCCCATCTGCAATTCAAACACCCAGAACTGTTTGCTGTGAGATGCGACAAAACGTACTTCAAATATCTGGGCAGAAATCTGTTCCAGTTTTTCCACCGAAGCCGCATCCTATATCTAGCCATAAACCGATTACATCACTGTCGAAACCCCCTCTTCCACCAAAGCCAACAACACTCAAGCGGTATGCAAAGTTGATACCTGATGTGGCCAGAACTACAGAGAAAGCAATTGATTTTAGAACGGTATGCATGAACTCTTGATATCACTGACTTTATTATAGTTTACGAACATACTCTTTATCCAGTGATTTACAAATGTATATTTCTTATTTTACTATCTAGCCGACTGCATATGACGTATGTTTCTTCATATTTAGTGATTAAAACATTCCCACGAAATCACCCAGCTTAAAGCAGTTCCTGAGCCTTTGTTCGCCGTTTGATAGATTTTGATCCTGACATCCATCTAATTTTTTTAGACTGTAGGGATCTCATTTCGATCAAAGCTAAAAGGACTTGAAACTCATCTCCAAACAGATATCGCAATCAAAATCGTATCTGTTTCTCTGCTGCATTTGGACAAACCAGAGGATGGTCTGAAGATGTGCTTGAGCACTTTACTACAAGGTAATAATTAATTAATTATTACAACTTTTAAATTTGTGCCAAATTACAACAATTTATGAGGTTTCGCCGTGTATCATTTAAAAAATATCTTGCTATGTATATACTAATGTTCAAGACACTTTATGTAGCGCTTTTTCAGTACACGCACATTTAAAGTTCCATATTACAATGCGACAATGAATTGACGGAACACAAGAGAAATATAGCGTGTCTGTGCCTCCCTCTTTCCTCGAGTCGAATTTCGCAGTTTAGGCCTCTACAAGGTAGCGATGGTTCGACACCTGCGGAGAAACTGTCAGTGTGGAATCAGCTTACGATGTTTTGTCGGAGGTCCTGAATAAATCGACAACACAAAACTCAACGTTTCAAAACTGTCTTCTAGTTCACAAATTCTCCAAAAGCAGTTCAAATACTCCAAATAGAGAATGAGAAAGGATGAATAGCATATTTTCTGTGTGCATGCTAATCAGCCACTGAACTCTTCAATCTCCAAAAACCCGCCCAACAGATCTATCTATAACTGTGTTTCAACTGACTCTTCATGTCTTTATCATCTGAAGAGCGTCTCGTTCTCCCGTAGAGCGTGACATCTAATAAGTCTGTCGCCCTTTTAAACACTGAAGACCAGTAGATATCACTCAGTAGTACAGAAATGTAACCAAAGACACAATAATTTCTGCAATACTCAATTTCTCCATGTTTAATATAGCTTAGATCCGCAATTATCTGCACCGAAATGACTACAATTAAAAATGACTATAAAATTCATCTTTCATCTATTCTTTGTACATGTATGTTATTTGCTACGGATTGTCATCTTGTTAAAAAAGCGAAGATATAGTATAACATAATTGGATGCGAACTCATCCACAAAACCTTACCAGCAGCAATTCCTCTCCCAAACCCTACACAACATCTGTCTTACGGATAAAATATTCACCAACTTCGTAATTTATGAAGTTCTTTACAGGATTAAAATTCAAAGAGTCATACAATGTTTATAACCTTAAAAATCGTTATAACATAGCCGGCTCAATATCTACGTGTCATAAATGGTAACGAAAACGTAATTACGTGTTAAATATTTTTTATCCCCACACAGTAGCCTATCAGTGACTCTCGGTATCACCGGTCGATCGCTCTAACTAACTGACTAGCAACCCTTGAGACCTACATGCATAGTAGACACGTGTAAGGAAAGGGCACCATTGTAGTCAGCAGTCATATTGTTGTTTCATAATAGTCATATGTGAGAAGTATGGATATTGTAGTATAATTTTAATGGTTAATTTTGTTTTATTTATTATTTAAGTTCAAGTAAAATGACAGCGAAAGATAACCAGCGTGAACATTTATGCCATAAGCAACAATTATTTTTTATGGTGTATTTATTATTCTTTTAAGAATGCCATCAGATGCGGAACCAAATTGTC
The DNA here is from genome assembly GCA_959347315.1 of Bimastos eiseni. Lineage (NCBI taxonomy): Eukaryota > Metazoa > Annelida > Clitellata > Crassiclitellata > Lumbricidae > Bimastos > Bimastos eiseni. The sequence continues at coordinate 8,472,585 of OY365813.1, read as the reverse complement.
GCAAAAAATGACGAGAGAAGCAAGGAGCTGGAACAGCTGCGGTATAGCGCCAATCAATACTCCGCTGTTGCAGCGTTAAATGAGGTTAACCGAACGCAACTTAACTCCATGCAGCAAAAATTGACCAGCGAACGATTGCAAAACGAGAAAGAACGAATGCAATCAGAAGAGAAAATGAGTAAATTGACGACCGATGTTCAAAATGAAAAATTTAAGTGCAAGAGATTAGAGGAGAAACTCATAAACAACAGTGTCATCATGGAGTTGAAAGCCCGTTTGGAAAAAGCAGAATACAATGAACAATGCTACAAACAGCAGTTGAATGAACTAAATACTCGTTTAGCATCAACCGAATGTGAACTTCAGAAGTGTAAAACAAATTCTGAGATGAGATTGTTGGAGAAGAAGAACGAGATTAAGAATTATCTCGAAGAACAGTCACTTTGTACACAGAAAAATAATCAGGAACTCGTAAGCGAGAAGGATAGAATATTGGAGTTGGCCGAAGAAGAAATGGTAAACCTAATTAGGCCTAAACTTCAGAAAGGCGCAATGGAACTAAAATCTCTGGTAAATGATCTAATAGACCTATCAGAGTTTCAAGAAGACCTGGACAGTGAAAAACATTCAAAACAAGAGTTAGAGAACCAATTCATTGATGTAACAACTCCGTTAGAACAGATCAATAGCAACCTAGAAGGCAGATACGTTGCCTTCGTCACTAAAGGTGGGACTTTTATTTGTGCGTAGAATTGTAGCAATGAAAGTAAATTTGACTAATTTATTCGTTTGTCCTATATTTTACGCATCACAAGAGAATTATCCATTATCCAATAATTCCTCGTAATATATCTATCTCTTGTAGGCCTTTAGATTAACCTCGCGTTTGAATGGTTGATTGTTGATTGATTTTTAAACGTTCCATAGCGAAGATGATTTGGTGTCGCCCTCCTCCTTCTTACAGGCTTGGGACTGGCACTGTCAAAGTCCAAACAGTGGCGGACAATTATGGTTGATTTATACCAGGCCTTTTTATATCTTGTTACGTCTTATGAAACAGAACTATTCAAGCCATCTTTTCATATTCAACTTCTGCTCCACCACTCAGCCTCCATTAATACCGACTATCACGCAGCAAAAAACTTTCCTCAGCTTGACCTCCCAGGATTTTGACCTTGCTCTGGAAGTTTGGAACGAAAGAGAAGCTTGGCTATTGCCAACATATGATTCGAACATGCGCCAGTGAATATGCTGGTCTTCCTGGTGTGGGTTTTGTGGGCGTCAAGAACGTTTTGAAGATTTACAATATATTTACATGGTTATGGCCTTCGATTTTCTCTTTTTCAGAAGGATCTCTTTAGGGGAATTCGGTTTATATTTCTTTCTTGTATATTACACAGTAATCCAAGTAATTCGAAAAAATCATCAGTTACTGGTGGAAAACATGAAGTCAAGTCGATTAATTGATTTGCTACATGCAAAATACCGTATCATGGATGAAAGAGGAGATCTTTTGAAGAAGCAGCCTTTCGAATTCTACAGAAACGACGCACTACTACAATTGGTGAAAACGACTCCGTTTTGGCATGAGAATGGCCAGCAGGTTCTCGAGGAAAAACACGATTTCGTTGCTGACCTTTTGGAAAAAGATGGAGGTAATAATTACGGTTAATTGCAACTCCTTTTCCTGAATTTATTGAAATCTGCATAATTTTCTGTTTTCTCTCCTCCATCAAGCATTGTGCCAACGATCGATATGTGGCACGGTGGCTGATAGAGCGGTCGGCCCGTAGCGCTCAGTGTGCGCTGAGTGAGCGGGTTCGACCCTCGTCCGAGGAGTCAATGTGTAGGAACCTTGAGCAAGTACTTCTTTCACAATTGCTCTGCAGTACAACTGCAGTTGCGCCGTTGAGGCGTGTGCACTTTTGAGTAAAAGATGTTGAAAGAAGGGCAATATAAAATTTCAGAAGAAATAAATAAAACTATACATACATGTAGGGCCTACGTCTCCAGGCATATCTGTTTCTTGGTCCTATGCCAGGTGTTTACCACTCCTCTCCTGGTAGGGTAAGGAGGCTGGTGGGCCTTTCCGCTGATGTCATGGACTCACCGTGCAGTCCCCTACTTGGCTGTTCTCGCTCCCCAACACGTTTAGGTTTCTGTGTGAACAATGATACACGCATGTAGGCTCACTTTCTGCTTAACATTCTGTTAATTTGTCACAGACTTGTAGCTGATACTGCTAGTAAACAAATGATGGATTTTACACATTTGCAAAATAACATTACAAAATAAAAAATTAACGCCCAGGCTTCGTGTCACTCCGCGCCGTAACCGCTTAAGGCCGTTCGAAGATTCTTTTATATTTAAGAGCAAATGGCTCATTAATCCCAAGCACACACGATTATGCTTAGGACTTTATGCTGATAAACTAATCATATCATGACTCTCAATTACGCTTTTGTATTTTTTTATCATTTTAACATTTCGTGCTCTTTTACGGAGCTTGAATGTTGCATCAATTTGGCTGGGGTTCAATAGGCAGGGGATTAATTTACGAAGGGATCAATTGACTAGGGGACCAATTGACGGGGGATCAATTTACGAAGGGATCAATTGACTAGGGGACCAATTGACGGGGGATCAATTTACGAAGGGATCAATTGACTAGGGGACCAATTGACGGGGATCAATTTACGAAGGGATCAATTGACTAGGGGACCAATTGACGGGGCATCAATTTACGAAGGGATCAATTGACTAGGGGACCAATTGACGGGGGATCAATTTACGAAGGGATCAATTGACTAGGGGACCAATTGACGGGGGATCAATTTACGAAGGGATCAATTGACTCGGGGACCAATTGACGGGGATCAATTTACGAAGGGATCAATTGACTAGGGGACCAATTGACAGGGGATCAACTTACGAAGGGATCAATTGACTAGGGGACCAATTGACGGAGGATCAACTGACGGAGATCAAAAGACGTAGGACCGTCTATTGTATACCTTGAAAGCAGTAATCAATTCGCATTTATTTCGATATTAGATTTGAAAAGGTATCGTTTTCGTCAGAAAAATCGACCAAGATTGCAGTTGATTCATACTCACACATAGTGCACAGTCCGTTTTTGTTAAGTCTAAGATATCTACAAAACAAAGCTCATTAAGAAATGGAAATGGCCATCACTTAGCCGTGATGCGATATCAGAATTGGAAATGAATGACATTTTCATCGCCCCATACTGTCATTACTACTTAGGTTACTTAATTAAAAACAGCAGAAGAAAAGCTAAAGCATGCGTGCGATATTTGGAGGAAAGAGAATGGGATGATGAATGATCTCGAAATACAATCAATCACTTCACACACTGACAAGTAGTCGGGTCTAGTGACACAGCAAAGCAAGCGAGATAGAAGTTTAGAGGAGGAGAGAAGTTTAGGGAAGGAGGGTAGTTTGATATGTTGGCTGAAGAAAATAACTCAGAACTAATAATTATCAGACCTAAAATGACGCAATGGAGAACAAATCACAGAAAATTGATCGAATGGTGAAGTCAAATGCAGACCTGGATACAGTGGGTAGTCAGAGAAGAGTTATCGCACATAGGTGCTACTCAGAGCGCAGCTATAGAACAGCTCAATTGCAAGCTTGGAAACAGATACATTACCTAAGGTTATTCAGGGTAGGATTAACTCTTCACCCTACAAATTATGTTAGCTCTAAGCACCGTACTTTGATCTTGCCTAAAATATTAGGAATTGCTGACGTTAAAATTGATCGCAAAGTTTTCAATTGGTCGGTTGTTTGAGAGGAGTTCTTTGCCTATGAATGTTTTTATTAAACAGGTAAAAGGTATACCTTTTCCTTATTCATTTAAGAAGGTTCATGTTTGTAAAAGTAACCTTATTACTTTCTCATTTTTTACACAGAAAGCCATTCAATTATACGCAATCGCGAATTCCTGGTAGAGAACATAAATTCAAGTTCTTTAATTGATCTTCTGCATGAGGAAAATTGTATCACGTGTGAAGAACTGGATCACTTGAAAAAGCAACCGTCCAGTTTCTATAGAAACGATGCACTTCTACAGTTGTTGCGAAAGATTTCGTTCAGACAAGACAAAGGCAAGAGAGTTCTGGAATGCTTTCGCCAAACTGAACAGAATTTCATTGCTGACCTGTTGAGAAAAGGAGGAGGTAATAATATTAACAAATTGTTGCTGATTCAACTCCCGTTTAAATTTTTTTAAAGTAGGTTAGGGCTGTAATAAATTGTTTCATGTTCTCAACAATTTAAGGCAATCATCTATATTAAGATGTGAGAACTTAGAAGTCAGTTGTATATAACAAGAAACTTTCGTTGCGCATGTCCGTGTTTTGTTATTGAGATTCTTATGAATTATAGTGGGCCTGTATGTCGAATATTCAAACTTATACGGTCAACGAACCAACATTGTGTTTTTTAATATATTGCATAAATATTAAAACTAGTAAAACAGTGTGTGTTGGTAAATATCAAGGTTTCTTATAGGTCTACCTAGTAACAGCCTAGCGAAATATCAAATATTGCAATTACTTGATTTGAATATTATTTATTTTTAGTTCTCATTAGGTCTAAGATATTGACAAAGCTGGCGAGGGCTAATTTCACTAAGTCGTCAAGCAAAAAGTTGGAGGAACTTCTGGAAAGGGAATTTGCAGTAATGAAAAATCTAAACAAGGGGCAAGGATTGTCACTTTCTATGATGCCAGGCACGACATCCGAAATCCAAGATGACGACATTGTCATCGCCCCCTATTGTTATCGAGAGTCCGATGGAATTGTTATGTGGTTCTGGTGCCAGTCAAACAGCGGACAAAGAAATTTGAAGAGCATATATGGCTCCGGCATGCTACTTGGAAAACTAGCCGATATCTTCACTCTATATGCAGCAAAATTGCTTGTCCCCACTAGTATTACTATATTCGTGGGTGATTTAAAGATGGACGAGGGTGAATTTCAAGGTGAGTTATTAGCAATTGAGCATCATACCGTATTTTTACAATCCCGTACTTTGTTGAAATATAATGATAACCTATTTTGAGTTATGAACAAGTGGCTTCATATTGCAAATCGTCCCATTAATTTTCATGGCACTGCACACAATGCCGCAACTTAGTAGATAATACTGATGTCCCGAAGTTATTTTCATGTCTGACTTTGAAACCAGCTTTTTAATTTTGTTTGGCAAATCTTGATTAATGATTTTGTCTTGAAACCCGTTTCTGCTTCGTAAGGTGTGACGTTGTGTGATATGACGACAATCGTTTTCAGACTTATGAACAAGTAATTTAATGAGAATCTAAAATAGCCTAATGCTGTTGATGATGTAACTCTGAAAACTTTGCTCTTCTGTCTTTGCAAACTCTTCACAAAGTTTGTTCTTCCTCAGTAAATAGTAATCATTATTTCTCCTACCGATCCATTTTCAACTCAAGATCTCTCACTCGCTCTGAATTTCCCAAATCGACCCATCACGCCTCACCAACATGTGAAATCTGTCTTTAAATTTTATCATTCATTTAGACCTAACCACGTTTTCAGGATCCAGTATCTTGGTTTATCTTTGGTCCTCTTGAAATAATATCATTTTGTTCTTTTGTTTATTTGACAACCTCTCTGACATCTCTGACATGGCGGAGCGTGAATACGCTGGCGCCCATAATTAATACCACCGCAACGGTGTTGTTGATGACATTTAGCCTATAAACAACACGGTAGACTATAATGCTGCTATTTATATGGTCGAAACGTCTAAAAAATTATAATTATAATTCATGACTACAAATATTTGATCTATTATCTGTTTTTTGCAAAGTTTCGTTGATATTTAAGATATTCAAATACTTAGTTACTTCAGTTCCTGCGTTTATAAAAATTTAAAATACTCCAGATTATGCCCAAGATATCCCAGCATCTCAGTCCTTTCCTTCCTCTGTTCCTGAAGTCCATTTTATTTGTTAGTTCTAACACTGACTCTGCTCGTGCCTCGAAATCGCTGATTGACACGTGTACATGTTTGATTGCAATACAACTACAATTTGAATCTGCTGGTTTTGTTCTAGATAATGATATTCTTATTTTGTCAGATGACACTGTTAATGCCTGCTTGCCTTCTTCCCCCATCGTGTACGATTGCATCCGAACGACCTAATGGATACGGCCGAAGCCACCACATCTATATCTACCCTGGAGACGTAGGTCCTACGTGCATAGTTGAGGCCACATCAATCGTCATCCTGACGAGAATAGCGGTAGATTGTTTCTGGTTGAGTTCAAAAGAGACACGAGGAGATGTCTGTTCGTTTCATACATAATTTACTTTGCTAATCATATTTTCTAAGATATTTTAGTAAATATACCTCCAGCAGGTCTCGCCTATCGACTCTTAGCACTTGAATGATGGTCTGCTTGGCTTCCCATTCGCTCTAGATCACTCTAGTCGTTCAAGTGTTAGGCAACTCCTAATTTCATTTTACCATGCCAAACCCATGTCAGACTTAACCAGTTATTCTCTTGAAGCTGTGCCATAATTCTTGTATAGAGAGCTGCCCCTTGTAAAGAAAATTGCAATGGTGCTAGTTTTTTGTGTTTACAATGTATATAGTTATGCGCCTATTATCGATTCCTTGTGTTTCCAGTAAAGCTTCAGTTAATTAGCCAGTTAGTTAGCTATTTTGCGCGTGTTTCATAAGTTTTTAGTATGAGCTGGTTATTTCAATTGTGGCTCAGGAGGGTGTGATTTCAGTGTTGCTTTAGTATACTAGATTTGCATGGAACATTTATAATGCCACTGTTTTAATACGTACTTGAAAAACAGAGTTGCATGTTCAGGTTGATCTGAAACCTTCATTGTGTTATCTTGATTCTTTGAATTCTATGAATAGGCTTTATCGTATATATAATCACATTGATTTTTTCAGTGAATTTATTGTATGCACTTTTTATGCTTTTGGTATATAGTAACTAATATTACTACAAAACTAATAAAATTAGTTTCATTGCAAATATTTGTTCTTCTTTTCGATGTGAATGGAGGACAATGGTGGGTCTGTGATATTCATGAGGCATCTTATTAGTAAGACTTCAATTAGACTCCAAGACTCTCTTCATCGACCTAAATCAATGGCAAATTCATTTCTCATTTTATGGGAGTGCATGAGCGGAACTTGGTCACTGAATTATCGTTCAAAGTATACTCTTAGCTTCACACCGCCATATGTTTTTATCTACAGCGCACAGTGTAGGTTTAGTTTGCGAAGAATATCATTTAACAAAATAAGCAAAATTTAAGTAGTGAGTCTAAGCATAGGACGTCTACAGGCGTCAGGGTCTTAACTGCTCGAGCAGCGTTTTATTGCCAGCTATTAATAATGAGCCATCACGCATGACATTGTTGAGTGCAAGATAATCCACTAGGCGGTAAGAACATTATGATCACCAATTACATTCCAGTCAACACGCCAACGTTGATTCATTTAAGACCCAGTTTCCCATATGGAACCCGTAAAGTGCCCATACGGATCTCATGCAATGCCCTTGAAAATACCAATAGGTGATGCTGTCAATTGTTTAATAACATAAGTTTTATTTTAAAATTATGACGCAGCAGGTTTGCGTACATGTTCAGTGTCGAGAAGTATCGTCTAATATGAATGAATTTCTGTCCTATTTTCCTCCTACCTGAAGGTGAAGGTGTATGTTATGAATTTTGCATGCGCTGTAGGCTGAATGGCGTCCCACTGGCAGTTCTCTGCTCAATTATTATTGCAGATAATAAGAACGAAGTGAAAATATATCCTGATCTGAAGTTGGCATAAATCGCAATCATGGCGATCATCTGAAGGTCACACAGCTCTGAGCCCTATCCCCGAGAGAACCAGATGTCCAGAAGGTAGTGCAAATTTTCTTATAATTATAAAAAATTTAATTAGGCCTACAACTATAAATATGCTTCAAACTGTAATAGTAGAGCAAAGAAAAATGGAGAAAGTACAATTATCACAATCTTATGCATTCTTCATGATGAAGGCTTTGGCAGAATCATTACAATTTTGAATTTAAAAAAAACAGTAACTAGAAACAATCGAAACTTTAGGCCTCTCCATTGTCCCACGGTAAAGGAAAATGCTCCTTCATGAAATAAAGAATATCCAATCCACATACTTTCCATTTGTGTCGTTTCAGTGACTCTCTGTGGCCTGTGCGTTTGGGCTGCATAACTGATTCTTGTTTGGGTGTTACAAAATGGCTGCCTCACTTCCAAAACCCCAAAATTGACAGCGAGCATAAAAAATTATAGACAATCCTAAAATTAAGAGTACAGTAATCATGATAATTATTAGTGTTGTTAAATTGGGTGACTCCTCCTCCCCAGGCGCGTGACTGGAAAAGTTGAAAAGTTTAATGTTGATATTTGATATGAAAAGCAGCGGGTACATGTGGTTCCAAGAGATTAAAGAGAACGTAGGCTCTACTTCCTTTATACACGGAGCTAATGGTGTGCTTGTGAATGGTGAGTTGCGAAGTGCCTGTGGAATTGCATATATATATAGTCTATTCATGTATATATGCGATAGGTAGATTGCAAATAAAAGTACAGTTGCCACAACTGTACTTTTATTTGCAATCTACCTATCGAACCAACTGAGAACGGGACCAAATATCAACATTAAACTTTTCAACGCCAGGGCGACACCCACCGGAACACCGGTTCAATTTATCTGGTCCCGTTCTCAGTTGGTTCAACTCTTACCTTAGGGGCTGTCCATAAACATCGTCACGCGCCTGGGGAGGAGGAGTCACCCAATTGCCAGATGTGACAGCTAAGCAAATTAGCCACAATGTTTTTCAAATTTTCTGAATGAAATTCATACCAAGCCTACTGAAGCGATTATAGTCGGAGTGATCAAGAAGAACAGGAGATGGCCTTCGATATGAGGATGAAACATGTCATGAGCGAAACCTATGAGGAAAGTAAGGTTAAGGATTTATATAATAATTACATCCAATACATCGAAGCCACGTTTAAGAAGCGTAGTTGAAATTATGTCTAATTATTCAGAGTTAGGCGTTATGTCCAAACGTTCTTTATTCTACCTGTGGCGAATGCATTGGTAGTAGTAGTAGTAATAATAATAGTAATAATAATAATAATAATAATAATAATATTAATCTTCGTTTAATTTCAAACTGACAAACCGCAGTATGATTACGGGTACAGTATGAGCGAATGATGACTAGTTATTACAGGAGTCGAACTTAACCGTCGGCAGCCACGCAGGGCGCCCATGATCTCTGGTAGCCTAAGTTGCTGTACCTTAATTCATAATGGCATCACAAATAAAATATGCAAAAACTTCAAAACAACTGATGCAAACATGACCTCGTAAACCTCGTAAACCTGGATCACAGTTGCATGCGTGTTTATATAAAATGCATTGGCTTCCCGCAGATAACAGATTGTCTTTTGAAAAATGCGGCTCATACTTAACAAATATTAAATTATAACCAGCCAAATCAGTTAAAATCGGCTGTTATTCGCCGGTCTGTTAATTGTCTTTATCTAATTGCCAAGTCTAAATGTAGAACTTTATTGAAAAGAGGTTTTTCAGTAGCAAACGAAAACTCTGGAATTCTCTCCCTGGATCTGCTTATTCTGTTACCGTCACGTGTTAGCATCGGCATGGACTGGCCTAAGGCTTACTTTCTTCAATCGGATTATCCATCGATACGAGATTCTATTTCTTTCAGCAAACTGTCCTGTGTAGGCCTAATTGACTTAATTGCGATTGGGTTTCAGTGCATCATTTACTATATATCGTGCAGCCGCAATTGGGGCTATATCAGTTTCTAATTATTAACAATGGGCCTAGGATTGGCTTGATTGAATTTTGCTTACCATTTACTTACGCGGCCATTTGTACGCTATTTCATGTATTCACGTCTATTAATGTTGCTGGAAGTTACATAATATGCAACTTTCTGCGTACAAAAACGAATTGCACTGAATTGCCGTTGAGAAACTGTTAACAGCCAAGGGAAACGACACATGTTTCGTTAAAAAACAGAGAAAAGAAAATTGACCTGATGTACTTTAATGCACAGATGTGACGATAAAAAAAGGTGAAGGTTATCTTCTGGGCTGATTATATGTACTTATCAAGACACTTTCATAGACAGTGAAAAAATTGGTGTCAACATAGTTTGCTTTACATATTAGTGAATTTCATAATGTGTCCTCGTCGTTTGTACCAGGGATAAAAGTAAAATATAGCTAATTTCTTGTGTCTAATCATTCTCTCTTTCTCTTCTCTTGACAGATCTGACATTCCAAACATGTAGCTTAGGAGCTGCATAGCTTTGCGACGTAAAGATGAAGTAACTTGAAGTAACAAGTTGTGATCATTAGCATAATAATATTCTAAAAGTTTGTTTGCTTGTATTCCGTCCAACTAACGACTCGCTAACAGAACACTCAAGTGGTATGGCCATTAATTTTTACAAAGTGTTTCAATGCGAATTTCTAGGTCAACACACCTATTTTCAGCTAATAATTTTTCTTCATATTCCAATATACGATCATTTTAAGTTTCGATATTGTGATCTTTCAAACCCTGTTAGGTCCGTAGGCCAAATCCAAATAAATTCAGTAACCTATAAGAAGTCGCCATTTTAGTAGACCTAATAACTTTCATTGCGTGATAAAATTCAGCAGGAACGATTGTGTATAGCGTATACACGGAAGAGCCTTCGCTAGCAGCGAATTTGCAGAGAAAATTAAAATCAAAGACTAAACAGCAGAGCCGCTGAGAAAGAGATGAGAGAGAGAGAGAGACAGACAGATCTCGAGACAGAGAGAGACAGAGAGGCAGAGAGACAGAGAGACAGATTTATTGTACTTCTGAAGTTCCAGTAGACAAACATCTTACAGAGTTTCATAAAAATAATTTACTAAATATACATCGTTTCATTGCATTCAATTGCTAATGTCAAAAGGCAGACCCAAAAGAACGCTTCCGGGTCTTCCTGCTAATAATTAATTTCAAGTATACACTATCGAAATCGCGACACAGCATCACTGAATGCAGAAGCGAAGTGGTGGAGTCGCTGAAAAGAGATCATTAAATGTTGATACGCGGGCGAAGCAACTAAGTTCACCCACAATGGTCGCTGCCATTAGGATTATATATGGACAGTTAAATATTGTAACCTCGTCAGCAAATAAAGCGACTTCGTAATTTAATGAGGGGTACGATATAAGGCTAGGATAATGTAACCTTTATTTGCACGCGAGTGAAAAATTAAGCCAGTGTTAACGGTTCTGCTCCAATAAATAATCTTTCGAACTGGAATATTGCAGTGAGGCGTTCACTGCAATATAGTGAATGTCTCACTGAAATATCCATTATATAATATTATTATCATACAATTATGCCGCCTTCAAAGATCAAGAGCTGAAATATACTTCGTGACTATAGTCCATCGTTTGTCTTGTCAACACTCATTCTAGGACGCAATTGATCTAGACAACAAGCCATTATGTAGTTAGAACATTCATGAGTTAAGAGTTATATCGGTCTGTGAACCAATATAGACGTAATTTTTCTGAGTCAACAGACAAAATGTCTGGTAGCAAGCGACTATTATGAGTAGGGTACTCTGATATCTTCTAAATTATATATCGAACTCTGATACCTCCTAAAATCAATCAATCATAAAATATTTGATATAGCGACCTTCAAGATATCTACTCATAGGCGCTCCAGTATAATATAAACCGAATGAAATATATGCATCTAACTCTGATACCATTTAAAATATATGCATCCAACTATTCTAGCCCCACAGACTAATAGTGTCTGCTCTTAGCTAACATTTGTTGTCTTCTAAAACTGTGGCTGAGATGTTGCCATTGCAGCCAGTCGTGTGAAAAACAACAGTAAGTTGTAGGCAGCATTTTCGGGGTCGCAACAGCGTCTGCTTTAGATTTTTATCGTCTGTCGTTTGTACAATGGTCGCGCTTATTCCGTCAAGATAAGCGACCCCGATCGATGACCAGGGTCTTCGTGAGGATTCGTATAAAGTCAGCGCAGATCGGATATGGTCTCAGGTGTTGCAGAGGATTGACGCATGTGACATCGAAGAATCGAGAAGAACTGCTCTTCTGAAAGATGATGGTGCTGAGATGCCCAGCGGCATTAGCTGCCCTGGTCTTAACAGTCTTCGTTGGGTCATTTGGTCTGACCAACGCTTACGATTGGGTAGATTTATATTCTTTACTGTAGTCTGTAATTTTACATCGCATAAAATCGAGTGAACCAGATGCTTTGTTAGAGCAGCTTTCATTGTGAGTGGTACTGTTGTTTATAAGGAAATCAGAATTGCGACGCTATCTAAAAGGCTGCCATTGATATCTCTTAAACTGTGCAGTCGGAAAATTTCATGTCTCATACTACCGTTGACGAGTCGAGTACAGAAGTTTATAGTGATTATATTGTATCATAAACAAATTGCAGACACTAGTCGACTTTGTGGACCAGATCTTCTGTTTTTTCCTATTTCTATCCAAAGTGAGGTAGATTGAAACAAATCTGTCAAGAGTCTTAGCTAGAAACGAAAGGTTAGAGAAAAGTCGACAATTTGGACAGACAAATGCAGCAATTGTAACAACTCAAGGTTAGGGTTCTCAACGAAAGAAAAAACAATAGCCTCTTTTTGAGGTACTGGAAGATGACCCCTAGTAAGAGATCTGTTGAACATATAGACTGAAAATGAGAAAATGTCGAAAACGTTAAAAATAAAAAATTGATGAAGTGGACTCAGTTTGCAGGACTTCTGGTTCGAAGAGCTGAGGACCCGACGAAGTTAATCCTCAAACGCATCTGAGTGTCGTTATACCCGCCGAGGGATGTCAGATGGCAAATGCCCAGGGTCTGGCAATTTTTAGGGTACTGGACAGGTCCCGTTATCTGTTTATGAATGTATTGTAATCAGTTAGACAAAGTTTCTGATAATTTTTATTACTGACACTTAACTACAATAATTTAAACTTAAGCATTTGAATATCACCTTACTTACAATTAAATATGCATTGAAACAAGCTTACTTTCTTCTAAGAGGCTCATGACTACTTTGCCGAAGGGCCCGAAATTTCTCTGCCTAGTTTTGGTAGAAGAGACTCAAACGAATTTGCAAATAAAAATTGTATTGTACCTTAAAATGCATTTAACCTGGAATAGAAGCTCTCAATAACTATGACTGTTGTGGTAGGATGTTGTCACAGACCTCGATACCTACGTTCAAAGCGACGATGGTTTCTTTAGTTGGACAGAGGTAACGTCGTATGCTTACGAAGGAGTGACCATCTACATCGTCAACATGACTTCGCAAAAGTATCAAGACGGTAAACATATTCGTTCATTTGTGAGATGACTTTGAGTGCATATAGCGATTACCTACATCGGTTCTTAGTCCAGATCGCTTATATTTAAAACAAATTACAAGTTACAGCAGTGGTGTAATGTTATGTAATGTAATCGAACATTTGCACAGCGCCCCTCAAAATCAGCAGCGCTGTGAATAATGGGCGTCTGCGCTTGGGTCAGAGAACAGGAAAGTCTTTATGCGTCAGTAACGCTCACTGTGTGCTGATTGAGCGGGTTCCCCTCGTCCGAGGAGTTACTGTGTAGGGACCTTGAGCAAGTCCTTCGCCCACATTTGCTCTGCATTACAACTGTAGTTGAGTCGTCGAGGCGTTTGAACTTCTGAGCAATAATTGTTGGAAGAAAAGCAACATCAAATTTCAGTTGTAAATTTCAAGATTTCAGTTGTATGTATTGAATACAGTTCACGTGTTCATGCACTGCCCTGGTGCACATTTTGTAGAGAAAATTTGCATAGGTTCCTATTCAGAACAATTGCAAATATTGATTACAAGAGATTTTTTCATTGTACTGTCTTCTACTGTACCTTCGCTAGGTAATCTAGTCATCATTGTTGTCATTGATTGTAGAGACCTATGTAGATCATCCCGTTTGGTGGCACATCATGGGAATTGCCATTCCAAGCCAGATTAACTACCTCGACTTCGGAATACTGTGGATCGGCGATGGAAATAATGACGACGTGGATGTCATGTGAGTCATGTTAAGTCATCATGTAAACATCGGGTCACTAACATAAATGTAATAACCAAGTGTTAAATCTTACTGATTTTGCGATATGGAGTCAGTTAAAATGGGACGTAAGCACAAGTCTACTGGTCCCACGAGCTCGATCCTCGATTAAGCAGCACCGATCCTTTTTGGTTGTGGTCGCTTCATTGCGAATGCTCCCTATAAACAATCCTTCTATCGTATCCTCAAGTCATTTTTTGGCTTGGCCGCAGCCTGGCTGAGAGCGCCTCTAGTAGGTTTCTTGAATGGCCGCTATATAAATTTTCGAGATGAATGAATGAATGAAAGTCTAATTTTGAAAGATATGACCCGAAAGATGGGACTCAACAAGAGTAATTCAATGAGGTGAATGTATATAAAAAAACTTATTATCGTAACATCTCTTTCTGCTTATAGGAAGGCAGCCGAATTCTTAAAAATTAGATGCAATACGCAATACCATATGACTGTAATATGATATTGCCCTTTCAGTACAATTAGATCAGAAGTGCACACACGCCTCTAAGACGCAACTACAGATAATATATGGCAGAGCAATTGTGCGCCAATTTGTCCATAAATTTGCCCAAGATCCCTACACAGTAATCGCTTGGGACGAGCATCTAACCAGCACTCTACACGTTATAGGACGACCGCTCTTACCAATCCGGCACCGCCACACGATATCACTGATTGCAATCTGTACAAAAATCATTTTCACCCTAAATCTATTTAGAAATTTATTAATTAAGGCAAATTATTTGCGTAGTTTACAGTTTAGTCATCTTACATGTACAAGGGTTTTTTCTCCCCAAAAAGACTCACGAACGGAACGCTTCTGTGATATGATATATCTATAAAACGTTCTTCTCTGAATTTCAAAGTCAACGTGATCATTTTGATCACAGAATTAACTTTGAATTCCGATATTTTGACTTAGTTTCGAATTGCCGATATGTAATTTACGCAACCATATTCCAACTCGTCATACAAACGCGGGCTAAGTTAATATGCAAATCAATTGCTTCTGTTATGCGCCAATTTTACGATCGCCGATGGCCGAACACTTCAAGTCAACGCAAATCAAGTAAATGACACGACACAGCAAATCGTGTACATTTTAATTCCAAATTTTAATGCAGTACAGTACATTTTAATAGTCGGACATTTTCAGACTCGCCGACATTCGATATAGCCTAATAACAACAGCCAATTGCATTCACACCATTTGAAGACTGACATAATTTAAATAAGCTTATGCTCACAAGCGTTTTAATTAAAAAACGTCGAAGTAACTAGGAGCATTCGCAAATAAACGGAGCTGCTACGCGAAGCAGCGGAACTGCTTCTTTCTAAATGGATCGTTCAATTCAGAAATTCTGGGCGGCGCTCGCGTTAGTTAATAAAGACGCGATTGGGCAAATTTCAACGCGTCCACAGAGTTAGAAATTCAATCAAAGGCAAAACTGGAATTTACTTATGGCTAGCAGTACATAATTCTGACTCGACATTTATTCCATTTAAGCAAAACTGGGGAACCTAGCGATAATCAGTAGATTAGCGCTATAGGTTCTAATGCATTCGCACTGATCTCATATTTTAGGTTCCTGTAACGGGCGCGGGGGCGAAACTAAGGAGCACTGAGCACTCCTGGATAAAAAAGTTGACCCTTACAATTGATCCAATTCAGATTAATTTTTCTTATTTTGAGGGGGGTGCATCAGTACGCTGCTTCACGCAATCGGTGTTTGAATATGAGCACGCCGACAAAATTGTTCTGGTTGCGCCTCCGAACGGACGCAGTCTTGTTAAGCCAACGCCTCGTGATCAACGCTAAGAATTGCATAAGGAAGCCGACGGATGGGATAGAATCGTTTACATTGGAAATACACAACATCGCTGAGTCTACCTGCACTCTCCAAACATTTTAGTTGTTTCTAGACAACTACAGTGGCCGCAGAGAAGTTTAGAATTGCTATGTGTCTTCCATGTAGTTCTTGACATTGGTCTATTCTTCTCAAAAGAAGAAAAGGCCTATGGCTTTTGGTCTATTCTTCTAAAATAATGACATAGCTGCAGCTTCGCCGGGTCCAATTCACTCTCTCTTCGTAGCTCAAATCAACAACATCCCTCTCCAAAATAAGGGTCAAAGTTTACTGTTTCTTCTTGGTTTTGAAGTATGTGAATATCTAAGTGCATCTTCTCCGGGTGGCTGACTATTCGCATCTCAGATTCCCATTTCTGTGTGGCCACTGGTGTGTTACAAACTTAATTAATAATTAATAATAACGATAATCCTTGATCTTTGGATGTTTGTTTTCCTACCGTACTCAAACATTGTTCTGTTGCAGACCACCTGCTGATGATCTGAAGAACAACCTCATCAGTCAATTGGCCAACGACTCCAAAGTCATTACAGGTTACATCAAACAAGTTCCCAACCAGCCGCTGATTTTCCGAGTAAGAATTCTATTGCTCTCGTCGTCATGAGTGTAAAAATGCTAATTTAAAATGTATCTAAAATAGTTATAGTTGTTCTAATTAAGGAAAACTGTGGAATATTTCTCTAGTAAAATACTCGTAAGATTCCTAGATTCCTAGTTGTGGGTAATTTATAACTGTCTGTGTGTGTGTCGACGATGAGGCTAAAAGAGATTTCTCCATCCCTATCGGTCTCTGGTTGTGTCAGCGACAGTTCCCTTATTAATTCCTTACTCATGCAGCCATTCTTTCAAAATTTCTATCCTTGTCTGGCTCTACCAAGTATTCTTATTAGCCAGCATCCTATTAATTGAGGTGTTACATTGTTCGCACTTGGAGTGAAACTTATGCACTTATGCTTGAAAACTGATGTAGGGTCATATGACGAATGAATGGGAAATTTAAATTGTGTTGGACTAACTGAAGGAATTTTACACTTTAGGACGATCCGACCGGAGCTCAAAGATACGAAAACGATGTCATCGCCTGGACATGGAGAAGTTATCTGAACAATCCTGCTCCTTCGAACACTGTCCTCGCTCGCATGCCAATGACTAAGGTCTGAATTATGTATTCTTTGTTCGAGAAACGGTAGTGAGTAATGCTATTGTATTGGAAGAGCGGTCAATCTTTTATGCTGACTTTAGTTTAGCCTTGTCCCATTACGTGAAATCGTCAGATTCGTCCTTCTTCCGCTCTGACAGTTGTTCTCATTTGTCAATTAGGTACGGACTTACAGGGTCAGAACTTCGACCAATTAAACAGCAAGCTGTCTACTTTCTGATCATCGTAAATGCATATTAATGAAATGTTGTGACGAATAAACAGAAATGTGATTTTAATTTCGTCTCTTGAATAGAAACTGATCAAATGCTTTTCCCATCTGATAGAAGCACGATTAAACATATTAGAAGTTCAGCCTCTATAGGAACAAAGACATTGGCGGGAAACTGTTTCATCGCGCAGCAGGTGGAATCAATCATTGACCAATTAGGCCTACATATTTAAGAGCTAGCAATGTCGACATGACGGAATTCGACCTGCTGCAGGATCTGCGACAGTTTGCTCGACCACCTGTTAAATATCACCTCTTGAATATCACCTCTTGAATAACACCTGTTGAATGTCACCTGTTAAATATCACCTGTTAAATAGCATCTGTTAAATATCGCCTGTTAAGTACCACCTGTTGAATATATTCTGTTAAATATCGCTTGTTGAATATCACCTGTTAAGTATCACCTGTTCAATATCACCTGTTAATTTAACCTCTTCTTCGCTTACACTCTCTTACGCAAGACTGATTCTACTTCTGCCCTATCACACGAACTCAGTCATTCCGGATTCTGACATGGAACCAGAACGAACAAAGATTGGCTGTTGCCAACTTCAAGATTGACACTACATTACACCTGGTGGGACGTCATTTGTGCTGCTTATTGTAATAGCCAAATACCTTACGATCCTTATAATTATTTGTTCACTCACGTTCCTAGAATGCTACCAATAATCTACCCTAAAATCAGCTCCATAGGAAAGTCAGATTACGTTATATAATATTTCTGTGGTTTTTGTATATTGGATGAATAGGCTGCAAAGAGGGGCTTGGACACAATTTTCGAATTTGCCAAAGAGAAGGTACCTGAGACGAATATTCAGCGCTTCGCAGCCGCCGGTCCATCAGAGGTAATCTGAAGCGATCATAGCTTCAAATGCAATGCAATCTCTTTGTCATCAGAATAAGAAATAATGCAATAAAATGATGATCAGTCCATAGGTGTATAAAAAACACACGATAGACCCCCCCACCGCGTGGCAGTTCGTTCTTCGACAGCGTGCTTGGTACAGCATCTAACGATCTTGAGTTCAGGTCAATGCATGATAAAATGTGTGTTATGATCCAGGAGCAACAGTTCGCCAACAATGTGTCGTAATTTAGATTCAGATCCACTGATTTCTGTCACTTTAAAAGCGCATCAAATAAATCAATCTTCCTGATATTAAGTTGTTTGGGATCATTCTGAAATGTATTTAAAAACGTCTTAATTAGTTCGGTTTAATGTTTTCATTCAACGTTTAAAACAGGATCAGCCACAAAATAAAGCAATCGTTGGTCGATGTCTTTCGATGTAATAAAAATATTAGGAGATGATCCTGTGTCTGCGATTGTGATGTCGGTTCGGGATTCAATGCATCATTTTACTGTTTAGTGTGTAGACAATTTGTAAACTTAAATTATAGTTTCATCGATTATCAAAGATTCTGAGCTATATTTAGTAGCTATTAAAACGTTTCTGAAGTTTTAATGCTGACCTGTAGATCTGTTTTAAATTTCAGGGCGGCTGGACAACGTGGAGCCTGGCTGTAACCGATCAGAGGGTTGTGGTAATCGCCCCAATGGTCTTCAGTCTGCTAAATGCACAAGAGGTAAATTACACTATACATGATAATTGGATATAATAAAGTTGTACGCGAATGTATACAGCAAACACAGCACCCATCCACTTACAGTACATAATAATTATATGCAAATAAATGTATGATTACAATCACATTGAATTTCTCTACCTAACCTCAGCTGTGCATTACAACTTTAGTGTCCAAAAGTTCCAATAAGCCTACAATGTGCAGAATCATACTGCATATAAAATTATTATGTATGTATATATAACCAATTATAAGCAGATCGAGGACAATGTGTGATCTAATAATCAGAGTGATCAGAGTGAAAATGACTGGAGACATTTCCTCCCTTCAGGCATTGATGAACCATTTCCAAGACATGGACGGTGCTTGGTCGTTTGCCTTCCAACCTTACTACAAAGAGAACCTCACTCAGGATTTCTTTAATCCGAAAACGGACGGAATTTACGACGTCGAAGATGTCTATCGTAAGTGTCAATAAGAACCGTATACAGTTAGAGACCCTAAGAACCCGAAGTAGGACTTATAAGGCGCTGGACAGTTGAGCGCCAAACCAGTGTATAAATAGTGCTTCTAAGCAGTATTGGAATCAATGTATTTCAGGAATGTTTGCTTATAATCATAACAGTCTAGATTAAGATTGAGATACAGTTCTGTCGGAAACTTTGTGAACTATTGGACAAGCGGTCATAGCCTCTGTCAGTTAAGCATTTTCAAAGGTAGAACGCTTTGGCTGCTTTTTTCACTTGCGGAACTCGATGAAGAAACTTGAGAATTCAATTTTATACAAAATTATAACAATGACAGTTTGCATTGTCAGCGAGATGTTTTGCCATCATGACATAAGTGCATCTGCTCTCAATCGGCGGGAGCCCAAAAAACCGTTTGACAGTTTAAACCGTAGAAAGATTTTAAATAAACAAATGTCTCCTTATTTCAATCAAATGTCTCATTAATTTCAAACTTTTAAATTGATTATGATATAAATTTTCTCTTTCACTTAGCTCACTGCTGCAAGCTTCTTTTCTGGAGATGGAATTGAGATAAGTGAAGGCAGATTGTAACACGCTCTATACATGAAAACCTAACAATTTTTTGTCTGAAACTAATCCAAATACAGACTATCTTTCAAAGGGCCGACTGTTTCTTTTTGTAGGATACCGTGAACGGCTGACTATTCCAATCTTCACAGTTGCAGCAAGTGGAGACGAGTTGTTCCTGGTGGAAGAAAATAAATTCTGGTGGGATGGCATTCCGTCCACCAATAAGTACCTGCTGTAAGTTTACTTAACACATATTCCTGCTTATCATTAATTCAAACTGACACACTGCAGGATGATTTAAGTCATCGTGTGAGCGGAATGTTGCAAGTTGTTCTTGGAATTGGTTTTAACTGTATGGCAACCATACAAGGTATCCATGTGGCTCTGAAACCATTCAGAATGCCTGTAATCATCATACCTGTGATATTGTTCTGTTTCCGGTTTTTTCAATTGATGGGTTTACAGGGTGGCTACATTGAGGCGGCTATAAGGCATACACGCTCTTCATACGTAGAGCGCTGTTAGACGGGGTCAAGATGTTGCCACGGCAGAACGATGCGTTGAAATGCCTCTTTCATTTGCCACCATTCATGAACTGAGCTTCTTAGTAATATTCTGATAATTGTGTCTGTTATATCAGATGGCAGAAAGATAGAAGTAAAATGTCGAGAATAAGAAAGTGAAGTTGTGAACACTTCATAATCGTCGGGTGAAATTAGGGTCAAGTAGTCCCTCTTCTTAATTCTTCCTGAATCTTATTCCTTTTCCCTTAATCCTCATAAGGCTCTGCTGTCTCCTCCTTCTTTTCTTTCGACTCTTCCGCTCACTGCAGTTAATATTATTAGATGGCGCTCGTGAATAATATGGCGCCCTCCAATTAATTGCATCGGTGTAGAGCTTTAGAATTGTAGATTTACGATTACGATTACTGCTAATATGGTGGGTTGATCGTTTTTCTCTTCCAGAATGTTGGCAAATGCTGAACACTATATGCTTCCCCATTATTCCTTAATCTATGAATCAGCTTTGTCGGCTCTATTGACGTTCTTACAGGTACGATGAATCTGATAAAACCATTTCTCATAAGATCGATGAGCATAATTTATCCGTGGAGTACTAAACTGCAAGGCTGTTTTGGATTTTTCATATTTCATTTTCATGAGCATCACTTCTGACTGAAAATAATTATAATTTAGCCTTCAGAAAGAATAATTTTAGCAGCAAGTGCGTCAGAAACGCAAGCTTTAAAAAGTTTGACAATTCGAAAAATATTGGACGTTTTTGATTCACGGTGCTATCTGGGTGATAGTATCTGCTCTAGGAACACTATCGCAAGTAGCTCAAGTAGCTTTTAGTAGAAAGATAGGAGGAAAGTATATTTTGTATTTATTACAATATGATTTGGTTCTTACACGCATTAGTGTCTGTGAACTGCTTAAAATCATAGTCGTATTTGTGTTGTGTTATACTGTTGCATATGCCATAATGTGTATATCATTGCATATGTTTTACTAATTGTAGATCACCTATGTAGCCTATGTATAAAACATCATGTATTATGTAGGTATACAATTGTGCTGTATTGCTATATCCTAGGCTTTGCTATATCATGTTAAGTATTCAAAACTCATTTGTTTGCTAACACAACACAGCATTTCACTAACTTTCCGCCTGTATTTCACAGCAGCTGCAGCTGGTATTGATCAACTTAATCATCTCTAATCTGATGTTTCTGTGCGTATTGATAGGAATTTCATGACTATTTCAAAGATTATGAGTTGCGTTGTAGGGGCTCCCGTACCCAGCAGTCTCATGGGAAATTAATCCGGTAAGTACTCTTATCAGAAAGTCTGACTACAATCTGTGCATCTTTGATACCTTGATTTGATTTCTACCTAGGCTAAGTCGGATAAGAAAATTTACGAATTGATAAGAAATTTGCATAGGGCCTCTTCGAGAGAAGTCACTCACAGGCAAAGAATACAAATATTCGAAATATAAAAACACAAATCTGTATAATATAGGCCTACTTTATATTCTATACAACAGCTAAGCGAACATAATTGCCCGAAACATTATCTTCCCGGTTAAATCCTCCAGGGTAGGACATAATCTTGCAGTCTAGCATATAGCCACTTCATTAGTAATGCATTATATCTCATTACATCTAAATGAATATTTTTCCGTTTTTTTTTCAATTTGTAGCTTGTAGGCCTATCCACGTAGGATAGGCTGAATGTTCGTGTTCGCCTGAATATCTGATCATATTGATCTTAGCATCATGTAGATCAGCGCAGGAGGCGCCTCTAAGTAGGAATCTTGAAGGGGCGCCTTATAAATGTTTGTAATAATAATAATAATAATAAAAACAATTATTATTATTATTATTATTACTATTATTTAAAATGCTAAAACGATAAATAACCGGATTTTGTTCCATCTCGCCGACCATTCGTCAATTGCAAATTTAATTTTAGAATTGAACGACATTAACAAAACTTAGGATAGGATCAAAACAATGTTAGCAATTCTATAACTAAACGACACTCACAAGTCTTAAGTCGTTACCTCAACAACATTTACCAGCTGATACAGCGAACAAAACACGGGTAATTCAGATTTACCAATTTAATACATAAATAGGGTAATTGCATAGAGGGGGGTTATGTCCGGGGTTATTGTAGTAGAAAACAGTGAATCACAACAAATTGGGAGGGTCTTTTTCCGGAAATTATGTCAGACTATAGATTATACCCTACAGGCTACAACCCTACAAAACGCATAGTCTTGGGTTGGAATTATTGTTAATTAAATGGGTGTCTGAAACGGTGGCATGCATATAATATTTCATCGAGTCAAAGATGCAACAAAACAGCATTTGCAGGAACAGTTATTTGGAGAAAATCACGATGTATTCGAGATAAATTTATATTTGAATATGTTCCAACTTTTGACCGTCGAGACTAATAATTATTGGCAGGAATTTGTTGAAGGAACAGCCGATCGAGTATACACATGTATATCTTGTCTTAGTGTTCTGCGATATCATCTGGATTTTATTTGCATATAAAATTACACTTCATAATAATTTATTTATCTTTCTATGAAGTTATCAAGTCTAAATTATTATTTAACATTATTGTATGCAGACTGCCACCGGAGGAGAGATTCTCTTTCACACAAACCCTGCTCCTCTTGAAGTCTTTGCTTACAGAGCAGTCACACTCGGAAACGACACCAGGTAAATTATCTCTTTTTCATAGTCATTGATGCAGAAACAAGAATTAAACGATATTAAATTTATAAAATAAGATAAATTCGTCAGCATACGAAATATGCAAAGTGACCGGAGACGTTATGCAGGAATGCTGTAATAGAATTATTGCTTACATGTCTTGTATAAGGAATAAAGCAAAATGGCGGCATACACTCAGGCGAGCCATCTATATAGTGTAAGGCAACTGATGAAATCGGGTTTGTTTATTTATAGTTTTCGATTTGTTTACATAATTAATTGGAAGCTGGATTGTCTAATTAGTGTGTAGTGCCAATGAGCCACTATTTTGATTTGTAATAGGAAAGATTTCCGTTTGGCGTCTGGGACTCCTACTGATGTAAATCAACATCCAGTCCGTTGGCGTCAAGATATCGCAATAGAAGACCTGGTAAGTCGTTCCACTCACATACTTTTAACACATCCAATACCCACCCAAACTGTCGTTACGCTTGACCAAAACCTGGATAAGAGGGGATACTTACTTTGGCGCAATCTGTAAATATGAAATATCCATCACGGGACCTATGTAGCCCACAGAAGCGAGTGGTTGTTAAATGATCCCTATCACAGGCTAAAGAGAATGGCTAACCAATGAATGTGGTCATCAAGCAAATAAGACTCAAGGCTCATCGCTCTCCAAAGCTCACAGGAAGACATGGAGTAATTATCTCACTTTTTGACAGTTGTCTATTTATCTTAAAGACAACCAATGATACTGCAATCTTGTATATTAGATAGTTTCTCAAACTTCCTCCTGATGGTTGATTTGACCACTGCCCCTAGTCGTAGTCTATTGTGTTTATCTTGCAACGAACATAACATACCTACTTCCTTAAGCAAAACAGAAGCACTGCCAAAAACCTAAGCTCGTCCTGCAGAATGACTTTACTGAAAAGAATTGATTAAGAGGATGAATTCAATTGAATTGTGTCGCCCTATTCCCTTTCCAGACTTCGGACTCGTAGAGTCCTTAAAAAGGCATTGGCGAGTTCAGGAACTGAATTTTATGGCTAATAATTAATTGTAGGCTATAGTCTTTGTCACATATTATCATAAGTTCCCATGACCTCTGGTGTGGCTCCTATGTCAATCACGGCCAAATTCAGGTTTCACACTGGCTCTCATTCATTTCATGTTCTTGCAAATGGAATGACTGCTAAGCTGGAAGACCTGCATTTGCATTTTCAATGGCATCATATTGTCAATGTCTGCTCCAATAGGCATCCAATAAGACTATGTTTGGCACACACTACCTAAAATTATTCAAGCTTGTCCATTGCCGTGTGAAGTTCACCAGCGATGCCGTTGGTGTAGATATAATGAGAGCGCAACATAAATATTCTTCTGATAAAAAAAAGCCTTTTTTGTGTTCTGTAGGGAGATGGAAATTACCGCATAGCAGCCGACGAAGTGCCTGGTGAATGGGTTGGATTTTTCATCGAGGTACAGCACTAATTACGATTCATTTTGTAGCACCTTTTCTAATTCGGAACCTGATAACATTACATTATATGAATTATATGCTCTATAGTTCTTGTGCTTAGCCTACATGGAAAGCGCTAAACTTTGGTGGCTCAACGGTGGTAGGCAGTTGGTCGCCATTGGTCATGGACGAAGAGAGGGAGCATTCCTTTTAACTATCCCGAGCAGCAGCCATTGGCACCAATTGTTTAAGCTACTTAATATTACAGTCATTTGAACTCTTTATTATCACTGCACTATGTAGGCAAATGTATGCAAGAAATCTCTATCAGCGCAAGGAAAACGACCACATTGGACACGCTATAAATGATGCAGCCTGAAGAGAGGGCAATAGAATTAAAAGAAACGCTTCTATTTAGCAGCTCATGACGGCAAGATGGCATTTCTCATGCATTAGCCATATGTATTGGAGTATTTATCAGTGTTAGTCATAGGTATTTAAGTATTTATCAGTCTGTGCAGTTATATATTATCGCCGAATTGTCGGCGACCGGAGGTTGCATAAATCTACAAGAACTGACTGATCAGGTAGATCTAGATCGAACGAGAAGTAGATTCTGTCATAACTCAGGGAAAACTGAACTCCATGCATCAGTGGCTCTCAGTAGAAAACTATTGAATAAGTGGAGCAAATTATTATATTTTTGGACTTTTATGACAACAGAAAACAATAACGAAAGAGACATAAAAGCAAATTGAGTGCAACTCACAAGCATATAAAATGGTCCGAATGTTGAGAGAAAGTAAGGAAAGTTTCACTCTACGGAAAGCCTGCTGTCTCATTTCCTAGCCATATTCTTTGGAGCTAACGACTCTGGGGAAGGGATTCTTCTGGCGCTTTACTGGACAAGACAAGGATCAGAAGATGGGATGAAATCCTGGTTTGATGACAAATCAATGAGGATATTAGGTGCAGAATGAAGAAAAAATACCATAGATTGCAACATGGATTGTCTAGATCATATGCGTACATGTATGACACTGCAATCACTTGTAACTATAATCTATCTTGGGTTGTCGGTTTATTATATGCTCTATAAGAGTGTTTCATGATTTGAAGGGTCACTGGCAGGGACCATCTGGTGTCAGACTGGCCTTCACATCCCAGGTCAGCGTCATCCCTGATACGTACCCGCATGGGCCTTGCACAGACTCTGCTTCCTGCTACGGAACTCTCGTCTAAACACCTTGATCGGATTTCAGCGAAAGATGTTCATGGAACATTAGTATTGGCCTCTATTCCAAATAGCTTAATGTCTAATAGCAGCAAATACTATTTATTGCCAGAACTCAGATAGATATCAGTTGTGTCTGTAGTGATGTGCTTCATTCTCACATGTACTTCGAACTCGTCTGTGAATAACCATGGTCAGATATACCTTTCTGCCATGTTTAACTGCTAATTACGGCAGACACAATTATATCTACAACTTTCTGGCTACATCAGTGTCTGCTCTTAGGAGACATAACTTTAAAAATTGTGATTGCTGGATCAAGAAGGAAATAAATTTTACGAGTGAATAAAAACATCACAAACCTCAGACTTTTGTAGGCTACTGTTGTCTTCCAATGTTACTACGCGATCCTCGATCATCTATCGCATTCCACTTTATTCCAATTTTGTATATTTGTCAACTAACGATTTATTGATCATACCGCAACAATTAACACATCAGTGACATCACAAAAGATATGCCAATGTGAGTGAATAAAAAGGGGATGAATTAGTAAGACAAGGGATCAATAGTGAGTGTTATGTGAGGCTATGGATGGCAATGGTAACGAATCTGGGATGGTCCGCTGTCAAATGAATTGTGGGATTTATTGGTCCGATCTCTCGTGGATGGATGTTAATATCATACTGTCAAGCTCAGAGACTCCATATCGATGTGAGAAGGAAGACAGGATTTCCCTTAAACCATGTGTGTCAATGTTGATGGTGGCTCTGTTTTATCGTCAGAGATTTTCACTCAGATCGGTAGAAGTCGTTGGTCGTGTTGACGCCAGACAAATATTATTTGTGTCCGCCAGATCATCATAAGAGCCGGCGTTTCCAACCCCAGCGCGACCAAATAAAACCGTCTTAAGATGGTGGAGGAATTGGCCTACAACTGAAATTTGATGCCGCCCTTCTTCCAACATTTTTTGCTCGGAAGTGCACACACCTCGACGACGCAACTGCAGTTGTAATGCAGAGCAATTGTGCGCCAAGGACTTGCTCAAGGTCCCTACACAGTGACTCCTCGGGCGAGGGTCGAACCCGCGTACTCAGCGCACACTGAACGTTACGGGCTCAGTGTGTGCTGATAGGAATAGAGGAATGTCTGAGAAGGATTTCTAGAAATGGAGCCAAGCGATTAGGGATGCCATTCAAGGTCAAGGGACCTACCACTGAGAAAGCCCGACTCCGCTAGTATATAAGAAATATTGAAATATGCAGCAGATGCTAATATACGATCTTAGGGTCAGTCTGTATAGGATTTGAATTCAGAGAATGTTCAAAATCGATACTAACTCAATGCATCACGACATAATTTTTAGCATTACAAAGGAATGCTAAGGCAAGTACATGTAACGTTGTGAGCAGTATCCTTAATTGGTCCCATTATAATTCTTTCACTCAGATCGTCGCTGTCCTCATCAGCATCGTCAACAACAACGTTGTCGTTGTTTCATCATCAATAGATCTATGCGTATATTATTGTCATGATGATCGTCGTGACCATCGTTTTTGTGAAATCTCCGAACACAATTTAAGGCATTTTAACTCATGTTCGACTTAAAATATGTAGGGTTATAATAATTTGAGTCTTGTATAGGCTTGAAAATATGCAAGAGATCCGAATCATTTTGGCCGAGATATTTAAGTTTGAAAATGGTGAACGAACTTTTGTGTCACCATATAATACACTTTAATGTGGTCGTCGATTTCATGTACTGATAAGAGAACAGACATATAATAGACATGATAAGTAAGACATGTATGTGATTAGTGGTCGTCGAGTACATTTTATCGTGCGTCTGGGCCAGTACAGATGTTTGTACTGATATGAGAATGATATGAGAACTGACATATTTTAAAAGCGGCTCCAATATCTAAAATTAAAATTACTGATCAACTGTCCTCTTGACAAAAGGATACTTAATCAACAGTACCCTTGACGAACAGTCGTTCCCTGTTGGTACCCTGACCGTTGATCGATCGTCCTTTCACCAAACGTCCTAGAATCCTATTTTCAGCTCACTGTGCAGAGTTTTGCTAGCTGATATGTATTTTTATTCGATCATAATTATGACGTTTAACATCATTTAGGTCAGCGCTGAGAGCGCCTCTGAGTAAATATCTTGAAGGGGCGCTATGTAAATGCTCGATTACATTTATTGAATTACATTTATTTAATGGCGACCAAACTCTTGAAAAAGAGTTGAAGTTATCCAACTAAAGTTATGAGTTTGGCGTCGTGATAATTATATTATAGCTGGTATCGAAATCACCGCGGTGAGGAATCAGAGCATATAGGCTATCCTGCGTTGATAGCGCACCTCAATGTTAAAGTCATATCGGGGCCTATACCTGAGCATTGATGCATCAGAACGCAAAAGGATACAGATCATAGAGTGGAAGAACTCAGTTCAACGACTAACAAACGTGAACGAATTAAGTTTGCAGATAATTAAATAGGTCAGATACTGCGTAGGGGCGGATTTAATAATTTGCAACCCTAGGCCAAGATTTCTATGCCAATGCTCCCAAAATTGAAATTGCATATTGAAATCTACAAATTCTAACAGACGTTATAGTAGAAAGAGAAACCAGCACTGCCAGTCTGGTTCTGCTAACAAATGAAAATAAATAAAAAGTATTATCTTAGTGATTGTACTTGTTTAAACTTTAATTACGTGAAATGTTTATGATCAAATATTTCTTCCTTAGTTCATTGGCTTGCTGTCATTTATTTGTTGCATTAAACAAATTGTAAATTCAATATTTCCTACAGTGCCGTAGAAACGGAGGCGCTTCAATTTAGCTCAAAAGAATAGTAAGAAACTCATAAATAGTAGGCTTAAATATCAATAAGAATGTAATAATAATTAAGATTTGAATTGAGTCTTAGGAACAATAGTACTTTGAGTAGCCAATCATATCGCCTTACATGTTAAGCAGTTCGATTTAGCGGTTGCGATGTTGGTTACAGAAAATATGATCATGCCACCAGATTCCACGGTGATTAGAAGACGTATTAGAAGGATGTTGATCCAGTGTTTGTTTCTTGGCTTAGTAAGCATTAAAATCGTCTTTCCAGGTCAGTCTAACATCCATACAATTTCACGATTCGTTTTAGTTAGCTCTAGCATTCCGTCATACGTAACTATTCTTAACAGAAAGAATTCGTGAGATATTGAACACAATAGCTTCGTCAGTAGACTTATGCCCTCTATCAATTACTTCGATAGGAAAGTTAACTTTTCATTTTTTTTGTCTTTGTACATAAATGTCATTTGCTGCGGATCGTCGGCTTACCTAATAAAAGAAGATATAGAGGAAGATGGGACAAAGCGCCCACTTTAAGGGAAATTATAGTCAGTGAGCAAACTATAATGACAGCTGATAAGCATTTATGGCCATCTAAAGCATCTGCTCTGAAGCTGCAAAATCACTAAGTTAAAAAAGTAAATAAACTCAAATTTTAGCTTTATACAGTCAGTATTCAATTATTTTGGTCCAAATTGGCGTTTTACCCCTTACACGGTGCAAAATGCACATACATGGGCAGTTAACCCCACTAAAATTATTACATACTTTTTGATGCCTAGAAATAGATTTTCTTGGAACTTTATGGGCCATAAATTTGTTTTTCTTTTTCTCTCACTAATTTCGCCCGACCTAACTTTCGCAAAAAGTAATCTCTAGTGTTTCAAGACCGAATTTTCTCTCCTCTCTTTGTCTTTCTCTTGTATATATATATATATATATATATATATAGTCTCGTATCATTTCCGGTAGCGAAAGGGATTTTAAGTACAAAACGTATTATTAACTATTTTCAAATAGCAGATTATGAGAAATAATAAGAACGGGGCAAAATTATGGGGTACCATTGGTACACACGGGAAGTCGATCAGATGAGGCAAGACCCCCAGTCTCATGAGGCAAGACGCTCAGTCACATGGGGCAAGACACCCAGTGGGCATCTTACTCCCCAACACGTGCAATTACATTTAATACTATGCGCTTAATACGGCTACTTCAATGACAGGTTCAATAGCACTATAGAATTCCTAAATGTCAAGTTATCCAAAAAACATACGTCTTTGGAAAACAGTTAAACCACATAATTTATATTAAAAAAATCGAAACATCAGCTTTCGCAAAAACACACTGTTTCTCAACCGGAAATTCAATTAAGAAAGCGGTTCAAACTAAAATTTAGTTTCGGTATATTATATGACTTAAATAATGCCCATGGGCGTTCTTTCCCTATATATATATATAATATATGCTTGGGTAATTAATTCCCATGATATTCCACTGCTTGAGAATCGCATAATTGCACACATGTGATGAATGAGAGATTTTCTAACTGATTAGCAATATAGTCTATATTAATTATGTAGGTCTATTGTAATCTTAACCGCGAAGTGTTTCATTGCAGCGCATGTTCCGTCTATTCCAACTTTAGCAACAATTGTACCACCTAGACTGCAACGGAAAACCCTTGGTGAAAGCTGTACATTTAATTGGATCGGGCAAGGGTCTTTCGAAAGTTACACTGTGGTCCAAAAGTCAACAGGTGCCCTGTTTAATCCCACGCGAGATGTCGCTAGAGGAATAATCGGTCTGACCATTCGCAATATTCAGTTAGAAGATGCCGGAAATTACTCCTTATCGATAAACGCAGGCACTTCAAGTACAACCGACCATGGTGCTATACTGTTCGTCTATGGTAAATTACGATTTTTATAAGATCGAAGTTTCTAATTATCTGCATCGCGGCACCACGATTTCATTAGTCACAATCAATGTTCCTCTAATTGTTTGGAGAGAGTGTACGCAAGAAATTTTGTGTGTGCAACATTTTTTAAATGGTTTGCACTTCTGTGCGCAGTTCCGAGTTGAATGCGATGATATGATAGTTAAATATTACAATATTTAAAAGTCTATGGTGAAGAGTTCTGATAATATAACCTAAGAACTGTTCCTTGTCTAAAGATTAATAAGGGGACGTATCAGCCAGGGAAGTAACTTTTCTAGAGTAGGGTAGGCCGCAGCCAGCGACGGGACTCGATTTACGTAGCTTCATAAAAATAAATCGTGATTTTTGCAAAATGAAATTTGCGTGCGTACATTAAATTCTTTTGTGCGCTGGCTCCACGTCCCGTGCGCGCGCGCGCATACGCACAGTCTATAGATGCAAAGGGAACATTGGTCACAATGTCAATCTCGATCTATTTTACTCGAGATCTTCAGCTGCGTTTTAGTGTTCTTGTTCTAATCCTGAACATACAAAAATTCTTCAGCTTGTCCATTTAAAAAAAAAAGAAATGACGTGAAATGTACCCAATGAGTTGCTCATAATTATGGGCTATAGGGTCTACTCGTTGACCTGGAACTGAACGTTGTCATCTGTAAAAATATCAATTTTCCCTCTGATTCAGGGCGTGCTTATAATTTTATTTAAAGATGCAATATCAGAAGAATTGGTGTGTGAGATATATATTCAAATTACATCTGACGAATAAAGGGTTCAATACTAGGAATATATAGGTATATAATGAGCCTCGTCACTGTTTGGTAATTTTTAGAAACCGCTCGTAAATTATATCTTGTAGGTCGTGGTTCTGTAATGTCAAGCCTTGAGTCTTCAACAAGTTTCGCTTGCAGTGACGCGATATGAATTTGTGAGTACAATTATAATTACAATTATAATTAATAAATTTCAGGTAATCCCCAAAGTGTACGCAAAATCAAACCAACGGGTCGATCCCAGCTATTAAAGGCAGTAGCGTAGAACTGACATGCACTGTGACATCGACGTCGTAACCCGCATCCTATCGACCAAAGCTTTACTATTTCTGGGGCGTAGGTGATATTCCGCGTCTCCAGAATATTTCCAACGGACCAGCCACACTGCCAAATGGTGTTCTACTCACCGGGTACAGCATTAAAAACGACGGACGAACCCTTGTCATCGATTCAGTCCAATATCGGGATCGGCAAATAAGATGCTGGAGTCAGGAAGAGGAAACGCATTCCGAGTGTTGCAATGTGATTCATGAATTATCGCTCCACTGTGAGTATTGCACATGAGTTAGTTTTCATTTTAGAAATACGATAGTGTATACGAATAGAAACTGAAATGCACTAGTGTAGCCAAAAACGGCTTTCAGCTGTCTAGTTTAATAGCCGAGTCAAGTAGCCTACTCATGTTTACCGTTTACATACTGTTATTTCTTCACGAAGTTTGGTTTTGAACGTGGGAGCGCATTGATTATTGTGCTTAATACTCCTCAGAGTGGCAATATATAAATTTAGCACATTCGTTCTTATCCAAGACTTTTCTTCTCGAACCGTAACTTGTCAGTAAACCACGAATAATTATTTAAAGTATAGTTCTAGGACACATGGCTCACCTTAGTGACAAAGCCTCTTACAGGCTCTTAAACGTGCTATGGAAGTCTTCTGTAAGATTACATTACTCTGACCTATCGGATTTTTACCGAGTTTCTCCAATATTTTCAATTCTGAGACCATATGTTACGCACCGTATGCACCATTCCGTTGAGACAATTAGCGCCAAGAATTAATGCATATAATTCACGCTTTAGATCGACCGCAGATTGTGTCACGTACGCCAACAGGCAGAGGATTTCACTCTGATGTCGGTCATCAAGTTCAACTTTATGTGAGTGTCAGTGCAAACCCAGCGATTACGGCTTGCGGTTGGAATTTTGTCAGCACATCTGGATTTGAAACGTCTTTGCCACCGCCTCATAAAAATGATTCTCAGGGTTTTGTGTTTCAACTCACGTCGCACAGTCAGTATGGAAATTATACGATCACTTTGAACAACGGAATTGGATTGACCTCAGAAACGTTTCAGGTACGTCCTACCTCCAGGTCAGCAGAGCTTTTAGTCTAAGGCGCTTAATGTTCACTTGAAACTGTTGGACACAAATTCAGTCGGCTCTTTATTAAGGTTTTATCTTGAAGTATAAAAATAGTAACGTGGTCATCTCGAACTAAGTGCACGCGTACTTTAGTTCCTAATCACTACTAGTTGTACGGTAAGTAAGTAAGTAAAGCTTCCACGTGAAGCGCAGGGGAGGTATCCATTTCCCTCTACATGTAAATTTGTTTGATGTGCTACTGAATGTGATGATGCTCGTTGATGAATTAATAAAACGGTTTCATTCATCGAACTTGACACAATCGTTGAACCGTTTATAGGGCAATCAATCAGATAATGCAATATTAGTAACCTACTTGCATATATCGAAACACGCAAGCAACCGGATTCCACCAATTCAATTTGTTTCCACTGTCTCAGCGCCACCCGATCCACCATCTCACCTCAAGATCGAGTACGTTACACACTGAGAAATTGTCCTCAGTTGGAACTGCATGTGGTTTAATGGTCACCAACAAACTATATGTGAACTACTGGAAGAAACTGATGGCAATACCACAGACAGAGAGACAAGGAAAACCACTGTGGTCAACAGCTGCTACAATACAACGCAAAACAACACGATTTCAAAGTAACATTCGACCAGAGACGAACTATAAGGTTAGTATTTGGTCCAGTAATGCGGTGGGTTCCAGTGACGTTCTGAAATTGACTGTGAAAACTCCGAAAAGGTTCAAATTGATTGTCTCCTCTAAAACTATAGCAATCAATGGAACTGAGGCGATTATCGACTTCACTCCAGTAAACGGAAATATGACCCGCCTTTCAGTGACATCGGGAAATTGTAGTCCCAGCGATTACACCATAACCAGCGCCGTCCACCGAGTAGTTTTCAGCAGATGATGATGACGTGTATCTCTTCTATTTCATAGCGTATGGCGTCGAAAGTAGTTATTTGATGGCGGAGAAAGGCATACGAGTGTCAAGAACGGGAGATGACGGTGAGCTTTTTTGATGTTCAAACTGCCTCATTTCTACTGTAGTGCGGCGTTGTATTAACTTTGAACACCTAACTGCTGTGAATAACTGCTATCTAGGATAAGAGTGCCTACATATACATGCACCAATTGATGAGGATGGGGGCTGCCACTGCGCCACACGCAAGAACGTTAACTTGTAACGCGTTTTTGTGAATTTTGTTGCTGTTCGTGGACGGTTCGCGCTTTGGGACGGATCATGACCTCCTTGCCGATCTGGTCGTAAACTACGAACATTATCCTTGTGTAACTTACTGCGGTATGTCAGTTTGTTTCTCATTAAGCCTAACTTATATAATTAAGCCAGTACACGAAGGGCCGACGTCAATCCGACGTCTTCAACATCGGAATCTCGTTGGTCTTGCTTTCAATCTGACGTGGTAACGCGGAATTAGCTCGTAGAGCGCGGTTGAAACGAGTCGAACGCAGTAGAACCGCAGGTCGATCTTCTATGAACGTAATGCAATCGCGATCGAGCGTGGCTCTGTCACCATGAGACTTGAGCGCGTGGACAACTTTTTAACATGTCAAAAAACGTAGTGCGAGCGTGGCGGAAAGAACCGCAGTGCGAGCGCATTTGAACGTAATAGAAACGGGGCGAGCGTAGTACCGACTTAACTCGAGCGTAGTTTGAACTTAATGATCTTATTGCAAGCGTGTTGGAGGTCGTAAAATCTGCCTCCCTGATCTGAACAAGATGTCTTTAATTTTACATTACGCCTATGGCGATGTCCCTGCGACCTGACGACGCTGTCATTATGACCATAATAAGTCGCCGTCAGGCTCGAACCGCCGTAAGAAGCTTGTGCAACGTTTAACGCGCGCAGACAACGCCGCTGTGACGTTCTCATAACGCAAAACTGCGTTACTACCACGCTCATTTCAATCACTCTAATCTTGTGGTATAAATTGGAGTGCAACACAAATAGTACAGTGTCAGCCATGGATGACACATGTTACTTCTACAAGGACAACTCGAATCCCTGGAATTCCAAGCCATCATCATGTTGAGGAGGATGAGGAGGCAGGACTGTATGCTACGATTAAGAGGGACGCGTGGTCTAAAACGCCTTCGACGGTGGACATAGGATACATATGATAATAATGGAACATTTATTGTACATAAGTAATTGGAGGTGTTGTGCTGCACTGTATTGATTGTAGTGATAGTAGTAGTAGTATTACATTTTCAAGACATGCGTGTAATGCTTGCATAATGACTATTTGGAGAGGTGTTTGTCAAATGGAGTAATTTAAGCCGTATTTCTGAAATATGAAATGAAATAAAAACTTTCTGAGGTTGCCATTTTGCCTCATTTTGCCTGCGATATGACAGGATAATTTTTCGTTTTATTCATACGTACATGTAGCCTAAACACACTCATAAATGCATGCGTTCATACAAAATCGGCGTTGTCTGCACGCGTTAGGCGATGCGCAATCGCATTACGATCAGGCTCGACCCGAGCCTGACAGCGACGCATTATAATAGTTATCATAGCGAG
Organism: Bimastos eiseni; assembly: GCA_959347315.1. NCBI lineage: Eukaryota > Metazoa > Annelida > Clitellata > Crassiclitellata > Lumbricidae > Bimastos > Bimastos eiseni. Next base: position 8,437,003 of record OY365813.1, on the reverse strand, counting down.
AGCGTGGTCAGGTCGCAGGGACAACGTCGTGGGCATGATGTAAAAATATCGACATCTTGCTCAGATCGGGAAGCCAATTATTACGACCTCCAACACGCTCAAATGCGCTCGCACCGCGCTTCTTTCGGCCATGCTCGCATGACGTTTTACAACATGTTCAAAATTTGGCCACGTGCTCCACGCTCATGGTGACAGCGCCACGCCCGATCGCGATTACAATGCGTTCATAGAAGATCGAACTGCGGTTCTACTGCGTTCTACACGTTTCCACCGCGCTCTACGAGCGTAATGGGAGCGTTGTGAGATCGGAGCCTAGTGTGACTGTGTTACGGTTTTTCAATTGAAATTTAACAGTAAACGACCACGATCTCACCACGTTCCACATAATTCTTGAGTCTAGGTTTTTCATTTAAAGCGTAGTGACATTGGGGTCTAGTGTGACGGGGTTTGAAGATCGCGTGGCCGAGCGCTAGCGAATCGTCTGCGGGAAAATGATCGGTCTATAAGTTGATGCTATGTCGTTCTTGTGCGAAGTAGGCCAAATGCTGAATCAGGTAGGCCTATGCACGTCGTTGTCTTAGATTTATCACTAACGAATCATGATTGTAAATGATAGCGTAACTTAAGGTCTAATTAATCGTTATTTCTTTTGCGTCATATTTCCAGATACATGTAATAGCAAATCAAAGCTCTGCAAGTCTTCCCAAACCTTACCTGTCGACCATCTGGCACACGTGTGATATAATTATTAATTATATATAGACTAATATATCCGTCAATTACCAATCAGGTTGCTACAACGCAATATTGCTTAATCATTGTTAATAATGTTGTTATTATTATTGTTATCATTGTTATTCCTATGATTACTATTGCCATTATTACTATCATTACTATTATTATTATTATTATTACTATATTTGTCATCATCATCATCATCATGATTATCATCGATGTCATCATCATCATCATCATCATCGTCATCGTCGTCATTATTATCATCTTCGTCGTTATTATCATGACTAGACGTGTGCCTGTACTAGGACGGGAAAGTTTAGTTCCACCTTCCCTTCACAATGTTTCGGCATCGCTTCTTGGCGTCATCTAGTGAATGAGAACTCGGTGTTACACGTTACACCATTAGGATTACACACTGAGGCAGACCATCAGAAGAACGACATATCTCTTCTATTATATCGTTAATAAAACAGATATGGTGATAATAAAATAATAATAATAATAACAACATTATTACTGACTTCGACTGGTGTCATGATAAGTTATTAGCTGGAATCAGGCCACAGCTAGTTTATGGCTGGCTTCGGGATACGAGTTAGCACTGGCTTTTTCAGTGACTCTACCATTAGGATTATCCTACCAAGAAATTAATCAGATTGGAATGTGGTGTAGGTACTCCTACAGGTATTAGGTCAATGAAACAACACAATTAAATTTTAATTAGATCTATCTATTTGAACCAGATGAGGAGGACAATTGAAGTTCCGTTTAGGTTGAAGAGAGCGTGATGGGGAGGAGGCTGCTAGCTGCTTTAGCCGCTGGCAGAGTATCCATAGACTGGTGTTAGACCAGGGTTCCGTAGCAGGAGGCTGCATCCGTACACGCTTCATGAGGGTAAGTGTTTGGGACGACGCTCACCTGAGACGTAAAGACCAATCTGCGCCCCGCCGGACCATCCCAGGTTCCCTGCAACAAAACAAAGCAGCATTCGTCAGAAATAAAGTCATCGAAAACAATGTCGTAAGCTGTTGGTAATTGATTATCATACTCGCAACCGTAATATTTAGATTTCATTAGCGCTATGTCGTAGCAGCAAGCAAGAATCACAGAAGTTAGTGCAGCGCGTCAAAGGAGTTCTGTGAATGGTTTCCCTCTGCCATAGTTTTTTTGGAGTGTCTTGAACGGCGTTCGGACGCTTGTAATCGATATAGCTGCTTCACCAATTGACTCATCCGCTGTTACAAGGTGTTTCAGGTATCAATAGTTGGACGATGTCAAGTTCCAATGAGAAAATACATGTACCACAGCGTCGATGCATTGGTGCTTATAGTTCAACTCTGCACGAACAATTGTCCGGCTGCTGAGGAATGTTCTTCTTCACAGATAAGGTGGTTGATGGGTGAACCTGTATGCGAGAGGGAGTGTTTGGTGTCATTATCGTTCTAGTGTTGCCAGTCATATCTTCTCTGCAGTCACTTCTCTTCAAGACGCCACGCAGTCCAGAAACTCCGATCATCTTCAACCAACTCGGTGGATGGGAATCTCCTTCAGTTATCTCTGTTTGTCTTTAACAGTCAGTCATTGTGAGTCTTACGTTGGTGTTATCTTAAAGCGCAGTTCGCTTATAAATTTTGACCTAATGCCTTTCACGTCATTAGGCGGCGCTGTTCCCGAGTATGCCTACTTTATGGGCTCTATTCTTAGCGTCCAAATACAAACATACCTAATTAGACATGCATACACATGTAAATGTAGGCCCATACATACAAGTATTTGCCTCGCATCAAATCAAATATCTATGTGTGAGTTCAATCTACGCCAAATGATAGAAGTAAATGATAGAAATGATAGAATGATGAAGAATGATCAAATTACCTCGAAGAAGAAACCAACCCATTCGCCCTCCTCCTCTTCCGCTTCCACTCGATAAGCGCCACCGCCCTTTGAACAAAACACAGTATCACACTAGCAATTAGTTTCCTCTGTGTTGCTCTTAGAGTGACCACGCATCTCGGGGTTAATAATATCAATGCGCTAATCTCGAGACTACAGGGTGGCCAAAAAGTAAGAATATCTCGTAGCAAAGGGTCATTTAATATAACTGAAGTAATATAACGTTATTGTAATTTATTCTTTTCTGCCAAATAGTAATTACGCCAATCAGAAGACATGTTCAATGTGTCTTCTCAACAATCTTTTCTAAGTGCTGGCGCCACTCGTTTATACTTCTGTCAGTAAAGCGCTGCCCTAGATTTCTCCATTCCTCGATTATTTGTCAACTTGAGTTGCTCAACTGTGGTAAATTATCGCTGACGGCAGACTTTTTCCTGCAAATCAGGACACTCCATGACCTCTAGCAGCTACGATTTCCAGCATGGCACCATGCTCTCTTCTCTGCAATACCTCATTCGGAAACAAACAAGAAAACCTGTTTGTAGCGAACTTGTTTTGATATAGCGCCGGTATATACTGGTCTTCCTGACACCCCTTTGAGCATTACAAGTCCTTAGAACGCTTGATTGTGAAAATCCATTCGTAGCTGATTGGAAATTATTTAGGGTATATAACCCACCAGATCTTCGATGGTGAGATTCTGTCTCCATCTGACTGGATGACGGGAAACATCTTCACCATCCCCAGAAGCCAAACGGAAATCACGTCTAACAGGAAAGACATTCAAAATAAACCGATTCGAAATCAATTCAAACGTATTCTTTGTCTTCATATTGATACATTCATTTTGGCGCCGTAACAAAAACGCGCACCGTAACAAATGCGCGAAATGATGAACAGTTGAATACCCAGATAAAAACGCACAAGACATAAGCGCGCAATAAGTTGTATTTCACCCATTGCTTACGAATTCCAACTACTATTTATTCAAGAATTTTTTCATCAATCTGACTTCTATTAAAACAGAAAACTTTCATCAACCCAATTTTTTCACCCATCCAGCTTCTAGTGTGATAGATTTTTTCATCACTCCAGCTTCCATTTAAGCGGTATTCCTTTCACAAAACCAGCTTCCTTTCATGCATAATTTACTACGCTAAAACACGTGTTTCAAACAACGGAAATAATTTACAACGCACCGGTTACTTTTAAGTAAATATTCGAATATTCTAATATCAGGACTACTAGCATAGTGTTTATGTTTCCACTATTAAACTACTCTTAATCTAAGAAACTCGCTTGATTTGAGTACTTTGTGCTTTTTGTCCTACGGGATTTTATCGTTGCTCTCATTTGCTCAGCGTGATAATAAGGATGGATCACATTGTAATTTATTCATTCATTATTCACGCTTTCGTTCGCTCATTCACTCATCATCTCCATCATTTAACTCATCTCATTACATTAAACCCTCAGTTTAATTCGTTTTCCAATTATAATGTAAGGAGCATTTCAAGTTGTTGAAGTATTCTGGCTTAAAACAGCTAATCATGCAAATCATTAACTACTCGAAACAAGATCTATCAATGAGATTATTTGGAATTTGGAATTAAGAAGAACGAACCAATATAAAAAAAACACATTAAGGCATATTCACATCATTCGGTTTATGGAACTCTGTGGAGCGGAAAGACGCCGATTGACTGACTGACTGACAGTCAGACTGACATTCTGACTGACTGACTGGTGCGTTATATGCTCGCAATTATTGCAAATGATCAAAGACGGACCTGGTGTCATTTCCGAGAGTGACTGCCTTGTAGGCTACGATCTCCACCGGAGGTGGATTTGTGTGGAAAATGATTTCTCCGCCTAAGCTTGTCTGCAGAGAAAAGAATTAGAATTTATCAGAAAATTATTAGCATGTACAGTTGGAATCAATGGCAGACAAAAGCAGAAAGCCTTGGACCTACTTTGAAAACTTCTATAGTCCTAACTGATTCTGTGCAGGTCAATCAGACAGTATGACTAGCGACTGAGCAAGTCTTCATACCGGATATGGGAGGGTTACACAAATGAGACCACATAAATTGATTGTAGAGACGAAGATTTCTACATCGTGTGTAAGTCTCTGGCGTTTGACAATCATAAACGTGGCTTTGTGTTTGGACCTGCCTCGGCTAAATAAAACTTCATTCGTTATCTTATGAACATAGTGATTTCTTAATCCTTCACATTCATTTCATGCATTATTTCGTTATTAGGCTGTGGCGATTTGTGAAGCGAATCAATTCGAAGTACTGTGCATCGTCGCGAACGTAGAAAGGGCGACACCCAGACAGTCCAACAAAGTACAATATACTAACTGTCTTTAAAAACTCGTACATACAACTGTACAGTCGACACTACAGAAAAGAAATCACCCATGGGCCTCAGATTGAAACGTTAACGTCACTGTCATAATTAAAATAGGTATTTACATGTGCTGCCAGTCCTTATATGGTAAACACAAAAAACAAAAGGTGTACGAAGTCTGAGGCCAATCTGCGGTTATAACCCAGAAGATTGATCGTTTGCAGTTAGTACGCTACAATTTATTTTGAGATCTGAACAGTAGGTCAACAGTTCCTCTTTCTAGAAGAAATATGCCACTTACAACTCATAAGGTCAAGCAAACTTCTTACCGGGTTGTTTTGCCACCAGACAATAGGATACGGAGTACCCTGCGACAGAGATTAACAAATTAAGAAACAAATTAAGAAACAAATTAAGAAACAAATTAAGAAACAAATTAAGAAACAAATTAAGAAACAAATTAAGAAACAAATTAAGAAACAAATTAAGAAACAAATTAAGAAACAAATTAAGAAACAAATTAAGAAACAAATTAAGAAACAAATTAAGAAACAAATTAAGAAACAAATTAAGAAACAAATTAAGAAACAAATTAAGAAACAAATTAAGAAACAAATTAAGAAAATTAGAAATTATAATGTAGATCAGAATAACTAAACTGCTTTTACTTACAGCATTGTATTGTATGTATGAAAACTTATATAACGCATTGACCAGCTACATAAATCTAAGTAAAACTACTTAAATGTAGGAACTATGCTGAGCTGAAAACAACGAAGGCGCTCATTGCAATCAGCATGTGGCTTAATTATGATTAAATACTTATCAACGATACTTATCAAAGTTGCCAGTCAGTTATAGGCATATTTGTTGGTTTGGGCAGTAATTTTCCATATCTTACATATAAGTCCAAATCCGACATAGCGAGGAGTGTTCCAGTGGAGCCACGAAACAGTTAATCAAGAATTGGCGCAAATTTTGAAACGGAATAATCTAATTATTTGAAATAATTATTTTATCTTGAAATATGTCATATCTATCAGAAATGTAATAAATGTGATATAATTAAACAACAGCAAATGAAGTGTATAAAGTTGATAGATAGATCAGGTCGCTTCTAATTCTTAAAACAAAGTATCGTTCATTATTATTATTATTTGATAAATTTGGTAAAGTATTGTTTGATACGACCTTGATGGCATATGGAACAAGCTATATATTGAAAGTTCATAGCCTACATGTTTATTCTTAAAGGAGATCTTCAAAACTCATTCCTGCCCTCGGTCATGAATGACTTCTGACCTTTCATTCATTAGGTCGCTTGTTTCGTAACATTTTCGTATGTTTGTTTTTTCGTTAGCTTGCTAATTAGATCATCAATAGATTTGAGCTTGCCTGTAGGAAAGTCAGTATGAACGATACAAGTGATTCGTAAATCTGAACGTAATGAGGTGCCAACGTGTGTTCAGCGTTGGGCATCACTCTGCAAAGGAAATAAAAGCGAATTCAAAACGCCAGATTATCATGACAATTGATGATGTTCGAGCTGACAGTCGATCCATCAGCAGAACTGGTATTTGTGAAAGTGACAAAATGCAGTTTGCAATCCATTGATTTCTCAAATGTGTTTGAGTTACTGTAGACAAAATTACGTTGTCGACTTCTAACGAAAATCTTTAAATTTGAACAGAGACGCATTCACAGAAAACTGGGCCCTGGGTGCAAACATTTTTGGGGCCCTTCTGAATCTGTACACTGAGTCTGAAAGGGTCGTCTATTAATGACATCACGCACCCATTGGAGGGTTATACATCCGATGCAATTTGTACGAAGAGGAGGGAGTCCGAGATATGTGACGTCATGTCATCGCATCAATTATCGAAATACACAACTTAATTTTTTTAAGTCATTCAATTAAACAGGGAGACAACTTCTGGAAGCGAAGAGGCTCATAACACGCAGCCAACACGGCTAACCGAGTCAAATGATATTGACATTAGTAAAGCAAATATAATGAATTACCACAATTCTCTTGTCATGCGATGGGTATTTTGGACTAACTGAGATATTATTTTGTGAATGCTTAGCTGCAAAAATAGAGAATATATTACATTATATTTAAAATATTTCAAACGTGAGACATGCTATTTTGTATGATGCTATTGTATTCTAGGTTTCATTTCTTTGGGGGCCCTGAGATGTGATTTTGTATGAAATGTGTTCATTCATTCGGAGGCCGCTGAGATGTTATTTTGTATGAAATTTGTAATTCAGTTGGGGCTCTAAGATGTTGGTTCTGTATCAATAGCCCGAATGTTCGATAGTCCGAAGGTTCGAAAATCCGAAGAAAATTTTCGGATTATCAAACCTTCGGATTATCGAACCTTCGGACTATCGAACGGTCCCCGAGATGTTATTTGTATTTTATGTTTTCATTCATTTGAGGGCCCCTGAGATGGTATTTGGTATGAAATGTGTTCATTCATTTGGAGGCCCCTGAGATGTTATTTTGTATTTATTATTTTCATTCATTTGGAAGTCCCGAGATGTTATTTTTTATGAAATCTATTCGTTCATTTGGGAGCCCCTGAGATGTTACTTTGTATTTAATGTTTTCATTCATTTGGAGGCCTCTGATATGTTATTTTGTATGAAATGTTCTAATTCATTTGGGACTCCCTGAGATGTAATTTTGTTATTGATGGTTTCATCATTTGGGGGCCCCCATAGGTAAAAGCGTCACTGAATTTGAAACTTCTAACTAGCCATCGTCAATCAGATGCGTAATCGCTGGCGAACCATAAATTAATCCTATTAAGCTATTAAAATATAATGTGCACGTTCATCTAGGAAGAAGCTCGGCTTCAGTCGATGGCGCTGAACATATTGTGCATGGAGATTACTTTCTTAGTACATCTATTTAGTAACCGTATCAGAATAGGTTCGAGCACAAACACTCCATCTTGCGAACGCTGAAAACAAGCGGTTACATGTCACGTTATAATCCATCTTAAACTCCTCCTATTCACCTAACTCATTCCTGAGTTGATAAAGAAGCTGCAATCCGACTCAGCTTTTTACCAGCTTCCAGTGTCATTGGAAGCACGGTAATTCGTCTGGATTTATGGCAAAAGCTGCAGTTCGTGGGTTCATGCGTCAGGCCTTCATTTAACTCAGTGGATGGAGACTGAAAATCAATGATTAAGTGCCTTATATCAAATCGTGTTAATCTGAGTTGAGAATTGGATGAGAAGAGACGTCGTATACATACGTAATGTATTTATTGGGAGACGGAATGCCATTCCACCAGAGCAGACTCTCATCGCACAGGAAGAACTCATCACCAGAGGCAACAGTCAGATGAATGGGAATTGTGAATCGCTCACGATATCCTACAGCACAGATCAAGACTGAATTATTCATTAATTCATTACGATAATGTACAGCACCACTTCAAGGTGACTATTCAGAGACGCTCCCAGCCAGGCGAGGGTTGGGAGGGACTTCCCCTCGGCGAATCTATAAAGAAATGCCCGTGATTAGGCAGGTCAGCTAATTGCCTCATGATAGCAAGTGTCACTTAGATTGAAACCGCTGGCTCAGGAGAACGATAGCCATAGAGGTTGGTTGGTCTGTTTTAGTAAATTTAATAAGTCTTGAAAGAAGACATACTGTAGAGGTCCTCGACATCGTAAATGCCCTGTGACTTTGGGTTGTGGAATTCCTGAGTGATATTCTCATCGTAGTATGGTTGAAAGGCGAACGACCAAGCACCACCCAAGTTCTGATAGTGGTTCATTGTTGTCTACAACAAAAGCACCAAAGAGAAACTCCTTAAAAGATGGCCGTCCATAAGTTCTATCTGTAACTGAACGCCATGAGATATTGCTATATCGATGCGTTGCAGATGCTCCATGAACTACCCAACCTATTTATCGACTAACATCTACATTTACAGATGGGCGCTCAAACTTCAAGGAGCAGGCATGCAGTCACTTCATACGAATGAACAATCTAACCATCCATCTTGGTTTATAATGGCGCATAATAAAAGACTTCTTATCTGACCTTTCGGTGGACGGAACCAGGAAGTTCAACAACTCTGACCAGGGTCACCGCTTGAATGGGGAGATAGGTAAAGGGAGCTAGCTATACAAGAAACATAACACATACATACATGTTATAATAATTATTAGGGGCCTATAGGCCTGCCAGCATTTCAATGTGCCCTAGATGGAACCGATATGGGCCCTGTATGAAATATGGGCCCTACACGTATATAGGCTGAATTTGAGCATACTGCATGGATGGTAATATACTAACCAGCCTTTAGGTTTTAACTCTATCTGGTTCAGAACAAGAGTATTGTCGTTTCTAGCAGGAATACTTCGATGCCCTTTCCTTCGAACCAGGTGACCTTACTCCCATCCTACCATCTGACCTCCGTTGACCGATTCTTGCCCTTCTCTTTTCTCTGATGACAATTGCCAGCTCCCCTTCCCCATTCTTGCGTTGCTCGTAGGTCCAAATTTTTCATACCCTTGGCTTATTTTACCGTTCTCTCCAAGCAGATGTTCGTTAGCATTGTTGTGTTCAACCGTTGTCGTCGTTTTCATGATACTTGGATGAAAGCAGAAAAATGGTTGCCTTTAATCTCATCATGTCTTTCAACCAGATTCCATCATCTCATATAATTTATACCCATCGACAGCCCTCCAGCTTCGTCGTCCGTTCGTCCCTCAGATTCTCTACTCAAACCGTTGATCCTCCATCAGTTACTTTACATCAACTTTAGCAAGAGGACCACGCGTACATGATATATAACTCGCATTCAGACATCTGCAGAGGCTTAGAGAGACGTTTGATGTCCCATTCCATTCCTGGATAACCGTCAAGGAACCTTGGACAGCGGGTGCGCAATGAAAACTAAGAGGTAGGAGAGCGCGATAGGAAAACAGCAGACATCAGAACTGGTAGAGATGGAACACTGATGTTTATAAGCAACTAAGGAGATACACAAAGAAAATCAATGCACAATGGTTAAACGAACAATGCATGGCAGTAGAGATCTTCCAGGGCCGTTCCGAGCTATAACTGCGCCCTGTGCGTAGCATCAATTTGGCGCCCCCACATTTTGAAAATAGTGCATTTTATGAAATAATAAGTTATTTCATCCTGAAATTTGCGCCCTTTCCACATTTTCGCCCTGGGCCTAGGCCCCGCTGCCCTCTCCTCGGTACGGCCCTGAGATCTTCAACAGAGAGATGGATGATATATCAAAGTATTGAATGGGGTACGAGAGCTAACGATAAAAAGGATCCAGAAAGTATGATAATAGAGTATGTAAAAGAAGTTGTAGGAAACAAGCGATGAAGACAGTACGCTACGCCTGTGCCAAAGTAAACAGCAGCGGCGTCTTGCATGGAGTTGTAATCAGGTCAACATCCTGAAGATTCTTATTACTGCCTCAATCACTAATCAAGTCAATTAATATACTCTGAATAGTGATTTGATTTGGTTGCGTCTTTGGTTTTGATTGTCTTGCGCATTATACACAAATCGGAACGAGAGAGTTGGCTGTACGATTCTTGGCTTGAAATATGCTACGTCTTGACACGACCTAAACTGATCACAATAAATTATATGAGCAAAAGTAATTTAGCTTCCATTCCAGAAATTACGCATGTCAATGATGAAAGTAAATTATACTGATCTATCACGCAGGCTGAATATAACTCACATTAAACATTTATGTAAAAAGAATTATATCTCAGTCACTTTAGTAAGTGCATTCATTTATTTGTATCACTTTCTTGTGTTGTGGCTGCATTTATTTGATTAAATGAAAAGAACCGACCTGAACTGAATAACTGGCGCCACCTACCTCTTCCATGTTGAGCAGACTGAAGACAAATGGTGTCATGATGATGACGCGTGGATCGGTGGCAGCCAAACTCCACACCGTCCAACCACGCTGAACACACAAACGCAACATACGCCAGTCGACCAGTGGACTTTATACAGAACGTCTGTCTGTCTGTCGCTGTCTCTCTGTCTGTATATAGATCTGTATGTTTGTCACCTATCTCATGTCAGCCATATATTGATGCACCAAGTATTCTAAAAAATCTACATGCGCTTTAACAGTAGGCCTATTTATTTTTTCTGCTTTTATTATGTTTCAATATTGAGTTTCAAGCGTTACAGGAAATACAGCTTTAAATTCATTTTCTCAGCGCTCTTGAATAAGTTGGTGCCCTGGCAGCCCTGCACTTAGCTTTAGAGCAGCGCTTTAGAAATCGGGCCTTGCGATTACGATACTTTACAATAATGGCCATGAAAATTTCCACGTATTTCCAAATGGAGCCCAGGTGTGTAGGCCTATTGTGCAACATCATGGAGTTATGGACAGCCGAATATAGGATTTCTCCTTTCTTCCGGTCATAAATTGTTTTACTGCATAAACATTTTTGTGTGTAACATATAGCATTAATGAGTCAATGACACTAGCTCTTTTCCTAGAACCCCCTCTCAGGCATTCCTCTCTCATCTTAAGACTACTTTATTTGGCCGCGTTGGGGTTGGAAGCGCCTCTGAGTACTCACCTTGAAGAAGCGCTATACATAAATTCTCTTAATAATAGTAATCTCTGTGGCGCCTCTGCATGTCTAGCTGCGCTTTCGTCCTCAGGCAGTTAATATCACCAGGCGATTCCTCGCATGAATGGTGTAAATGTTAATAGTACCATTGAATGAAGCGGGACATGGAGTAATTATTCACAAGTAGGCTGCTACCTTAGACGCTCCGGCGATTCCAAAACTGTGAAGATGCGCTCCTGGAATGTATTGCATGCCGAAATCGTGGACTGCGTCCAGTCCTCGTTTTGCTGCCTAACCAAACATATGCAAATAATCATACACGTAAGCATGAGATATAATTATGCTCAGCATGAGATATAATTATGCTCAGCATGAGATATAATTATGCTCAGCATGAGATATAATTATGCTCAGCATGAGATATAATTATGCTCCGCATGAGATATAATTATGCTCAGCATGAGATATAATTATGCTCAGCATGAGATATAATTATGCTCAGCATGAGATATAATTATGCTCAGCATGAGATATAATTATGCTCCGCATGAGATATAATTATGCTCCGCATGAGATATAATTATGCTCAGCATGAGATATAATTATGCTCAGCATGAGATATAATTATGCTCAGCATGAGATATAATTATGCTCAGCATGAGATATAATTATGCACAGCAATTGCTGCTGTTGATAGATGCATGCATGTTTACGTATTGAACCCATTCTTCGGGTGTGCCTTTTGGCGATAGTTCTTTGCACATTGAGTGACATTACGAAGAAGAATGGGTTTTCTTTGGTCGAGTCTGGAATGAAGCGATGGTGAGCTTAGTCAATGGTGGTTCTTCAATCAACCGAGGAAAGCGAAGACGCCTGTTCTACGTTCTCCCGATGTACACTTGAACAGGCTGCCGGACATTTTGTTTTCTTCTTCCGGTTCTCTAACTCTAAGGCACGTTCAAAGTCAGACGTCGCCACTCCGCTTAGTTGAGCTTCTTCTTTGAGCCATCAGCATACTCTGTCTTGGTCTTCCTCCTGTCCGTCGTCATCCATTTTCCTTCGATACCTGTAGCTAGTAATTAGTCTTTTCTCAATTTGTGCCAAGTTCTATGTCTTTTATCTCTTTCTTTGTGTACGTATCATGACTGTTTCATTCCTAAATCTTTCCAATGAATTCTTCAATGTTTTATGTTCCGTACTCCATTCTTTCCATTTACACTGAAGACCTACGCATTTCGAATAGCACTCATGTATCCTCATGTCCGATTTTCTCATAGTTCACGCCTCTGCTCTCCGTACAACACCACACTCCATAGACATATTTTTACCATTCGTTTCTTCAGATTGCAGTTTAGCTTTCCTTTGAGTGATTCTCTCCATTTGAGAATACCTCCTTAGCAAGTGCTATTCTACTTACATTTTAGTGGTATATTATTAGGTTGTTGTTGTCATAGATCGAGTTTCTAACATTCGTGTCGTTTTTTGTGGAGACCTGACTTTCAGTGGCCCGTCATTGCTCGTCAAATCTTTGCATTTAAAAAAAAATTAAGTAGCCTAAACGACAAAGTCACTGACCGACCTGCAATATTCAATCGTAACTTGGTTTAACATTTGACAACATGAAGACATATAATACATACATGTATTGGATACATGCGATTATTGATTCTGATACATTGTAATTCCATAATAAAGCTATAATTGTCAGTAAGAATAATTAGCACTGACCTGCATGTATAGGACGGTTAGTACGCTTTTTTGTTCGGAAATTGGTGACTACACATCTTCAGACAACATTGGTTTCTAAAGTAGCCTACATGTATATTATTGTATTGCTTGGGCAAATGATCTTGTGAAACGATGTTTACGACAGTTTGTATAGTTAATCCAAGTATTTGAGACCACATACATGGTGCAAGAGGGTCTATGATGAGGGAGAGAGAGAGAGAGAGAGAGAGAGAGAGAGAAAGAGAGAGAGAGAGAGAGAGAGAGCTGTGGTGAGGGAGAGATAGACATACCTTTGTCATTGGCATGCGGGCGAGAACCCTGTTATCAGGTGTGAGTGAGTCAAGGTATGACCTCCATGTCCAGGCGATCAATCGATCCTCTGATCGACTACGCTGTGTTGGATCGTCCTGGAACAATCAAGAACAACTAACATGGTCAAAAGCGTTCAAAGTTTAGGTCGTAAGTGAAGTATAAGTAGGAAGTGATTGCATTATGTAAATTCAGGAATTATAGTTTCCTATGGCTTCTGTGATAATAATCTGAAAACCCATGCGTCGAATCGCCCTGCACTAGCGTCATCAATGTCAAATACTGACTGGTCTGTGAGCATTCGGAGGTTATTTCCTTCCGTTGATATGCGATCTCTTATCGCTTCCTTCTCTTTATGTCTACCTCATTGTCTGATCACTAATCTTCTGGATCTTCTACTCTCATCGTTGTCTGTCCTCTATCAAAAACTGCAACGTTGAATAATAGATAAGAAAGCCCGTTAAAAGAAGTATATATATATATATATTTATATATACAGCTGAGACTTCTTGTCTAAAAGTTGCCGTACGACAGATTTTTCATATTGAACCAAGCGAATGCAGTTGTGCAGTTATACTAAACCACATTGAATCTACTATAGGTCTGTGTGAATTCCAGCAGAAGCCGAGTTAACGATGAGCTTACAGAGAAGACGACCGGTTGATTGGGAACTTGCTTGATGTAAGCGCTGATGACCTTCGTATCGTTGGCAATGGACGCGATTGCAACGTTGAAGAGATCGGTCTCATCTGGTCTGCAAAGGTTAGGAAACCAGTTGAAACAATAGCAGAAACAATTGTAAAAATAGTTGAGACTCTATTGTCTTAGAGCACAAAGAAACAATCTTCTAGATTGATTGATCTGATCGAGGTTATGCTTTGGAATGCCATCACCTGATGAGTGGAAACAGACGCAATAGAAGTTGATCTATAGTCAAGAATACAATCTCAAGAATGAAAGCATTGCATAATAATTAAAGAATGCTACACTACAGCCTTCTGTGTACATAGGAGAATCACTCGAGTCTAACCGTTGCCATTCATCTTTAGTCACAACTGGTATATTAGTTGCATCAGTTTAATGACATTGTGTGATAACAAAGATCGCCCTCTTCCTATATCCTGTCGTGGGACTGGCACTGCCAGAGTGCAAGCAGTTACGAAGCTATTAGCCACAATGCAGGATAAGACATGGCCATATATTTTCACGAATAAATTTCTCCGGTTGCTAATTATTTCATGATGTAACGACAAAGACAATGATGTGGGGAAACATTGACCCAAAATAATGAATAATTATTAATAATTACAATTATTGACTATAGAAGCTAATTGACCAGATGAATAATAAGTAATAGCTCGTATGAATTATAACAGAAAGGTCTATCTGGAAATAGGACACAACAAGGAAATAAGACAGCACCACATGTGGGATGCCATTATATGAATGAATGAACTAATGAACAAATATTAGATAATTATTGATAAATAACGATATTAACTACTAGTGCAAGACGGGTGCGGGTCGAGAGGCACGTAACTAATTTCTTTGCTCTATGTAATGTAATGTATTTGATAAATCTTTGAAAATTCCTCAGCGCCCACAATAGTCACGTCAGACAGACCAGATTAATCACCTGCGCTATACCAAATCAAGTCCGCAATAGCCAATCCTCTCGTTTCTTTCCGGTGCCAGGTCAAAATCCGGGGGGGTCAAGCTGAGGAGACAGCATGGTGCTACGGTGGTAGTCGGTGATGAGGGTGGTGATGAAGGTGGTCGTGTGGTGGCGCAGGAGTATATTCTGGATAGGACACCTTGAAGAATTCGTTTTTAGTCGTGAATGGAAAGTAGCAGATGATAGTGAAATCAGAGGAGAGGTTATAATTATTTGCAGGTAGAATGTGGGGGTGAGCAAACTGACTGAGTTCTTTTGGGAGTCCGTTCCAAAAAGCTGGTGCAGCCTAGTCTAAGGAGCGGTTGCAGAATTTCAGAGACGACGAAACAGGAGGTCGAGATAGAGCAAGATATGACGATGAGCGAGTTGATCCGGGCGGTTAGAGTTGAGAGGTTTGAAGTGCGTTGTAGGTGGTAGATACAATTTTGTAGTGGATGCGTTGAGGGACTTCAAGTCAATGAAGTGATTTGAGAACATAGGTTATACGATTGTGTTTTGGAGTTTTGGTGACTGCTCGAGCAAGAGCGTTCTGAATTTTTTGGAGGCGTTTTATTTGCGAAAAGTCGATATTATGAAATTGGGAAGTTTTGAATGAACAATTGATGTGGCTATTGTGCATGCAGTCTTGTAGTTGAGTTTTGGGCGCAGTCTATAGGTCGTATAGAGCAGAGAAATGAGTCAGTAGCTTAGAATCCCAAGACCAATTGCCATCATTTTCATCTTATGCTCACTTTTCTCCAATCAACACGAAAGGGTTAGGCTTAGTGGCCTACTTGAAGGAGGTAGCAATGATTCTCATTCAAGTATATAATCCTATCAGAGCGCTTTTTAAGAAATCGTAAGAGGCGCGACCAGATCGAGTTGTTAGGTATAAAATTATCTCAAAATGGTCGGTCATAAATTACGTTTCTTCACATTAGGCCTCTACATTAAGCTGTAAATTGTTAGATGTTTCAGAAACTGACATGTCGTCATCGTTAGATCCTGAACCGATGTACATCAAGGCAAATTCATAGTAGTCGATCACTTCGGGAACAGCGATTCCCATGATATGCCACCAGACGGGATGATCAGTGAAATCCTCTGGAACACATCAGAAGAACAATCGACATTATTACACCGTCACCGATGATGAGAAAAATTAAAACCATCAACGGCTCTTACGAGCTCCAGCGATGTTTTGGGGATGGATAACCCTTCGGTTGGCAACAGTCCATCTATCGTATGGTAGGTAGATAGATAGACCGATGGATGGGTGGATGGTTGAATGGTTGGCTGGCTGGTTATAGATGGATAGATAGATAGATAGACAGACAGACAGACAAACAGATAGATAGATAGATAGATAGATAGATAGATAGATAGATAGATAGATAGATAGATAGATAGATAGATAGATAAGGGTCGAGTGGGTGTCTGAGATGGCATTTGCCTCTTACCACTGATGTACAGTTGTGACGTCATATTCAGAACGTAGAGAGTGACTCCGTTGTATTCGTAGCTTGTGAGCACAGTCCAACTGTAGTACCCATCGTCGCTATGAACGTATGCATCAAGGTCAGTCACGACATCCTGAAGTACGAAGACAGTCTCACATAGACTTTCCACATATATAGGCCCCATTTATACATCTTACTAGTTATACATGTCGCAATGGCCACCGTGACAGATTGCATTAGAGCCAGCTTTCTGATCCAATACACGTAGGGCCTATTTGGTTAACATGCGGGATTCGGACAATATAATTATTCGCCCTTTGGTAGCTTCGCCCGGAAGGATTCGCTCCCGGAACTAGAAATGAAGCATTATAGGTTCGATATTAGTAGGCCCTATGGTTGATGGCATAGTCCACGATCGCTCTGAGTTTCTTCGAAGTCGTCTCAATGCCTCGTACGTTTGATTTCTTGCAGCTATAATTATCTGATCGCCTGCAGCCAACTGCACAATATCAACCGCATGACGATGAGCGGATTCTCTACTTGGAGTCGACGTTGCAAGACTAAAGAGGTTCGCAGTTTGTTGTGAAGTCATGGCCTTGCATGAAAGTTTACCGGGATTTACGACGTGGCTTGTGCATCATCCCAAAATAGTCACCAACTTATGGACCAAGATTCGGTTCGGTATATGTTACGCAAGGACCAACATTTTATACACGCATAACAAGAGAGGCGTGTAATAAAGGAAACGTTAACATTACACTTGAATCAGATTGAGATTGGATGTTATTGCAGTGGAAAATGTCTGGATAGACCTACCCAGTCAACGGCTAAGATGCCAGCGAATAGACCAACGAACACAACCAGCGAAATCCTCATTTTCTCGAGCAGCTTTTTTGGCCACGTTGACCAACGGAAATGAGTTCTTAGTCAAGCAAGAGAACCGTTTTATGGCGCCTGCGTTTTTCTGTCAAGGTCACGTAAGCCAACAGAGTCCGACCGCATTATCATCACATCCGGTGACAAGATAAGAAGAGAGATAAGACACATGCGAACAACAGATGCTTTGTTCTCGTCACCTCTTGCTGATCAATTGCAAAAACGTTACCTGATCGCTTAGTTTATGAACCCAACTTTTTGACCGATATATATATATATATACACACAGGGTGGGCCATTAAAAAGTAATCCTCTCCGGTTTTTGCAAATATTTCGGCCAAAAGTAGAGATTAGTAAATAAAATTTCATAAATCCTAAGCTAATTCATATTGACATATAACCTCCAAATTTGACTGAAATATTTTACACAGAACAAAAGTTATATCACTTTTAGTGAGTGCAAGCACTGATTTTTGATAGTCAAAAAAACATTTTACGCAGCAAAAAGTTACAAAAACGATTTCATGAGGTCACATCTCAAGTAATTGTTATAAAATAAACATCCTCTTGTTTCACAATCTGTGTCTGCCACCAGCAGCCACACACATTCTGATTCTATTTAGCAAGTTTTGTTTACCTGGTTGGGGGCCATTGCATTGGTGATAATTTGCCCAGGGACACGACGAAAAGCGGTGAGAATCGGATCTTCATTGGCTGATGTGCAACTTTGCCGAATACTGAGCTGATTTCTGATGTTGGTATTCTGTGAGCATAGAAGTTCGTCAACATGCTCGATATTTGTTCGAGTGCCAATAGATTTCTGCCTTCCGCTGCCCTTACGACGCTCCACCGCCCACCCCTCTCATCAATGCGTCCGCATATTTTTATAAGTGCTCCGCTCCAGTGATTTCAGAGTGAGCATTGATTACAGCTTTGGCTCCAAGATCATGCTCATGATTCATGAAGTGTCTGTATACGCATTTTATCTGTCATGGACACCTTGCCCCTGTTTATTATGTTACAAATGATATCATAAAATGAATATAGCAAAACATCCTTATTCGCCAATTGACAGCTTGCTAGATGACGTCAAAGTGACTTCCATATGCGATAATTTCCAGTTTCTCTCTCAATAATAATGACCATTAAGTGTGTTACAACTACTTTATAAAATCGCTTTTAAAAACTTTTGTGGCGTTAAATGTTTTTTGACCATCAAAAATCAGTGGTTGCACTCAATAAAAGTGATATAACTTTTGTTCTGTTTGAAATATTTTAGTCAATTTGGTGGTTATATGCAAATATGAATTGGCTTTCAGCCTGTACTATTTCATTTGATATTTCCTACTTTTGGCCGAAATATTAGCAAAAATCATTAGGGGGTTACTTTTTTGACCCACCCTGTATATATATATCGCGGCAGCATCAGCAACGAACTGCCCCAATTCGATGTACCAGGTCAGGACCAAGTCTTGATAAATTAATCTAATTATACTCCTCCATTATTGTTTTCATACTGACACACTGACGTGTGATAACAAGTATGGCGGTCAGCGCATAATTACGTAACGCTCGAGGGTGGGTGGGTGAGTGAGGTCCTAGAAAACGGGTGAGCTAACGTTACGTAACGCATAGGCCAATTGATTTATAAAAAAAATAACTAAAAATATGCCATAATATATGAATAAAACCCAAGTTAGTGTATAGTACACGCGTGGTGCATCGAAGTTCAAACTTATAATATTAAATATTAACTACCATTGATTATGAAAACCTGAGGATAAATTATGAATATATACGCAATAAAAGATAATACAAATTTATAATTAATTGCCTTACAGCCCAGCTTCGTCTGGGATTGAGTTCTGCACTCAGCTAGTGCGCTGCTTGGCCTCTGAAATTGTTTCCGTAAGGGTCGTTCTGATCACGAGTGTTTCTTGTGGCGAGCGCTCCGAGTGAGGACTGGTGCAGATGATTTGCATATTTAAAATGGCACAGCCTTCAAATGATGCAAATCAAATTGGTGGTTGCTTTTATATCGAATGTCGAATAGTTATGCAATTCGAAAGCAAATTGTCCAAATACGATTATCGGATCTTATGCAGCATATGGACTTTAATTGTGTGCAGAAAATAGTCACGTTGACCCCAAGAAATCATGATAAGAAAGTTATGCAGAAAATTAATTTTCATAGGCTCTTCCAGAGCGTTCCATTCGCTAGCCCTTAATTGTTGGGACAAAAAGAAAACATTTTATGCTTTATAAAGTTAAGATTCATTTCGAAATGCATCTTAAATCAATTTGATTTCCAATCGTACGTAAAGTGCGTTTTTAGAAACAAATCTAATAAAATGAAAATAAATCGTATTCGATGTAATTCTTGCACTATGACTAACATAACATAACATAACAACTGGTTTTTATTGATCCAAGCAAGTACTACAAGTATAATTCAAATCTAGATTTTTTTAAGGAAAAGGAGCCAACAAGAAAGAAACCCCAAAAAGGACACAAGTTCCGTAGTCGGGTCACCCTAGTACGACAAGTAATTATGGCAGTTGATATGACATTGAAACATGGACAAAAATACTTAACTAGTTAACTATGTGCATAATGACAATAAGTTTATATATCTATAAGTGCACACATAATCTGAATTGATCAAATATTCAAATGTGCAAATATTCGCGTATTCTTTTTTTGAAAGAACAGAGATTTTTCAAGGAACGTATATACTCTGGTAGGTTGTTCCAAGCCGTTGGGCCGAAGTATCTAATTGAAAACATTCGTGTAGGCCTATTAGTTCTGGAAAACACAGGTCTGTAGTTGGCGGAGGATCGTAGACTGTATGGGTTTATAACAGAGAGGGAGGAAAAGTAGTTATTAAACACAACGGGTAGTTGACTGTGAGTATATTTATACATGAATTCAAGGGTTTGGTAAGTGGTCAATTGCTCAATAGTCAAAATACCAAGTTCTCTGTAGATGGGTTGAGATGTAGCAAGGAAGTGGCTACCGTTGATCATGCGGACTAGTAATATTACACTGATTTTGTAAACAATAAAATAGGTCTACGTACGTAACTCTGAGGTTGGTGGGTGTATGGAAAGGTAGCAAAACGCTGCATAATGTGTGGGCTGTTCAAAAACGGTCATTTTCAGCGTACGTCATGCATAGCATATAGGCCTCTGCAGGAATAGATTCAGCGCTCATTAATAAGCTGGCGCTCGGCGCTTGTCATTCAAGTGGTGTTTTAGAAGTTTGGAGAATTAATATATTACGAGATTATGATGATCAAAAGTTATCACAAAGTCTTAAGTTCAACGTAGGCCTACGACAGCCATGCACATTGCACACTGCACAGCGCCCATCACGTCCAGAAGTTCTACATCTAATTTAACCAAGGCAGCGAACAGGACTCATAATGAGGTAGCGGGAAATTCGCACGTAATCGATCTCTTTTCCTACTTCTCTTCCACGGCAGCGTGTAACTGTGTGATCCATTACTTTACGCCACCCTGTCTTTCTAATGGCGTTTCCCAACTAACCTCAGCGCAGGTTGTATGGCTGGAAGTTTGGTTGTAATAATAATAATAATAATAATAATAATAAAGAAGACAATTTATGTGGCGCAGTAACGCGGCCAAACCGCTACAAGGGTAGTTGCAGTCCAACGATACTGTGTGATGACAAAGATCATTAGCATCGCCCTCGTCCTTTATCCAAGTTTGGAACTGACACATATGGACTGCAGGAAGTACAGATCCAGAGTAGTTGAATTCATACGATCGCACATACAAGACTAGCCTACACTGCAATGATCGAATACGCCCCAAAGCTAGTATGGGCGTATTTATAATTTAAGGGCTGCTCTATGTGTTCAAACCCTCGAAATAAATGCATTACTGTCATTAAAACTAACAAATGTAGAATAATACGACCATATCCAATGGCAGACATCCTCTAAAACTTAACACCCCACGACATTATTACCTGATAAACAAACGCCATTTGTGCTTAAACTTCAGATTTAAACATTCCGGATACACATAGGGACGTGTAGAACGGGCAGATGACATTGAAGAATGTGGCGGAAGAAGTCTTCAAGAGTTGAGCTGCAATGAACAGAGACGTGTGGAGAGAGGTGGCCAGAAAGGCATCCGACACCAACGGGCAACTGGGCGAGGAACCCACGGCTGCTGATTGATGCACAATTAATATTAAAGTTTTCTGACGGCCTGCCATTCATCCCTTCTTTAATAAACCTTTAATGACTTTATGCATTGTACACACTTCTGATTGCTCCTTTATTGAGAGTTGAATAAATTGCAACTTCTTTTAAAACTTTTGGGTCTATTCCATCTAGTACCTGCAGAGCTCTAACTGTTCTGTAAGAAATTTTCTCAACATCTCCCTACCTCATACTGTGACGACTGCGTAGGCTTACCTATAATGCATAGGCTCTACCCAGGGCTGTTAATATCGCAATAAAGTATCGCGATACTTTGTTATCTCCGATACTTTTGGCAGTATCGCAGCGAGTATCGCGATAGTTTTAATTTGCTGGTATCGCATGTGTATCGCGAAACTTTTCAAAGATATTGTGATTGGCCCAAGGAGTTGGAAACTGGCAAGGACCATTATGCTCAGGACTGAAGTCCCTATGTTCCTTCGTGTCAACAGTTTAGGGCGATATTCGGAAGCAAGAAGTTTTAAATCCTTTTAAAGCAAGCTTAAATAACAAGATAATTCATCAACCTTTAGTCACGAAGCCACATTTATGAATAACTACCGGGTATGTCAGCCAAATTTAAAACGCCGTTGGATGTTTAAAGCTCCATAGTTTCAAATAGAAGCGAAATTTAGATAGGAGCGACATCTGTGTTTAAGAATAAAGCGTGTACACGGAAATATTCATCGTATCTAGATTCCTTGTGATTAGCCAAATTTAGGAAATTGGCTATAATTATCGGTGCATGAATTCTAATTCATGCTTAGATCGAACTCAGTAAGCAAAATGAAAAGTATTGGTAAAAGTATTGGTATTCGCAATACTTTTCAGAGAAAGTATTGTTATTGGTATCGCGATACTTTTAATTAGGAAGTATTGATATTGCTATTGCAATACTTTTTTCCAGTACCCTCAAGATGCTTTTGCAATGCATGAACAACTGGTGCCTACAATTATTTAGCGTCAACGGCAGAGTCGTCCAATTGACATCATATAAGTTTTAGTTAACGACTTAGTAATCCGAAAATCATACCCGACCAAAGCTGACTACCCGGATCGTCATTTCAACATTTTTTGACAGCCCTACCGAGGAACCTGCGAAATGTTGAGCATTTGATGCCAAGTGGAGCGCATTTTTGGCTCATGTTTACCTCAAACTATTCAACTATAATTTCTAACTGAAAGCACCTAAATCATCTCGATTTGTGACAAAGTTTGGCTATATTATATGCGGAGGACCTTGATTGTAAAATGTCAAATTACAATCACCCATATAAAAATTTCTCGGATTTGCACGAATTCAAAGATCCAGCCTGGGCAGCTGCCCCCTCTGTGGCAGCGCTCACGAATGTCGGCCCAATGTCAGGTTCATCGGCGGCGAATGGTTGTAGGCTACATCCTACATCAGCAAATCGTTTTTTTAATCTGTCTAATGTTCGCCCAATAATATTGGTCCAACGTAGTTTTAGCCACCAATTGTCATCCAACAACCGACTTCTATACGACATCGGGTCAACGTTGGCAAGACATCATGGTCTAATGGCAAATGGTTTTACCCTGACATCGGCCAAATGTGTTATGTGTTACTCTGCATCGTAGTTGTAGAGCAGGAGAACAATAGGCTTAAAATTAACATTGATAAAACACTAGGAAACACATGTAACACAAAGTACGGAATTGTCCTAACAATTTCATCGATACAAAGATGGCGCATTCTGTACGCGCGTTCCACGCTTGTCCCGAGTATGCCGGCCTCCACTACGATCTGAGGCATAAAGTAGCGCCACAGTTTCACTGTCATTTCGATCTAGGTGCAAGTGATATTTGGCAAGTCTGCTTCGGCACACAGCTCCTGAAGCAACACAATAAAATTTGTAATATATAAATATATATATATATATTATACACACACATATCTATTTAAACAGTAATCGTAAATTCAAAATTTCTAATGTGCCACTATAAAGCCAAACGCAGGACACCAGCTAATTCACGATGTAGTATATTAGTCAGGGCTGTTAACAATACTGGGAAAAAGCATTGAAATAGCAATACCAATACTTCCCAATTAAAAGTATTGCGATACCAATACCAATACTTTTTCTGAAAAGTATTGTAATACCAATACCAATACTTTTTTTAGAAAAGTATTGCAATACCAAAACCAATACTTTTACCAATACTTTTTAATATGCTCGCTTAATTCGAGCTTAGCGTAAATTATAATTCATGCACCGATAATTATAGAAAATTTCCCAAGGAGTCGCTTGGGCCTATCACAAGGAATCTAGATAAGAGTAATGGTCACTCGTCAAATTTCCGTGTGTACACACGCTTTTCTCTTAAACACAGATGTTGCCCCAATCTAAGTTTTTCTCCTATTTTAAAATATGGTGTTTTGAACCTGTAACGGCATTATTTTTATTTTGCTGACATTCCCGGTAGTCATTCGTAAATTCGGCTTTTCTGACTCCTGAATATCGCCCAAAAGCTGTTGAGACGAATGAACATGTGGACTTTCCAGTTCTGTGCATATTGGTCCTTGGGCCAATCACAATGTCTTTGCAGTAGCCTTCAGGCAATCTGTTCGAACACAATGCTCTGACATCGCACTTCCAATCTATGCTCTGACATCGCACTTCCAATCTTCGTTTCGTCAGTCCTATTCAATTTCAAGATCACTTAATTAAAGTCGCAAGCACTCAAAAAATTAATTGGACAAGCCACTTCAACCAGTCAACCCAAAAGGACATAGGCCTACTTCGGTCAATTTATTATTTAAGCCTGTAAAATATTCCATCTGTTCGTACCAAGATTTATATGGCCGAAAGAGGCTATATATACATAGGCCTAAACTTATCAAAACGCAGTAGTTATAAGACGCGCTATCTGAAACAATTGACCATAACATAGCTCAAAATCACCCACCTAATAGGCTACAAAACGTATTTTTAACCTATAACCAGGTTAAAAATAACCAATTCCTACACAAACCTAAACTCCTGGGTCAAACATCAACCAACAGACTAAGAAAAATGCGAGGAAATTTCCAATAGTTTTGATGATGAGCCACAATTCATGCACAAAGCCCCGGTCAAAACGTCCGCCAATAGGTCAAAAGTCACAGGAATTTCCAATAGTTTCGATGATGAGTCATTACCACGTGACCACCAAGTCTTTATTATCAACCCAGGAATTAAATGACTCAGGATAACTCAACCATTTCACCAGCGACTTGTTTCCCCGTTTCCTGATTATCTTTTCTATTCTAAATATTTCTTGAGTAATCTTCTGTAGCTCCTGTTCGTAAAATGAGCCCTGTATTTCCTCACCATTATAATCAGTAATCTTATAAGTTGGTGGATCCATATACTGAACTTGTGCAATTGTGAACATTTCCTCAGTCCATCTAGGAGTATATCCTTTTTCAAATATTTTTTTCTTCTTCGTTATTCTAACTTTATCACCGATCGAAAACCTGGGTATAATAGGTTCCGAGATCTCATCACAGTATAAGTTCATCCATACAAACTTTTCATTCATTTTCAAACTAGCTTTAGAGGGTGTCATTTTAATTAAAGAATGCCTACTTTCATTATAATTACTAACCATTTCATCAAACACATCGATATATCGTCTAGTTGAATTAGCTGTAAAATACTTAAAACATTTTTTCACGCATTGTTCTATTCCAACGCTCAACAACGCACGACTTTTCTTCGTTCTCCGTAGAATACAACTCGACTAATTTCTTAACGTCTTTACTATAAAATTCTTTACCTTTATCCACCCAAACCTTGCCAGGTCTTCTACCGCTCTCGAATATTTTCACGAAGCCACTAGCCGTAGGTTTTCCACTCTTATCATTTAATGGTACAAACCAACCGTACTTGGAAAACACAACTATTACGGTTAGTAAGTATTTCACGCCATCGTTATCTTTAGCGAAACTCTGCATATCGACTAAATCAGCAGCCCATATTTCATCTATTCCACCAACGTACACCTTCCTCTTCCTAAAACGTCTTACTACGGGTATATGCAACTCCTCAGCTAGTTCATCAGTCCATTGTATTTTTAGGCTTTTAGATTAGCTTTGGTAGATAATGGGTCTAGGTGATTTCCCCCCGGACATTTCCCCCCGAAATGCCCCCCGGGCATTTCCCCCCGGACATTTCCCCCCATATGTAAGTCACATTTTCCCAAGGTCATATATTCTATACCAAAAAACATTACAGTTAGTTTTATTTCGGTCACAAATAAAAAAACAATAGAATAAAAACGTGCTATAAGGTGTAAAATTTGCAGTAAATAAACTGTACCTACTCGAATTTATAGCAAAGGTTTCTAGTGTTACGCTAAAGTTCGGTGTTTGGCCTTTGTATTTCTTCTTTGGTTGCTGTGTCAAATGTCCGCCAAAGAGCTGGTTCAAGGCGACGTTGTTCAGACTCTGCTCACGCTTAAGGATGCGAAGGAATCTCCAGATATTTGGGTGATGACAAGTGATGGCAGACTGCATCTTTCGATTCCAGCCCTCTACAGCATTGTTTGTAGATGGCAAGTCGTTGGTGACGCGCGAGTGCACATTCCAAATGTTTTTGTCGAACACTGGAATTGCTCGACGATTACGCCGAAGACGACCGATGTAATTATCTTCGAAGTAATCGACGACAGCAGAGATTTCTTCAGGCAGTGAGTCCTGAAGTGATTCGGATGCTTCGAGAACCTTATCCATTGGCACGAATGCTAATGCAGGAATCATCCGAATTGACAGTGACAAGTCTGCGTCATTATGGCATCTCACCTGCAGTCCAACGGCTTGAACTTTTCTGAAGATATTTTGAGCCAGATGGAAGAAGCATCCATGTATTGCTACGTCGGTAAAGCTTTCAGTAGCAGCATTAATGGAAGCTTTTTTAAGTCCATTGTAATCGTTCGAGGATGCACTTGAGGTTGTAGCACTTTAATTTCATTAAACAGGCGACGATAAGTATCTTGTTTTTGTTCGGAAGCAGAATGTACAAACATGGAACAATCGATCCGAACACAAGAACTTGTATTGTGTACAGCTGAAAAAACAGCTCAGGAACCACCTTAAATGTTCCATCCATGAACCAATGTTCCGAATCTTTGAGCAATGTTAGCGTACGTTCTGTTCCGAATACGAGGAATCTGTTAAGATCGTCGCAGCCACTGTCGTAGAGGAGAAATTTTTCCCCATCAAGTAAACGCTGGTATTCGTCAGGAATTTCAAATGTGCGGTCGCTTGGAAGAGGATGAACGGCATTACTGATCTGCTTCACTCTTCTTACGGATCGTCGCAAATCTCGTATGGGGATCATCTGAACAGCAGCTTGCTCGCTGAGTTGCTGCAATTCTTGACGCAGAATTTGTTGAGGGGTTTCTTCTGTTTCTTCGGCCCTTCGTTTGATACTTGCCCGGACTTTAAGCACCTCTACATGAACTGAATCAGCTGCATGCGTGTGTTCATGCATGTAACCAACAATGAGAGATCTTCATATAATTTGACCTTGCTTTACACTCACTTAAATTTGTGCCTGCACCTCTGCGACGTTCGCACTCGTAACTAATCACATTATTCGCTAATTTGCTTGTTCAACGTAAAAAAATCCATTCAAAATAACATTGTTTTTTCCACGTATACTAGCTAATGTTTCAAACTCCATCTCGACGGTTTTTTCGCAACTGTTTCTTTAACAAATTCGTGGCACATTATATAATAAACAAATTGTGCAAACATCTACACTTTATTAAACATTTACTTTAGGCATCAAAGTGAATGAACATCAATTAATTGATACTCAAAACCTGTCAGATTACACAGTAAATAAACAGTCTACCAATGTCCAACACCAATCGCTCTGACAAAGAATTGAATGCTTCGAGTCAATAAATTAAGACTCCATTAATTAAGACTCAAAGCATGTCAGATTAAACAGTCTACCATTCTTCTTTCTAACAAAATGACTGCTTCTGTAACATATTTAGTAAACATCACTTTATTAATTAATTAACTAGTTTATTAATTAAGCAGTAAACAGTCTACCAATGTCCAGCACCAATCTTTCTAACATGGGTCAGTGATCAAAGGGGAAAATATCTGGGGGGGGGGAATATTTTACGGGGGGAATTGCCCGGGGGAGGAAATGTCCGAGGGGAAATGTTTGGGGGGGGGGGGAATGACCTGATCCCGTAAATAGTATAGGTTTGACAAGACTTTCTATACGCTCTCGTAAGCTAGGATTAGGAATACTGTTCAACTCATTAATCATCGTTCTATCGGCGACATTCCTAGAAGCTGTATCCGCGTGCTGATCGTACCCCAAATCGTGATGATATGCAGCGTCGTCGACCTTAGGAGTTCCATCGGAATTCAGCCTCAAATCAAGTCTAGTACCAGGACCAGTAAACGAATGTCCCGGCAAGTGCATCTCACCTGGTTATTTAGCCCACGGCAGCTTAATACCGCTGGTAACCGAATTTAAAGATCCAACTAAATCGCCACCTTCAGAGGACTTCACGAATTGTGTCTTTGTCTTTCCACATATATCACATGTGCCTCTAAGCATTGACCTTCTAAGGTGACCTTCCATTCTTCGTTATAACATTTTGAATATTTTTAGTTTCAGTACGAGTTTTACACTTTACGCAATACATCCTTTTTAAATACAATTAGATATATTTAAAATGAAAGTCAAAGATTATCGTGGAACGACGTATTATCTAAGAGATTCAATAATCCTCTTTTACCTAGAAGTATAAGAGGGTTAATCGTAGGAAAGTCTGGATGCGGTAAAACGACTCTTTTGTTGAACCTACTTCGAAGACCAGGATGGCTAGACTACAACAATCTGCAAGTATTCGGAAGATCTCTCTTTCAACCAGAGTATAAAATACTCAAGCAAGCATGTGAAGAAAAAATACCGAAAGAATCCATCATCGGGTTATTCAATTGTCAAGACGAGACCATGAGACTAAATGTTCCGCCGGCCTTAGTAGTTGAGGCAATGGCTAAACACTTGTATAAACAATCTGATATCTGCTGTAAGTTCTTCGAATCGTCTGAAGACGTGCCAGATCCGACAGACTTGAACCGTGACAGGAAAAACTTGATGATTTTCGATGATTTACAGTTAGAAAAGCAAAGCAAATGTGAGACCTACTACATCCGAGGAAGGCATAGTAACGTTGACTGCTTCTACCTCGCTCAAAATTATTTCAAACTACATAGACAGACGATCAGAGAGAATGCTAACTTTATCTGCTTGTTTCCTCAAGACCAGAAAAATATTAATCACATTTACCACGATCACGGAAGTACAGACATGTCTAAGGATGAGTTTAAGAAACTATGTGAAACAGCCAGGGAGCAACCTCATGGATTTGTAGTGAAAGATCAGACTAGTAACAAGAATAACGGCAAGTATAGATGCGGTTTCGATGAATTCTACATTCCATTATAAAAAATCTTTTATGTTATAAAAATGGAATCGCTGCTACAAAAGATTGCAGACTACACCGAAAGGATCGCTCGTTACACAGAGCCAAAGTCATCGTTTTACATATTATTAAGTGATAAGAGTTCGCGAATAAGGACTCGATTCAATCCGTTGCTTCAGTTCGATGAAGATAAAAGTACGAGATGGCTCTTGTCAATCTGGAAACATATTTTTCATTCCCAAACATCGATGAGACTAACAACAACTTATCGTATTCGCCGAATGGTGGAGGTATGTGGGTTACTATAACCATTCCCGAAGGCTGCTATGAAATTACAGATATTAACGAATACGTCCAGAGAATCATGAAAGAAAACGAGCAATATGATATGGTTAACGAAGAATACAATATTAAGATAGAAGCAAACAGCAATACGTTAAAGACTGTTGTGCTTCTAGCGGATAATTACATGGTCGATTTCTGGGCGTTGAAAGGAAGTCAGGTAAATGAAGTCAGGTAAATGAAGTCAGTTAGGTAAATGAAGTCAGTTAGGTAAATGAAGTCAGTTAGGTAAATGAAGTCAGTTAGGTAAACGAGTCATCTTAAGAATTTGCATTTATTGATATACGTCAAACTACAATAACTCTGACTAAATATTTCATAATTGTGTCTGTTGAATCATTATGGCCTAAAATTATACTCATTTATATATTTAATGTTCTTTTAGACTTAGTTTTAGTGCTTCCGTTAAAGCTTTGAAAGGATATAATGGGCGACTATCAATAATAACTGCGAGTAAATAATTATTTGGTCGAGCTATGCTGCAAGCGTCATTTATCTTCTCGATCATTAATTTTTTATACTTTCACTTTGAAACACGATTGGACTTCACACGAATCGTCGAACCACACGCGTACGTTGCTCTACAAAGAGCAACAAAGTTCCTCATTAGATAAACTTGTCTCTTCTATCTACCTGCCAACTAACCTGGTAATAATCTATTTATTAATGAACACTCTGTTATAAATCTCCAACTATATAAATTAGGGGCTTAGGCTACTAGAACTCATGAATGTTCTTTACGTTCATTAAGTTTATTATTAATTTTGTGATCTATTTATTTAAGTGACTTCGATCGATAACTGCTACTTGAAACTAATAAAGGAAATGGCACATGCAGAACATATCTCTTTAACTAGATTAATTGTGCAACAAAGTCACGAAGAGAAATTTAGTTAAGTTATTAAATGTTTGGTGAAGTAGATTTATGTAGAGGTATTGATTATTAAATTTTACTACAGTTGAATGCTATACAGGTCTACTCTATCAGGTTACGCATGCCGGATTCTTCTCTGAATGGGGAGTCAATGCTGGGGTCATAAAATTATATTATGTTGAGAGGTGATGGTATAGTTGGGTATACCTGCATTCTGCTCGACAGGCGCTGTTGTAAGTCCCACTTTACACAGACATGTTGTAGTCATCCCCCAGATTGGTCGAGAGACAGGGACCTTGACTTGCAACAGACACGCCCCTGTGTGGAAAAAATAAAACTCATCAAATATGCGATGAACTGGATTTCCATTTGACTTCGATATAACACGCTGCGTGACGATTTTGTGGAGGAAAGGGTAAGGCTGGGTTAGGAAGTGTGTGATGGAGTGAGATCAAATACGGTGAAATTGAATTGCGCAAGGTACAACTAAGATGCAAGATATGTGTAATAGTCGCCTTCAAATCTTTAATCTATATATAACGACTCCCATAACTAACACATTAAAATGTGTAATTTGAGTGGAAATAATTCCCCACTCGATCTGCTTCTATAGAGACTGTTTGAAGATAATCATGTCTAATCTTATAACCGTTTATTCTTCTAGGATGACGGACACAGATGAACTCCTCTATTTATGAAAGCCTACTTTCTATTCGTGTGTTTCCTGGGTTGCATAGAGTCAGAATCCAATTGGAGTTGATTGACAATTGACAGGAAAAAAGGCCAGTCTACTTTGACAGCTGAATGAGTGGCCCTTAAATATGGAAAGCATGCACGACTGAATAGATTCGTATTGACCGGGGCATACAGCAAAAACAAATGCCACAGTGCGGATGTAACAGTCAGGAAAATCTACGTCGATGCCCAACTATATGGGTTGAGATATTTCATTCACTCTGGATGCGGTCTCAGACATTTTAAGAAATTACTTATGCTATAAGCAAATAGATGCCAATATCGAGGTATCAAAATTACTAAAGAAATTTGTTTCAATAGTTTCATACTTTGACATTTTAAGTGTAATTAAGTGCCATCTCTGGTGAACCAGTCCTTCTCAGAGGTGGATAGAGCTACTGAGTGACCGGATCTCTCATCAATCGCGAATGCATTGCCATCATTAGGCCTGCATGTTTAATGTGACCTTTTAACTTACGCTTGCCTCATCGCAATCAGGGCTAATTATTATATTCAGCAGGTCTCATTGAAACGTGGAGGGTTGAAGACACAGTCTTCTACATGTGTCGACTGACGGTATACGCCTACCTATTGTATCAAGTAATCTACGGACTACAGCCTCAACAGGACAGAGCTTGGAAAAGTGAATCTAACGGAAGCAATCCATTGTGGCTTATCAATTCCATTACTAAGTATTAGAGCAATGCTGTCCAACATGTGGCCTGCAGCCCGAGTGCGGTCCACGGTTTAATCTTAAACAACTTGCAAGGGCTCTCGAATTTTACGCTATTTCTGGGTCTTTAATCTCTAGCCTATTTTCATAGCGATTCCTTCGTAACCAGGTAAAGTAAACTACGATGAACTGAGATCAATCAAATCAACTAATAGTAGGTCTAATTATTCAAGTCTAGTCTAGACATTATTAAAATATATACTATCACTAGTATAATAATTGCCGTAGTCGCTATAGTAGGCCATGGCGTAATACCAGTAACACGTAACACGACAAACACTATCTGTAGGGTGATAGTGGAGAAATATCAGTGCAAGAAGTGGATCTCCAGGACACTAGCATGCAAATGCTTTGTAAACAGTCATTAATAAATGATTTTCGTTTGTAAGATCTAAACAAATGCCAAGTAAATGGAGCGAAGCGAAAAACTGAAAATTACGAAAATTGGAAGGGCGGCATTAAATATTATCGACTCCTCTTGTGAAGGAAATTAGTGTTTTTGAAAGAAAGCTAGAATTATTCATCAGTCAGTTGAATCAGTAAAACTTTACACACATTCCAGCACCTTCAAAGGCTGCACAAGAATTTCCAGATCAAGTCAAAGTGATCAATTCAACCTATCATTGGAAAAGTTGGATGTGGATTTCTCCTATCGTTTCAAAGACATTCGCAATTCGATTTATCTGCTGCTTTTTGTTGAAAATCCATTTACATGCGATACTTCCATCGTAGCCACAAAAATGCAGTTATCAGAAGGAGATGAAAGTGCAGTGCAGCAAGAAATAATTGAAATGCACCATAATAATATTTATGGCTCTTCGTGACAAGGACAAAGATACGTCTTCAAATGAGTTCTGGATTGTTCTAATGTGTTTCTTCTGATGAGTTTCACACATGTCATATCGAAATATTGTAAACAAATACTGATAATTTTTGAAAGTACTTATGTATGTGAAGCTGCTTTTCTGCAATGACCAACATCAGGTCAAAGAGACGAAACTGCTTGACTAATGAACATTTAGGAACCCTAAATAGGCGGCAGTTACTGAATGCCAAGCGCAAATAAAGAACAATTGCAAGCACAATCCAAAACCAATATTTTCACCAACTGTGACAAGCAACAGATTTACTAAAACGTGATTGAACGTTTTATTCACATTAAGTTTATTAAGTTTATTGATATGCTTCTTGACTGTTTTTGAGCAATTACCAATTATAACCATAAAGCATACAATACATGCGATTATAACTCAGTAGCAAATTCAATAAGAGTTTAGATTATACATTTTTGAGAAGGGTAGAAGCTTAGACGTTGCTTTTGACCGATGTTGCCCTCTGCATAGTAGAGCATTGCAACAGCATCGTGATACAAAGACGATCAGTGGTAGTTAGTTCGTTTCCACAACTTAAAAACTTGTCATTTTTTAATGTGATCAATGTAATGTAATGTAATCAAGCATTTATATAGCGCGGCGCGAATCAGTAGCGCTGTCTAAGGGCGTCTGTGCTTGGGCAAGGGAACAGGAAAGTCTTAAGGCGTCTTCGAAACTGACAAGGTGAGAGGGTCAGTAATTCCAGGTGCAGGGACTTTGGAAGACAGGTCCAAGCTGAAGGGCCAACATATATGCAAAGTTCTTCGATATATATATATATCTATACAATATTATATATAACCATATATATATACTGAAATTACTGACCCTCTCATCTTGCCGACACGAAGCTCTTTTGAGTGGTTTCAGAACCCAACTTGTGTTGGTAGTGTTATAAACTATTGCTCAAGCTGTGG
Organism: Bimastos eiseni; assembly: GCA_959347315.1. Taxonomy (NCBI): domain Eukaryota; kingdom Metazoa; phylum Annelida; class Clitellata; order Crassiclitellata; family Lumbricidae; genus Bimastos; species Bimastos eiseni. The sequence continues at coordinate 8,403,226 of OY365813.1, read as the reverse complement.
TTTCGCTGTGTAAGATTGAAATGTCTTACGTCTCCAATGTTACCTGCATGCTGCTTCACATTTGTTTCCGTAGGTCTTTCCATCAGATCCACAGACTGGATCGAAAATCGCCGGACAGACACAGCGCTGGGTAGATGAATCAGATGCTACTGCGCGACATCTGCCACGACGAGAAATGGACACTCCCCTGCAGACGTAAGGTGAAGACTTCGATAAGTATCATGTCGGATGCTGCACTGCGCATTAGACAAATTATATAATTTCTAGAGTTTGTGACATCTTTTTGGCGCAGTAGACCCTGTAGACTCCCCAAACACAACAGTAGGACCTAGGATAGGCTGCAGCAGAATTTCATACTCTAGACTTTAGAGTGCATGTTACCGCCATTTGGCGTGTAGGCCTACTCAATAATACATAGCGACTAGGTGTGATTTTTCCCACCATCACATGGTGCCTACACAGGTGCATGTAGGTCTGTGATTTTTCATGACATTATATGGCGCCAAGGTAGGACGTACTCTACAGTAGAGTAGTTGAATAATTTAGTTTACATCGCACATACTGAGTCATAGCATTTTCTTAAAGTTTTTAATTGTTCTTCTGTATATTCACCTTTCTATAATATAGCTGCTCTTAATTTCTGCTGCTTCAGCAGACCTGGCTGTTGATATATCTGTTATTGCTTCTTTGTACGTTGACGTTTATTTCCACTATCACCTCAAAGGATCAATTATTAAGCAAATTTTTCCTTAATATGTAGTATCAACTAAGCAACTCCTCGACGAAACAGTGCGAACTGGATTCTGCTGTCACCTGTCTGCTTAAATGGCTCTTCACCGTCTTAGCCGCAATCCTCGCCGTCCTCATCAATGTTTCCATAACCCAGTCATCTCTCCCAACTAAACACAAACGAGCCATCATTCGACCCCGCGTCAAGAAACCAGGCCTTGACCCAACAGACCCAGCCAGCTGCCGCCCCATCGCGAATCTATCTTTTATCTCGAAACTGGTCGAGGGAGTTATCCACAGGCAATTATCCGACTACATGGAATCACATCATCCACTACCCTCCACATAGTCGGGCGTCCGTCGCAATCATTCTACTGAAACAGCAGTCGTCAAAGCTAACAATGATATTGTCCTGGCCCTGGACTCTGGTTTCATCGCTGCCCTACTACTCCTGGACTTTTCTGCTGCCTTCGACTGCGTGGACCACACAATACTCCTTGAAATTCTCCAACTACAATTCGGCGTCACTGCTTCAGCTGTCTGGTGGATCGCTTCATTCTTATCCCCGCAGTCGCACAGCGTTAAATTATGCGGAAGCTCATCCAAAACCTTCTCGGTCCTCTTCAGCGTGCCTCAAGGATATACTCTCGGCCACTCCTATTCATCTTGTACACATCAAATACCGTCAATATCGCATCGCAGTACGACATCACCATTCATCTATACGCTGACGATACCCAGTTTTACATAAAACTCCTTGGAAAAAACATTGAAAACATCAAAGTTAAAATCGCATCATGCGTCGGGGATATTCAATCCTTGTGCACATCCATGCGGCTGAAATTGAATGCTTCCAAGACTGAACTCATCTGGTTCGAACGGCAAAACAGTACGATTGTGGACGATACAATAAAAAATATCAACATTGATACAAGCTGTGCCATCACACCCTAGCTCCGATGTAGTCCGCGATCTCTGTGTTTTTCTGGATAGTAAGCTGAACATGATCCAACATATATCCACCATCGCTAGAGCGTGCTTTTACCACCTGCGTCGGATTCGACAAGTGAAACGCTTCCTGAATGAAAACTGCCTCCGTATCCTTGTCCAGGCTCTCGTCATTTCTCACCTGGACTATTGCAACTCCATCTTCTCTGGACTTCCTGCGTCAACACTACAGCCCCTATTATCAATCCTACACTCTGCTGCCCACTTAATAAAAGGTCTTGCTCCTCGCGACCACATCACACCATCCGTACAACAGCTACGCTGGCTCCCCATCCATGCCCGTATTGCCTTCAAGATTTCCCTTCTCATGTACCACATTCATAACGAAACCTCCACCTCGTACATGACGTCCATGGCTGCATCATGCGCTGCCTCTACCGCTTTAAAGCGCTTTATAAATGCCTAGTTGTATTGTGTAATGCATAGGAGAAATCGACTCTCAGTCGCAGCAGATCGCTGAGACGTCGAGGACGCCGCTTGAATTCCTGAAAAGTAACAAGGTTCTGAGATCTCTTATTGATAGACGGTTAGGCTATACATTTCGATACGAAAAAGCGATACATGTAAAAACACATTGGAAATGCAATGATTAAGATAAATTTAAATGTCGCGCTCGTTGTCATACTGATGGAGAAGATGTACTGAAAATCTCTATTCGGTTATAGGAAATTCATCCAGCGGACGATTCATCCAGCGAACTGTTCATCCACTGACGGTGCATCCAAGGACGATTCAGCGAAGATCCAAAATTATATCATTATTGTAATCGCAAAAATGACACCTTCTAAACATTTAGTGTTACATTTTATTCAAATCATTGACTGTTTATGAACATATTCTGCATCTCAATTTCTGCATATGTAGGCTATAGGCCTATATATAATGTTGACTTAAAGTAAGCTCGGGCATCGTTAGAGGCGACCCAAACAGATGGTAAAAATCAGTGTGAGCAAACTAGTAAACATTTTTGAAAACTAACGGCCCTCAATTGAACGTAGAGTAGACATGTCGCTTATTGACACGGAGACAATGAGCAAATAAAACAATAATATTTATTGTATCAGAATTTGTTAGGAATTGGTACCCTTGGCCTACATGTATGTTTATCCATTGTTTTAATTGGATGAACAGTCCGATGTATGAAACGTCCGCATACCTTCTATTTACAATCATGTTCCTGTTGCTGCCAAAGTCGAGGTTCGGAAAAACTATGGAGAAGGTCAAAGCTTAAGCGACCACGCATCAGATTGCCGAATTTGCTATATTAAATATTAGATATTGTATTAAAAAATCGCTGTTTTGATGATCGCTATTTTGAAACAGTCGCGCTTTTGTGCATCGCTATTTTGTGATCGCGGTTTTGAACGTAAACCGGTCAAGGGCCTTGGGAAGCCCATCGTGTTGTCCTGAGTCTTCAAGAACTTTCTTATGAGCATTTGGAATTGGTTCAACGTACATAGTGCATCACAGTTGTATTGCAGTTATATAAATAACCACAATGTCATGCTAAAATATTGCAACATGCGACCCAGGTCACATGACCTTATCCTTTGATACCTTTGAAATGAGATTTTTTTCTCATGCGAATGTCATTTGACTTTGTTTAAAATTGCTGGCTATTTTGCAATTGTTTGTAGTCTAACATAGAATATTCTTACTTGTTTACCTAAATTACACTACATACATGAAACTGATATTTTTAGCCACACATTGAATAGCTTTATGCAGATTTCTTTGTATATGAGACCAGAGGCGTAGTTAGGGCATTTGGAGCCCGGGGACAAACTATAGAATTGGCGCCCCTTTGGGGTCGTCCATAAGTAACGTCACGCGCCTATGGGGAAGGGTTTCACATCTGCGACGATGTGTGACGAGGAGAGGGGGTCTGAGCTGGTCTCCCTGACGTTACTTTTTGGGCGATGAGAAAGTTTCGAAGATTTGTAATATAAGAAATGTGAAATCACAGCATCACATCAACACATCAAAAGGTGTAATTTTATCTACACAATTTTACTAAATTAAACAAGTTCCTCTTGATTAACATCAATTGTTTAGCACACAATTTCACAACGAGGATTATGATTTTTATATTCTTAATTTTAAAATTGTTTTTACGCTCAGTGTCAATTTTTGGATTTTGGAAGTGAGGCAGCAATTCTTTTACACAGAAGCAGGAATCAATTATTTGGCTCAGACGCGTTAGGCCACAGAGAAACGCTGCACGTCGGCAACGTGAACTAATGGTCGTAATTGCAAACGAAGTAATGGAGACAGCGTAGATTGGATGGGCGAAGAAAAGCCGATCTGAAAGGAATATCCATTGAAAAGATGATGAGGTCCATGCTCTCTCTTTATATTCTATTGACGGATCATTTTGCTTCTTCGTGGGAGAATGGAGATGCATAAAGTTTGGGTTGTTTCAAGTTATTATTATCAAACATCTTTTCGCGTAATGATTCTACCAGAGATTTTCATTCTGCGGAATGCATAATGAGTGTAATAATTATACTTTAGCCATTTTTCATCGTTCTACTGTATTTTTGAAACCATTTATATAGTTGTAATTACTTTGCTTGATAATTACAAGAAAACGTACATATAACATTCTGGACACCTGTTTTTTGGGGTCATGAGCTTTGTGACGTAATATTTAACTGGGGTGGAGTTTATGCCTTTTGTCACGACGTGTTACGAGGGGGTCGTAATTCGTCCAAAACTGTGATTTCATTTATGTCATTTCTAATTTATTTCACATTTTTCAAAATAAGGTCTACATCAAAAGGCCATTTATACATGACTGTCATAGACAGTCTACAAAAAAGTAATTTTACTTGAATTAACTGTCGCGAATTGGTCAATAGCGTTATCAAAATTTGTTTTCTATAATATTTCTCGTTCGATGCTAAGAAGAGCAAGATCGCTGAGACGATCTTGTTGTTCCAATGAAACCCGCAAAATTCGCTTCAATTTGCTGAAGAACCGCTCACAGCTTGCAATTGACTCAGCAATATTGTTAGAAGAATTTGCTGTGAAATGAGATTTGGAAATACGTCATTTGTATTATGTCGCCCTGCAGTGATCACAGATCAATGGGGGTGGGAGTGGTGCCAAAATCATGCTTGGCAACCTATTTCAAATGAGGATATTTTGGGGGTGCAAAAATTAAATCTTACTAACTCATTTTGGAAAAATTAGTCTGCATCAATATGAAAAGCTAACAGTTCTAATCCTCATTTTGGCGCCCCTTCCAATTTGGCGCCTGGGAACACATGAGACTAAATGTCTGGTCTGTTAGAATCCTATTGGTGACAAATTTTGTCTATCTGCAGCTTCTGTTAGTGCTTGATGGCTAGAGTTGGTATATTTGTTGGACGCATTCCTAAATTTGGTCATGTATCCGGCTATATGCTGAATGTGCTCCACTGGCTCCCCCTCCAACAGTGAATCTCGTACCGTATCATCTCTTTGGTATGGCGGTCCTTGTTTAGGTCTCGCCTCTGCCTATCTTCGCGATCTCTGCTACTCTACTTCGAGTGTACTGGGTCGCCGCTCTCTACGCTCTACTGAGCGATGCATACTCATTTCCCATTTGCTCGTACAACTACCAAAGAGAATCGTGCCTTCTCAGTGGTTGGCCCCTCGCTCTGGAACATGCTCCAGTTGGCGTTGCGGTTGTCGCCAAGGGCCCCTCAGACTCATTTTATACTCGCCTTAAAAATTTCTCTTTAAAGGCGCTGGAGACGGGAGCGCTTCTGAGTAGTAGCCTACAAGGGGCGCTATATAACTCTCTGTAATGAATGAATGAATGAATTTGTCAAGAGTACTTTCGATATGAGAATGTTCTTTGACCTTGTTTAAAATTGATACCATTGTTTATACCTTATGTAAACACTGTGCGTGTGTTGGTAGTATAGTAAATAATATTCTTACTTATTCTTAATGTCTTCTTTACTTACTTGCTCTCTAACGTTGGTTGACAACAAAGATGACAATAAAGATGTATGGGTCTAGATGGCTTGACGTGCACTAACTAATATATTGGAGGTATTTATTTGCTTAAACAGATTGCTTGATTGATTGCTTGATTGGTTTTATATCGGGAGTAGCGACCGTATAGTCTCGACTCAGCTCATTATTCAAAGAGAATTTGTTCCGTACACACGTAGCTACCATCAATGCCTGAGGAAAGTGGCCAGTGTTACAGGAGCAATTAATTATTTTGGCTAATGATTCCGCTATATGAGGGTCAATGTTATCAATTCCTTAATTTCCTCTGCTATGGGATGCGCGAATGGAGGAGTGAAGGCTGATAATTTCCTCTGAGGAGGACTCTTCAAGTCCTATCCTAAGGAACCACACTGAAAAAATAGTAAGGAAAGTCTAAGGCCGCGCCATTTAACGTCCCCGTGCAAAGACCGTACAAACCCGAGACGTTTAAATCTCCGAAATATGCCTTTCACATGCTCTCTTTTGCAAAGAGGCGCTTTACCGATGTAGCTAACTGGGTGACTTACATGCATGAGGGGGTGCAAGCAGTCTACTTCTGTTGGCTGTTCTCTTCATAATATTAGCATGTCAACGGCGAAATAGTTGCATATGATATACATGCAGCCGGCCCAGCATTCATTGTAGTACATCCTTCCATCAGTTCCACAGACTGGATCGTAGATGAGCGTACAGATACAGCTGTGTCTGCGTGAAGCTCATGTGGCCCTCTGTCAACAACTGCCCTTATAAACTCCGCTGCAGCAATTTTAACAAATCAGCAATTGCTGCTCAGGAATATTTTATGTTTATAGTTAAGATTGGTTTACATCAAATCAAGGAGCTTTTAAAAAAATTGACATTTGTATACAGCAGTAGGCCTAATGGCTACAATTAGAATGGCCATTAAATATTCGTATAACCCAAAGCTTCCTTTTATATTTTTACAACCAATGACGCTTACAATCTTAGACTTCAAGTGATTTGCTGGACTTACTTTTGTTTAGGGCCTAAGGGACACTTATACATCATCTTTATGGGATTGCCATCGACAGTAGGTTTGGCTCAAGAATATACGTTGGTTTAATTAGCCAGTGAGACCTCAATGGAAATCATTTAACACAATCTTCTAAACAAAGATGACATTAGTAGTGGTGATAGTACAGGAACTGACGACGGGGGAGGTCGATCCTTCTGCTGGACGTACAAAGAGACATACGCACACGGACAAGAGGCATACGCACACGGACAAGCAGCCATACACACACAGATAAAAACACACGGACACGCATACGCACACGGACAAGCACACGGACACGTACAAAGAAACATAAGCACACATACAAAGACAAATACGCACACAAACATACATACAAAGACACGCACACATACACGCACACATACACGCACGCATGCGCACGCATGCGCACGCATACAAGACTCGCAGACTCGCACACATACGCGCACACATACACACACGGAGACGCACATATTATACACGCACAAACATACATACGCACACATACAAGCACACACACACATACATGCATACAATGACACGCACACATACACGCACACATACACGCACATATACGCACATACACACGAAGAGGAACGGCGCTTTTTGGTTTACGGCTCAGTCATTGGCGGCGGCTGGTCCTTCCCCCTCCCTAGGGCGGCGCGCTCATCAAAAGAACGATCTCGTGGAAATATTCGCCCATGCCGAAAGACAATATCCGCTACAACTGGCGAACGTAAATATAACATCGCCTACGCCCCCGAGCAATTTCTAACTCCTTTACATTAAAAGAATGACGGAATCGTTTCAATACATTTTATTGGAAAACGTCTTACACACGTAATTATGAACCAAATAATCGTTAAGTCCAGTATCCGAAGTAAGCTTATTAGTAATTGCGGTAAGATTTTTATTTCTACATTTATGCAAGCAGTATAAAATGCAATAGTGTCCGCAGAAACGACTAACGGAACTTTGAAAATGTTTCTCGTTAAAAATCATATGTTCGCAATATCTGTTCAAAAAATTTCTAAAGTCATCTTCTGGCGGTTTGCCGAACGAGTCGAAATATTCTCCGAACGAAGAATTCTCCACGTACAAAACGATCCAATGGTGTCCGGCTTTGTAGCGAGGATCGGTATTGCAAACTAGTAGAGCCGGTCCCGGAATAGTTTTCGGTAGATGATCGCGCGCGAATACTCCAACAAACACCGCCGCGCATTTCGTATCACGTCGAAGTAACGTTTCAATTCTTGATCCGTCCATTTTCAGTTTTTGTAATCGAAAACTACGTTCCTAGACCTGTCAATCTCCAAGATATTTTCAAACTCGGCTAAGGCTATGACGTTTATGGTATTGGCCAAAGCTTGAGACAGTTTCATATCCAGTCGAACGTTTCCGTGTTTAATCAAATTGAAATGATCGCCCTCGCAGAGGTACGGAGTCAGTGCGAAGGCGCAGAGAGCGTATCCGCCAGAAAAGTCTTCTCTGCTAATTTCGTTTCCTTCGTCTCGCATCCACTTTCCGATTCCTATGAATAGGGGGCGTATGCGTTAATAAACTGATTATTGGCAAAGTTGACTTCGACGGGTTTCACGGATTGCTGCTGGCCATACAAGAATACGTTTAGATGAGTCAGATTCATGTGCTTAAAGTTGAACGGATTCTTCTTGTAGTTTCTGTTAAACGCGTCATTGTCCACGCATCCGATGACTATTCTGGTAGGCAACTGTCCGGAGAAAAGGCTTTCTTGAGTTGCATACAAATTTCCGGCTGGCACGGTAAATGTTTTACATACGGTTCTTCGAATCCGAAATTTCACGTTCCCTCTTTCCAAAGCGTTGGCGTGTGCCACGAATACCGAAGGACTGAGTTTCACTTTCTAACGTATAGTTTGCAATCCAAGATTTGTACTGTAAACGTGGCGTCGTTAATGGATGACATCAGACAGAATGGATCTTTATTTCTGACGAGTCGCATCTTTATATTGACGTCGTTAGGAAGGAATCGATCTTGGATTAATAGGTCGCTGTAAATGCATTCCAACATGTCCACGACCTTTTCTTCATTGGTTAATGCGCTACGCCACTCAAATCCAGAGTTTAGAGCGGCGTCGTCGTGCGGATTAGCGTTTTCCATGTGTCTTGCCACGTCTTTGTAATACAGCGCCTAGGTGAGTTGAGTATTTTTGGCCGCGGATCCGTAGCTCAGAATCGTCTCCAAATAATTTATGTAAGCGTAAGTATTGTTCGAATCGGTGATGAGAGTATCGTTTAAGGAAATGTCGACTTCCGAAAACAGACCGTGTAGAAACAGATTGATGGGACCGACGTGATCGCCTCCGTCTATGTCGTCGTTGTTTGCGCGCACGATTTTAGCTCTAACTTAAAGTTGAGTGCTCGACAAATCCAAATAGTCTTGTCCGGCACCGGTAATGCTGAATTTGATAGGAGTTCCTTGAGAAATTGTGGAAATTGGAGTATATTCCACAAAAGTCCCGCTTTCTATGCTGGTCTGCGTCAGAGGTACGACGAAGAGATCCAATTCTCTCTTGGCGCATTCGCAAAACTGCGGGTGAACGAAGGCCAATATTCCTCGTCGAATATATCGAGCCTAAGCTTTTTATTTAATCTCTTTAAGGATTTTTTGCGTCTCTTACCGCCGCTATCGCTTTAGTTATTGAAGTAGTTGGTCGACGCAAACTCTTTTATACCGGCCGGAATACGAGATTTGCTAGCCTCTTTGAAATTTTGCCCATCCACAACGTCGTTGGCTATCTGCAAACCAGTTCTCAAGAACTGTTTTCCGAAAGCTTTAGCTCCGGTTTGATATAAAGGCCAAGCGCTTCTCCTGATGAATCCGCTGAGAATGCTTCCCAGTCCGTGTCTGCGCTGCATGCGAGAGCCTTGGAAACGGGCATTTCACTCCCGCTCTGTTGAGAATAATAGTCTTCGTACGCGAAGCTACTCGCGTCGCAAAAAAATTGTCTTTTCATTGTAATAGATATGAGATTTTGCGCAATCTGAAATGAAGCGCTATCAACACTTTCCCGGTTTCGAATGGTATGGGTAGACCGACGTCGTTCCTTATATCTATCTCGATAGAATCGAAATGTTTCTGCTGCAAGGGTACGTATTGAGGCTTTTCGTACGTGGTGTGGACGATATCGCTGTTTTTTTCCGAAATCGGTAGGATACGAAGCAGAGGAACTTTGGTATCCCCGACCATAACGTGTTCCAACAAGTGGCAGTAGATGAAAAGGGAATTAAATTCACGCGCTACCCGATCTAAAACTTAACGGCTCGTTCTCGAAATGTTGTATGGGATTCTGACGCGACTCAATGCCCAACATAGAACATAGAACCGGTGAAAATATCAGACTCGCGCCTTCGCTTATTTCTCCGTGGAAGCGTTTCGTTACGACGTTATAACTAAAGGTCGGAAAGTCTTTGAGTTCCGACTTTTTCGCAAATTCTTGTATATGATAGTTTATGTAATGCACGAAAGGCGATTCGTAATATCCGACCGGGAGACGTATAGTGTGATGTACGTAAATCTGCTTGCCGTTTTGTACGGCGGATTGAGAATAGCGAACTCTACCTTCCACTCTGAATAAATTATTCCAACTGCGAGCGTATCGCATTTCGACCAAACCGACTTCCCAATCGCCGGACAGAGATACGGCTTTCTCTAATCTCGTGGTAAATCGCGTGATCTGATTATCCGGATAGTAGTTCACGGAGCTGTTGCTCGGTAACGTGAGATAAAAGTGAGCCATCCTATACCAACCGTATTCGCGATCGATCTGAATCGAAAGACGTTTAAGTATCCAATATATCAAAAGTCCAAGAATTAAAACTGTCGTTGTAACCTTTCCACTTTACAAAATATTCCAATTTTTGGCCTCATTTGCGAGTTTTTAATATCGCTTCCACTTAGTAAATTTCGTCTTCTTTAGAAACGCGTTGCAATTCTTCTTTATAGAATTTACCTTTTACTTTCTCGCCGTTGTAATCCGTCAATTCGTACGTTACGGCCTCGGAAGGCGTTCGACCCGATATAGCGAAAAATTTTTCCGACCACGAATGTAGGCAACCCTTTTTGAACGCTATTCTGGCCTTACTTATTCTCACCTTGTCGCCATTCTCGTACTTCCAAATCGGCGGTCTCTTCTTTTCGCCGAATAGGCGCTTTCTCACGACTTCTTCGCTTTCTAGGGACACACGAGCCGGAGCCATATATGCTTCTATGAAACGTTTCGTCGTACGAATATACGAAATCGGGTAAAACGTCGTCGTACCGATGCGTGTTCATGTGCGTGAAATATTTCCACATTTTGGTTTTGAAGTTACGATTAAATCTCTCTACGACGGCCGCCTTGATATTCTCCTTTTCGGAAGTGTAGAAAAGAATGGCATTTTTGCGCAGCAGAGTCTGAAAGGATCTGTTGAGAAATTCGGTGCCTTTATCGGCCTGCAAGTGAGCGGAGTGCGATCCATCGTTCAACATCGCCGAAAAAGCGTCGGTCATCGCGGGTCCTGTCTTTGATTTAAGCGGGAGAACTCTCGCGTATTTGGAAAACACATCGATGCACGTTAACAGATATTTATTTTTATCGTTATATTTTGTCAGAGAAGAAACGTCGACCAAACCGGCCTGCCACAAATCGTCTATACCAATGGCGAAAGTTTTTCTACGTCTAAATTTTAAGCTGACCGGTTTATGCAAAGTATAATCGTCTTTATCCGATAACCAAGTATTCAAATTTTTAGATTTAATTCGCTCTTTTAAATATCTCTTGAACGTTTCCACGCATCCGAAACTGGCCGGATGCTTCGGATCGAAATACGACTCCATCAGTAAAGAGCCCGCTTCAACGTCTTTCGCTGCTTTTTGAGCCCGCTCGACGACGCGGTCGATCTTCGTCCGGTGATCGGAGTAACTGACTCGGCCAAGTTCGACGATCCGATAATATAGTTCCATCTGTCTTCGTTCCCGATTAACTCGTGAGATATGTTGTGGTCTTTTAAGGCGTCGGCGAGACGTCTCCACCCGTTGGGCACGCGCGTCGAAGTTCTTGTTCTCATCAAATCGTTAACCAAGTCGACAACTTGCGTTTTAGGAATGGTCGTATTCTTCAAAACGAGTTCTCCTTTATCGCTCCATCCGACTTCTGGATTGTTTTTGATATGAGTCAAAAGACGCGAAGCTTGAGATTTCCACTTTTTCGGAACGTTGTCTAGTACGAGAGCTTCTACGTCGGTCGATCGTTGCGGCGAATCCTCGACTTTTATCGCTTCTTCAACATTTTTGGACTCGTCGGAGTTAAATTTGCTAACGACTTCGGGCTTGTCGACGTTCAAGTACCGTCTTAGACTTGGAATAGTGTTTGGCTTTATCGTCGTCGGCCACGTTTCTGTGTAAGATCTCGTACATTTCTCCGTCCGACTTTGACAGAGTCTTATCCAACATGGTTTCCTTATACTTTTCAATCTGTCGTGGTTCCACCAAAACCATTTTCTTCGCGTAATTCATGACGCTATCCATTTTGAGGTATGAGCTTCGGTATCAGAAGGGAGCCGAGAAGCGAAAGCACCGACGTCAGTAACGCGCCCAAGAATCCTCCGGATTGTACAATTTCCTTTTTCGATTCTACCCGAACTTACTTCGACGACAGATCCCGCAACTTCTTTTTAAAACGCTTCAGTTTATTCTTCTGAGGCTTTGCGAGCGGAACATTACCTTTCAAAACATTTTTGCCCAAGCAATGCAAGAGACCTTTGCGCAATCTTTCAGGATATTTCTCCTCGTTTTGGCAGTCGCTTCCTTCAGTAACGTTAATTTGGCGAAATACTTCTTCAATCTGGAAGACATTTTTATCGAATGACTACAGAACCTTGCTTCCGAATAGCTATATAGTTTTTACTTTCTAACGTAGACGTAATGTTTCTCGACCGGAAAAATTTTCGTCCTTAATCGACATCTCTCGTCGGTATCCGACAATTCTTCTTTCGATGACCCTTCAACAATTTCCGTTTCGCCCATCTTTGACGACTTGACGATATCTTTGAGATCCGGTTCGGAATTCTCGGCCGATTTGACCGTTTCGGCAAAATCGCGTTCTTTTACGTATACGATGGAGCGGCACATGTCCTTACTTTTCGTATAATGTCTCGAAGCGATCAGTTTATGCTTCGAGTTCGTCGTAGATACTAAACGAGCGTCGCTATTTTCCAAAATTTTATAGATAAACGTCATTTTCTTCACAATTCAAGTGTTAAAGACTGCCCATAATATATCTGCGGAATTTTCAACTTTATTAAATGTTGTCGATAAACCGTTATGAAGCTATTTCGAATTTATTTTTATATGTGAATAATATTAAACTACAAGGTGTGTCCAAAGTGATCGCCTTTGGTCTCAACACAAGCTTCAAGGCGTGTCATTGGCCAATAGAAGCATCAATGACAAGGTGATCAAATTCCTCCCGTGCATGCATTAACGTTATAATTTAAAGACGTCACTGTTACGTACTTTTTTAACTAGGAAGTTCATAAATTAAACATTTGTGGATAAATATGCTAGGATTAAAACGTTTATAGAATTTATAAAATCGACAATCATTTACTGTTTATTTTCATGTTCGTATCATTAGGGGTCCCTTTGTTTCCGGACATGTATATGATAGTTTTTTTTATTTATTTAACATATTTACATATTTAACGTTTACATATTTAACCTGATAGTGTATACTGAGAAAGTAGTAAGAGAAGCGTTGTAAGACACAGTGAAAGGAATAAATGTTGGAGGTGGGTGGATAAAACCGCTACAATTTGCTGTTGATCAAGAAGCAATGATAGCAGAGAGCAAAGAGGGATTGCAGAAAATGATGCATCAACTGGACAGGATATCAACGAAATACGAAATGAAAATAAACACATAGAAGTCTAAGGAAATGATGACAAGTAGGCCTAGGGTGAAGATAAAAGCGATCAGAATAACAATAAATGGAATGGAGTTAGAAAAAGTAGAGATATTCTGTAAGGAAGCATGATTACACAAGATGCGAGGTGTCATGCAGAGACTAGAAGTAGAATATGGATGGGAATAGATGCATTTAACAAAAGGAAAGAACTTCTGAGAGAAAAACTAAATAGAAACTTGAAAAGAAAATGAAAAAATCGATTATATGTAGTGTGGTCCTTTATTAAGGTTGCTGCTAAGTCTGTCCTTGCTATACTCGTGCCTATTACTTTTGTTCACTAACTATTGTATTTGTTTAACTGTTAAATTTAGTTATTGTAGATCTTTTTGCTTATCCTAGAATTATTAGCTGCTTATGAAAGATACATACTCAATTCCTGTGTTGTAACTAATAATGGCATAACTAAGAGAATTGGACGAAGAAGGAACTGAAGGTAAAGGAAGGTTTTGTCCGTTGAGCGCTAGTAACCATAGGCGCCGACTCCACAGAGGCAACAGGGATATCCGCCCCAGGACTCACCGAGGTCCTGGGGCGAGCGCATTGCCTTGCCCCAGTACTTTTTGGAACATTCTAATTTTTCCTAATTGCAATTTTTTCCTCTTGTAAAATAAAAAAATGCCTTGGGAGACCGTGAAAGAATTCCGTCCTCAGATTTTGTGCTCAGCTGAGGCATGGATTGATGCATAGGGGCCTACTGTGCACCCTAGACCCGGGTGAAAATATAGATTTAGCAATTAGGCGGAACTAATGGCGCAATGTATGATTGTGTGAAACACCGCAGTGAGTGATTCGAGACAGCGCAGAAAAGTAGGACAGCGATTTGGACACGCGTGAAGTAGAGGCTGAGAGGAACTACCTGCATGGTTCAGCTGGAACAGCATATCAATTTCACCTACTCAAACACACACCTACACTGTCTACACACACATTATATATGTATTTATATTTATATATAGAGAGAGAGAGGAAGGGTGAGGAGAGAGAGAGGAGAGTGAGAGGAGGAGAGAGAGGAGGAGAGAAAGAGGGAAGAGAGAGATACTTCTATAGGTCTCTGCTCATCTTTAGACACATCATTGTACTTATTTTGGCCTAGGCTACCTAAAATTTGAGTGTAGGCTTACAGAAGACTGAAATAATTTTAAATAAACGAGAAGTTATAGATAATATAAAGTGCTGCTTCGTTTAACGGATCACCTTTAAATGATTAAATCAAGAACCTGAGTTTTCCTTCGCTTGAAGATGTTTTGCTGAGTAGAACTAACCATTGTTATCACTTGCTATCTATCTATATGGTGTTGTGGAAGATATAGTAGGCCTACTAAACAGGGTTACAGATATTATATTCAGTCAATTACGTGTAACTCATTGGTTGCAATATTAAATGTTGTGGCCCATGCCTGCGCATACATAAAGAGAGAGATAGAGAGTAGGAGATTGAGAGAGGGGGTAGGGAGTGGGAGAAAGAGACAGACATAGTTCACATATTATATAGTTTAAACCTGATAAGCCTGTAAATAGCACGCAATGCGACTAGTTAATAGGCCCTAAGTGGTCAAAACTTTCGTTTTTTGTTAATGGTAATAGTAATTGTAGTCTGTAAATTTTTTAACATATCGTCAAAGTGGTTTAAGTGGTTCAGAAGACTATATTGGATGTTGCCGCTATTTTATATCCACTACATATTAACTTGGAACGCTTATTAACCCAATTTCCACAGATTCCTCCTACAAGAAGTGTCACATACCCCATCCATATATTACGTACTCAAAAAAATTCGGATTTTCGGACCCCCCTCTTCCTCTGTTGCACCGCGTACATTTCGTGGACCCCTCTTCTCATGCTTGCGTACATGTGAGCTCTACCCCTTGCAAAGGTTAAATAGCTAAAAACCTCTATAAGACATTGATTTTACCACAGGCTATTTATTTGTGTTAAAACAGCATATTTAACAGCTTAAATTTGCTAACAGTTATGAAGAATTAAAACACTAACAACACTTGCATTTGAAACCTTTTTAATGCTACATAAAATTTATTAAGCAGGACTATCACCTGTGATTAGGTTTATATTTCTGATTTTCATATTCTGTAATGTGGACGTCATAATTAGACAATTATATTTGCGTACGTACATATTTTCGGGACCCCCTCCCCACCATGCGCCCTCGTACGTAAAATGGCCGAAATTTGAAACCCCCTCCCCTCTCCGCCTACATGTATGTCATAGTGCTCTTTTTGGCTCTTCAAATACTTTATACCCGTGTCCTCTAATTGCCTTGTTAAGTTTTGTGCTCTCAACCTAGCTCAATGAAACGATGATCGAACGAAACATCTTCAGCGTAAGTGGACATGTCTTTTCATGATTACCATTGAAACATCTTCATTTAGAGTGCAGATCATGTCCTAAACATTTTTGAGAGACTAAGATTAGAATTGAGTTAGACTTGTCTTATATAACTTCAGGCCCAATTCTCTGAGCAGTGCTAACCTAGTGTGTAGGATAATTGCACAGTTTAGTAGGCTTGGTGTTTTTAATTTTTAAATAAATCTTTCAGATTGCACATATCTCACGGCCTCACTCACTTATGTCATTTGAATAGATAACTTTGTTGCTAAATACTATTGCAGTATTGAACTGTCACCGAGCATACCTCGAAGCAGTGGACATTAAAGTAGTTCTAGACTAATTCATAAGTAAAAAATACATTCGCCATGAAGTTGAATCAGGACTGTAACTAAAGTATGTCTTAGTGGCAAACTTAATGACGGTGTCTGCGACTGCTATACGCCATCAGATTTGTTAGTGAAGTTAGTAGCCTGCTAGTTAATAGTTACAGAAAACTTATGTGCTTATTTATGTAATAAGTTGCTCGTTATGGCTGTGTGTTTGTCTATGCCATCGAGCAAAGAGGAAGCACTGCTGCATAGTATTACAGCTGGTCTGCTGCCACGGCTGAAAGAGCTAGGGGACCTCGAGGAGCGGGAAGAAAGGAGATGCGATAATTGACTCAGTACCTATAACTAAAAGTCGGCGCCTATGAGCGCTACCCCTTCTGTCCAAAGTAGGCCCCCTTCAGCTCTTGAGGTTATAATGGAACGTTTTATTACGATGCCAACAAAAACGATGCAACGACTTGACCACGTAACCTTCTGATGCCTGTGAGAATTTTGTGGGCCGAGAACCAGTAAATGGGAATGAACAATCGAATCCCATCTGCCCCTTGCGTAGGAGTGAAAGTCTCCCAAACAAGAGCAGACAACTGAGAGAAGCCATAGGTCCCTCGGTTCGACGAGCTGCGCCCCCGATTCTATTGGGGCAGTTTCAATTCTTCCCAATCTTTGTTTTTCATACTTATGACATCATGTCGTCCTCCAGCGCTCCGAGAGGCCCCAAGGGGACCATATTCGACGCTGGAAGGAGAGTGGTCGTACATGTAACATAATTACCACAGACTCATAGCAGATATGTCAACTTGTGCAGTGCTTCATACGCATCATTCACCAGCACCTTCACGTTGCTTTTGCAAAAAAACCAATAATATTATAACGAATATGCTGTTGCACTGCTCACAGCTGTTAGAGGACTCCTTAGCAAGTTAGAGATTACTATTAAGGCGTCTGTTTAGATCTCTATACAACCTTGCTATCAGTAGGGGCTCCAAGTCCACATGATGACGATTGACTTTACGCACCAAGTCAGTCAGGTCAATGAAGTCATCTTTAGGAATCTTCATTTATTAATATAGATCAAACTACAATAACTCTGATTAAAATATTTCATATTCATCCTTTAATAATCATGTCTGTCGAATCATTATAATTATACTCATTTATATATTTATTATCTAATATTCTTTTAGCGCCTCCTTAAGTCATTGAAAAGATAAAACGAGCGAGTTTCACTAATTGTAAGTTACTAATTAATTGGTTGAGTTTTGTGGCAAGCGTTATTTTTCTTCTCAACCAGTGATACGTTCACTTCCATACGCGCTTGAACTTCGCACGAATCGTCGAACAACAAGTGTACTTTGATCTACAAGGAGGAACAAAGACTCTTAAGTCCGTTGTATGTAGATACCAATTAGCCAAGCATTAGTCTATTTGTTAATAAACACCGTGATTAATCCTCAAATAATGACAGTTCTTTATGTCTATTAAGTTTGTTATTTGTGATCTATTCATTTAAGTGACTTCGTTATGTAACTGCTACATGCATCTAATAAGCATAAGCGAACCAAAATATGCACAACTGGTCTCTTTAGCAAGATAAATTATGCAAAAATCACAAAAAGAAAATAAGTTAAATAGTTAAATGTTTGGTGAAGACGGTTTTAGTTGATCATTGTAATTTATTACAAGTCAATGTTATACAAGCATCGGCCTAGGTTCATCGGATGATTTTCTAAATGGAGAGACAATGCTGGGGCAATATGCTCGTTTTCAGATGTTTATCAGCGATGACTGGAGCCATTGAGCTCTTAATTATCTGGAGCCTCTGCGCGTGGAATTGTGAAACCAGAACGAATGATACTATTCGAGACAATTGGAAACCTATGCGTTGCCAATGAAATTACTGAAAATTTAAGGACATAATATAATTGCCAAGCGCTGCAAGTGCTATGAACGAAAATAAATGAATGCAATGTAATAAAATATAAATATTCGAATTTTTCTCAGCTCCCACACAACCAAAGTTAGAGAAACCAGCTCATTCATCGGCGCTATACGAGAACAAGTCCGCGAAAGTCAAGCTCCTCGTTTCGTTACGGTGTCAGGTCAAAATCTGCTTGACAGGACTGTGATGAAGTGAGTCCCAACGTACCTTACACAGACATGATGTTGTCAACCCTCGGCTTGGTCGAGCGACATTTGTCTTGACTTGCAACAGACACGCCACTGTGTGGAACATTAAAAAACATCAAATATCAGCTGGACTTCCAATTGACTTCGACAAAAGTTCAGTGAAGAATTTGTGGAGTAAATGATCAGGCAAGGTTAAGAAGGACATGTGTGGTAAAATACAATGAAATTAAATGTGTCATCATTCATTCATACTGTGCTTGTAATCATACCGCGGCTCATCAGTTTGAAATTGAACGAATATTATTATTAATGTCATTTTCAATACCAATGTAATTATTATTATTATTATTATTATTATTATATAATATATTTTTTTGACCAAGCTAGAAATGATCCCTCAGGCTTGAAAAAACTAAAGCTAAAAGCTGTGTTAGAGGTTCTCGTCCCCAACGTGCCGTTCAAAGGGCCCCCTATTATTATTATTGGTCGCCTTCAAATCATCCAAATAACTATGACGACTTCCATAGTTAACAAATAAGAATTAATGTGTCCTTTGAGTGAAAACAAGTCCACAGTTAGGCCTATTCTGCTTTTAGATTGCGTCATCGTCATCATCACCATCATCATGATCATCATCACCATCATCGTCTTCATCATCATCATCATCGTCGTCGTCGTCTTCGTCGTCGTCATCGTCGTCTTCGTCGTCATCATCATCATGATTCAAATTTTTAAAACGCTTCAACGCTATGGCGCCGGTGTTTGAGACAGGGTGGACATTATGTTCTCTAGATGATGACACCTATAACGCTGTAGACTCTAAAAACACATACGGTAGGAGTTAGGATAAGATAGGATTAGCCAGAATTTCAAACTATAGAGTACTTGCTACCTCCAATTGCAATTACATGGCTCCTAGGTGTGACTTACTCTACATTACTACTGCAAGTTAGCGCTCACTTTACAGTACATTGACCGAATTTGTCTCTGTAGGCATAGATGTACTCTATAGAACGTTGTGCCCACCTTATCTGCCTCACTGGTGTTCTACATGTGGAATAACTGACAGCATTTTAGAAAGAAAGCAAATGAGTGGCTAATGCATGCACTAGGGGTCAGTCATTGCATAATTACGTAACGCTCTATGCTACAAAACGTTACGAAACGTTACGTTATTAGCTAAACGTTACGTAACGCTTTTTGTTTTAAAACAAATTAGTAATTGATTGCAAATACTCAATAACAAAACTATGAACCAAAGATCAAGTTTTTCTTTGAGGTGCGAAGGTTCAGGAAGTGCATTTTTAACTATTCCTTGGCAATCATGGCGCAATGAAATTTATACAAAACGTTCTTCTCCTAATCTCTCAGCGAACGTGAATATTTTCAGAAAGGCGGAATTCATTTAAAACGTCAAACGAAAGCGTGGCGAAATTCAATATGCAAATCTAGTCCGTCTGATATGCATCAATATTATGATCGCTGTTGGCTTCAAGTCAAGCCCAAGTAAAATTAAATGAAGTAAGTGCAACTGATATGGCAAATCGTCTACATTTAACTTCCGAAATTTAAACATTTTTACATTCGATATTAAAACAACCGATATTTCCAATCGCATCATCTGAAGGCGCATTAGTTAAACATATTGTGACGACTGACATGCAAACAGGTACTAGTAATACAACCACCAAAAGCGAACGGTGCTGTCGGCCTGCCGCGCGAAATGGCAGATCCACCTCCTAAAGAGTTAGTTAAGAAAGACACAATCGGGTCACACCAGCAGAGTTCAAAATTCAGTCCCAACGTGACGCTAAGCTATAAGGCTAGTAGGTCTAGCATACAGATTTGCGCTAAACTAGCGTCTAGTCTCATAGCCTACACGCGGCTGTTCGATCGAAGTTCAAACTAAATATTATCTAGTATCAACCATTGATGGAGGTTAAATTTGGAGACCTAGGACTATATTAGGCCCAGGTAAAACTACACTGAGTTTTGTTCAAAATAAATGCGTAACGCTCAGGGGTGGGTGAGTCTATGGAAACGTTACGCTGCTTTACAGGGTGGGTCTAAAACGGCCATTTTCGACATTACGTAATTATGGAATGACCCCTATAATCAATTGTTGGATTTGAAAGACGGAAAGTCGGAGACCAGGTTAAATGTAAATGTAAACCTTTGTAAATGTAGGAAGCATTCATTGGTTTCAACAGCGCTGTTGTTAGGACTCTACTTTCTTATGCACATAGAAACATTATATACATAATATGTAAATTATGTGCATTATGTGCAATATTATGTACAATATGTGCATTGCAATTTGCAGGTATATATATTATATATACCTGCAAATTGCAATGCACATATTGCTGTATGTCTTTCCGTCAGCTCCACAGACTGGTGAGTAGATTTTCGAACAGACGCATCTTCCGATAGACGAAGTTCTTCTGGCTCTTTGTCGACAGTTGCCTTTATAGGCAACGGCCACTTCGCTGAAGACATTTAAAAACGACTTTTATCATCTTGAACATAGGGGATTATGTAGTGGGCTAAATGGACTCACCATTTTAAACACTCCCGCGTCAATTCATCAATAGATTTATTATTGGCTGGTGGAGTTGATTCTTCCTATAGGGACAATTGAGCCATGGATTGGATACGGTTCCTACGACTAAAATAGACACTCCAGATTCTTCCTAGGTCAAATCTAATCGAAAAGTTAATCCTTCCTAGGATTCTCAGAGAGTAAATTTTTCATAGGATTCAATTTGTCATTAGAAGAATTAATTCCACCGGTGACTCCATTTGAAACGAAAACACTTCCTGAAGTGTTTATTCGCATTTTGGAGCGTTTTCCCAGAATCATTTAACTCCGAAGTGAACATAATCATGCTAGGGTTAAAATACTCCCGGAGTGTATTAAGCCTCCTACACCTACATATTTTATAAAGCAATCGTCAATGACATGTGTACCCCAAAAGGCAGCACATGGTACCCGCAAAACATATCGAATACTGTTCTTTTATACTCTTGAGACTTGCGGTAGCATCATGACTGAGCACCCTTCAATAAACAATTCTGGGACAATCGATGCAAATAGATTCCTCCTTCCTGATTGAACACCAAAACGATGACTGAGGCAACACAACGTAGACACCTCTGTAACTAATCGCTGTATGTTCTGCAAGCAGCATTGCATGTATTTCCTGCTGTACGTCTTTCCGTCAGCTCTACAAGCAGGTGCGTAGATTCTGGTACAGGCGCAGCTTTGGATAGGCGAAGTTCTTGTGACTCTTGAACCGCATTTCTTTATTTCTGGATAAGGTCGATCCGCAGACCAAGATCATTTTTGTCACCCATCTGTGGTTAACGTACTGTTCGACTGGAATATTTTTAAACTTCAGACAATGGCGATGAATACATCACTGGTGTCTTTAACCTCAAAACGACTGTTTGGCACAAAATAGACTCGAGTAAGGATCAACGGAGAGGCCCTGGGAGACCTATCGTTTCTATTCTGGGCCTAAAATGTGTTCTGATGAGAATTTGGAAGACTTGGTTAAACCACATTTCTAACAATTTGTATTGCAGCTATATAAATAGTGTTTCTCATCTATTAAGGAACGGATGAAGTTAACAAATTTACGCAGAAGCATTTCATGATACCTTTTGAAAAACGAATTAGCCAAGAAATACAACATGTAAAGATAGTTTCCTATTTAATAATAAAATATGGGGTTATTCCTTGAAGCCGGATTTTATTACTGAAAAATTCACTGTTTTGTGAGGGCGATATAATCATAGGTCTAAAGAAGCAATCTAGCGCCTAATGTATACGTCGCATAGCGTATGTACTAGTGGAAAGGCTTTTTAATTATAATCATAGATGATTTCAGGATTTAATATCTATGTGAATGCATGAACCAATTTAGAAGTATTGGTTTCAGAATTCTGTTTCATATCTGGTTTTATGCTGTCGATCGTCAATTGCCTAAACATATTCTAGCGAATTGGATCATCTCTGGATGGCAAAATCCGATATATACATGTATAGCGAAAGCTGTCAAAGCTTACATTGACAAGGCGTATGTACACCAATATCCAAACCTAAATGTCAGGCTCTCAAATATGGATTGGCAATTAAGATGGCAATAAAGATGTATTGGCCTAGATGGCTTGACGCGCGCTAACTGATATATTAGGGTATTTACTTGCATCAACAGTCTTCACTTTACACTCATAATTTATGAGCGTACACACGACTCGAGTACGCCTACACATTATGAGTGCAAGCAGTCTACCTCTCATGGCTGCTCCTTTCGTAATATTTTATGTCAAATGGTTGCATGTACGATATACCTGCATTTTGTCCAGCAGTCATTGCTGTACGTTTTTCCATCAGTTCCACAGACTGGATCGTAGTTTGCCGGACAGATACATCTGTGTTTAGGCGAAGTTGGTGTGGCCTTCGGTTGACAACTGCCTTTATATGCAACTGAAACTCCGCTGCAGCAATTTCAACAATTCAGCTATTAGGCTACTGCTCATGTTCATTTTAAGATTCAGTCAAGATTAGATTTCATCAAATCAAAGAGCCTTAGCATAATGTTAAATTTTTCTACAATAAAATAATGGCCAACAATTCGTTGCCTGACAATCTTGGCGAATATCCACTTTTTTCCACGAAAATGCATTTATAGACAATTTGCAGCAGACAATAATATTATTTATGTTCAGTTTGAATAAATAGGAGATACGACATGTCGTTCTCAAGATATTCAACTAAAAATAACTGTTGTTTGTCCTGTTTCCAGACACCCTTTTATCGTATCTCCAGAGTTGTATGGAGATACAATAAAAGTTTGCACGGTATAGCAGTGTCTTTGTCGTATGTGCTAAGAAAGCTCATCACTGATTAGACACAGAAGATCCTAAAGTAGGTCTATGACACTATCCGAGTGACCGAATCATAGTGTGGTATATCCAGACAATTTGAAAACTTTTATTTAAAAATTCGGCACTAATTCTATGAACATTTAAATGAAAACACTGGTTAATAATTATTCGTTGCTTTATTTGATCATTTCATGTCTATCTACATGATGGTAGATGATTTGTTGTCTTCCAAAATCAATTTTATAAAAAATATTCTTAAAAGCATCTGTAATTGCTAAATTTTTTTAATTCAAATTTTTTCCAATACTTGGGTTTTAAATTAATGTGATATGACATCTGTACAGATTTCGAGTGAAGTTTAATTTCATTTACTTCATATTTTTCGTCACTTCCAGCCAAAACATCTAACTCGTTTTTCTCGGAATTTTAGAAAGTGCTGAGAAATATATTCGCGAAGATAATTCTCAGTCGACGATTATTCGTAGAACTAGAGTGGTTGTTAAAATATTCGTATAAGCCGAAGGAGTTTTTTGTAATGTGTTCAGCCAATCGATTCTTAAAGTTTTAGATTATTCACGAGATTTGCAGCACTGAGTCTCTGGTTAAGGCCGGACTTCAACATCGTCAGGCTGTTGACGTCTTCAGAATTTGTAACATTTCAATTCGATTTCGTATATAGTTTTAATCCTATATCTTTATATTGTCTTTCTTTCTTTATTCTTTCTGTTTTCTTACTTCCTTTTGTGTTGTTCCATTTCTGTATGACTGGTTGCTGAGACTGCAATATTCGACATACATGTATGGTTGTTGTAGATATTTCACAACATATATATGATTATTACATTTAATTCCTACATGTATAAACATACATATTGTATAAATGTATATATATTCATTCATTTCCGAAATTTGATACCGCCCTTCTTCCAACATCTCTTTGCTCAGAAGTGCATACACACGCCTCGACGGCGCAATTGCACTGGTACTGCAGAGCAATGGTGCGCGAAGGATGATGATGATGATCACAGAGATTTAACGACATCATATGACAACAATGGCCGTTGACTTCTTTATAGTATTTATGTAATTTAATTTATATTGGCCAGTCGGCTCTTCAAATTGTTTTTGTATATTGTTTTTTCCTCTTCAGTTTTACGTCCTTTTTTCTTTCTTTTCTTTTCTTTCTTTTTTTTGTCTTTCTTTATTTTTCTCTTTTCCTTTTTGTATATTTTTTTGGTATTTCGTATTTTTTGGTCACTTGGACTCTTTTTTAGCCTCTTTTGGCTTTTTTTTCTTCCTTTCTTTTTTTAAATATTGTTTTTTCTTATATATATATTTTTTTGAGATATTGGATCTTTTTTGGCCATTTGGCCTCTTTTGTGGCTTCATAGGCTCTTTTTGTCCATATATCTTTAAAACATTATTTACAATTATTTGCAATAACTTGACTAACATACATGTTTAATTATTACATATTGAAGAACATTTTATATTTATATGTACAGATTGTCAAGTATATTCACAATTATTTACAATTATTTACAAAACACATATACATCTGATTTATAATTCCTGAATGAAGTGCTTCATTATTAACCTATACATCACTGTGATCATAGATTACATTTGAAACTACATACAATTAAGTTACAATATAATGTTGGTACAAGGATTAACTATTGATTTAATACCAATTATCAACATTCATTTGACAATATCTGTAATTACTATAGTAATCATTTAATTACTAATTCTATAAGTGAATATATGTTTATAATCAGCGATCATATTACTGAGGTCACGTGAGTTAATTAATATCTGTATAATCCATATGTATAATCCTGATAAACACGTGGTGCATTTATCCTTTCTGAATTCGCAAACAGTTAAGTTACATTATAATATCTATAGATCTACAAACATTGATTAATGATTGAAATAAGTTTGTTAATTATTATTTAACAATGCAATTTAATTATAATGTAATTATAAGATATTATGAATTATAATATTATACCTATAATTATTATTTTTATACACCTATATATCACTATGATCGATAGTCATGCTACCGAGATCACGTGAGCTAATTAGTATGCGTCAGCCAGATAAACACGTGGTGTGTCTAGTCCATCTAAATCAGGGGTGGGCAACCTTTTTTGGGCAGGGGACCGTATGAAATTTGAAATTGTTTGAAGGGCCGCATGCTATTTTGTTTTAATAATCTAGAATTCTAAGCCGGATCAGACAATAAAACCAACACATTTTGAGCAAATTAAAAAACTATAATGATATATTGATCACAGTAAATAGTCACAATAACATACTGAATAACTAGTTACTAGTAGCTAAGTATAGCACTATCAGGACTATCTGATAATAATGTTATTGATAGTGACCGTCACTATCAGTTCTTGCTAGTACAGTTAGTTTGTAAGTTAGTTTCTTCATTGTTAGTTACCTAGTGACTTACTTTAAAAAATATTTAATGGGATTTTTGCAACTGCAAGCATTTCTTAACAAGTTTTTCATAATCCGGAGTTAAAGTACTGGTTGAAATCCGTAGTATAGAATCCAAATTTGTATCAGTGAGCTGAGACCTATACTTCGACTTATTGATGTTTATGCAGGAAAAAGTCTGTTCACAAATGTAAGTTGATGCAAATAAAACTAACACTTTCATTGCAAACTGTTGTATATTTGGAAACTTATCATTTTTTAGTGAAGCATAAAAGTTTGTTCATTTCATTTCTTTGAAAATCTCTTTGAGAATGTTGTCATTCTGCAAGTCTATTAATTCCAGCTGCAGTTCGGTAGAAGCTTTGTCAATATCATATGAAAATGGCGTCGTGAGAAGAACAAACTGGTCATCAAGAGCTTGAAAATCGCTAAATCGCCTTGAAAATTCTTCTCTCAGAGATGAAATCTGATGGCTGTATTTTTCTGCACATTCACGAGAAACAGTCTGTCTTCAGTGTTTGAAAATGAGAAAAATTTTGCTCTTTCAAACGTCTGGAAAACAACTGGAGCTTCACTTGAAAGGACTTGACTGCTGCAAACAGCTCATGTGCAAACACACCTTTACCTTGGAACTTAACATTCAGTTCATTAAGTCTCTCAAGAATATCAACTGCAAATGCAAAATCTGACAGCCATTCTGACGTTTTCAACGTACATTTGTGTGATAAAGTACATCAGAATGATCAGATTCCAACTCTTCAAGAAAGGATTTGAATTGTCTATGATTTAGCCCCCAGGCTCTTATTATATTCACAGCACTTACAACAGGGCCAACAACGTGTTTGAAATCAAGAACAGATTTACACAGACTTTCCTGGTGGATGATACAGTGCAGAGGTATTATGGTGTGATCAGGATGTAAGTTTTTCACATGATCTTTAATTTTTTTGATCAGACCCACGTTTTTACCTGTCAAAGATGGGGCACCATCTGTAGTTACACTGGCAAGTTTATCCAGTGGTAATTCAAACCTGCCTAAAGCTTTAATGAGATTATCAAATAAATCTTGTCCAGTTGTAGTGTCCTTCAAATGCTCCGTAGACAGCAATTCTTCGGCAGCTATAAATTTGTCATCGATCCCTCTAATAAAGATAAGCAACTGTGCGGTGTCTTGTATATCAGTACTTTCATCCAGGGCTAGGGAAAATCATTGAAATGTCTTAATCTTGTTCAACAACTGGTCCGAAAGATCCTCTGCTATAGATTCAATGCGCCGAACCACGGTTCTTCGGGATAATGAAATATTTTAAACTTTTTCTTGTTTTCCGGACAGATTATATCGGCAATTTCAAGCACACAATTCTTTACGAATTCTCCCTCGGAAAATGGTTTATTGTTTTTCACAATCTTGTGTGCAATAACTAGACTGGTCTTTGTAGCAGCTTCTTGAATAGATGACGGCTTCACAAACATTGTTTGTTCCAGCTTTAGACTTCTCACCAAGTCATCTGCTTTGCGCCGCAATTCGGTTTCATTTAAATTTATTCCGAAATTGCCATGCTTTGTCTGAAAATGTCGTTTAAGATTATACTCTTTGAAAACGGACACAGACTCCCGACATATCAAGCACACAGCATTGGTTTTAATGTCAAAAAAAATACTTAGATGTCCAGTCTTTGTTGAATGTCCTACACTCGTCTTCAATCTTTCTCTTCTTCAATGTTGGCGCACTCATTTCTCGTTTCAAAATAGATTTATTTTAATTTTAAAATTATTTTCTAAATATTAACTAATTAAGGAAAAGTTTGAAATTTTAAACAACAAACCATCCAAACCGTAAAGTTTTAGCAGACACGTTACATTTGCCAACAACGAAAACAGTTAAAAGATACTAACTA
Source organism: Bimastos eiseni (assembly GCA_959347315.1). Classification (NCBI taxonomy): domain Eukaryota; kingdom Metazoa; phylum Annelida; class Clitellata; order Crassiclitellata; family Lumbricidae; genus Bimastos; species Bimastos eiseni. The sequence continues at coordinate 8,375,449 of OY365813.1, read as the reverse complement.
GTGTTAATTTAACATTATTTTAAAAACCGTTATAACGATTGCGGCAATATCGAAAATAAACGTTTGCCGTGATGATCACAACTAGTACAAGAAGACATCCAACAAGAACAAAAACACTGAGGAAAGGTTATTTCTCAATGAAATGTAGGAAAAGAATATTTATTTTATTTTTTTAAATTTTTTTAAATTTTTACGCAGTTTAAAAAAAATTCGTGAAAAGTCTAAAGAGCCGCATAAAACGTCGCCGCGGGCCGCATGCGGCCCGCGGGCCGTAGGTTGCCCACCCCTGATCTAAATACACAAACAATAAATTATATAGTAATATAAATGAAAAAAATTTAATTACAGTATTATCCCTTTATTTATTGTTTTAATAAGTCTATAAATGATACTTTGTATACATCCTACATCAAGTAAATTTTTTACGTTAAATTCTAGTTTATAAATGCTACATTGATCCTTCAACGTAGAGGCTATATTTTCTTTCTTACACTCCATTAGTAGATGTTCAATACTGCCTGTATGTCAGAAATCTGAAATATAATTTTATAAAAATTTCCTTTATCATCGTTAATATATTGCAATTGCCATTTATTGATTATATATGTTTTAATTAATGGGTATATTTCCTCTTGCTCTATATAATCTGTAGAAGTTATAGAATCAATATGCAATGCTTGTTTGGCTATTTTTTCAGCCATTTCATAACCTTTTAGACCTACATGACCAGGTATCCATACCAATTTTACTCTATGTAATGTTAATTTACTTAATTCCATTAATAACTAGTTAAATAAAGTTGGTCTAGAATTACACCTATTCGTCTGAATAGAAGCTAGTACACTTAAAGAATCCGTGATAGATGAAATGAATTCCTGAGTACGAATAAAAATTGAGTTATTTTTATTCTGAGGTGTTTTATAGATGTCTGTCCAATGTAATTTAGTAGTGGATGTACATGGATGAGTTTTATTACCAATTATTTTAATTTCCATTTTAATAGAGTTATTTAATCTTCTTAGATTTAAAGGTAATTCCCCACATTCATTTTGCAAGGCTGCAGCAGAGGAGCACTTTGGTACACCACAGCATAATCTTAGAGCCTCAGTTTGGATTGTATTAAGTTTATTTAATATTGATTTTGAAGCTGATGAATATGCTACATCCCCATAATCTAAAATTGATCTAATTAGAGCTCTATATATAGCTAATAAAGATTTCTTTGAAGCACCCCAATGATATCCTGAGAGTGCTCTCATAAGGTTTAATCTTTTCTTACATTTCTCTATTATATAATCTATATGAGGTCTCCAACTTAATGTCTTATCAAAAATTACACCTAAGAATTTAGCTTTATTTACCATTTTAATGTTTTGTTGATCAACTTTAATATTTATATTGGGTGTATTTATACTATTAGTGAATAAAACTGCAACTGTTTTATTTATTGAAATACTGAAGCCATTTTCATTACACCAGTTATTTATTAAATTAATTGATTGTTGTATTTTATTTTCCAATATTTTTACATTCCTATGGCCTAAATAAACAGCACTGTCATCTGCAAAAAGTAACATAAGTAACATATCAACTCCCTCTGGTCCTGATGGAATGTCATTAATTATAAGCAGAAACAACAAAGGAGAAATTATTGAACCTTGAGGCGTGCCATTTTGTTGCTTAAATTTAGTGAACATTTCAGAACCAACTTTTACTTGAAATGTTCTTTCAGATAGAAATTTCTCTATCCATGTAGTTATATTGCCTGTGATACCTAATTTTTTAAATTTTCCTATAAGAGTTGGCACATGCAGCATATCAAAAGCCCTTCCAAAATCAATGAATACTGCTAATACATGATCCTTATTCTTTAATTTCTTTAATATTGTATCTTGTAGTTTCAAAATCTGATCCATGGTATTTCTATATTTACGGAAACCTGATTAGTTTTTAGTTATGAGAGAATTTTTTTCTAAATTCCATTGCAGTCTATTAGTTACCATTTTTTCCATTATTTTACACATAGTAGCTGTCAACGAAATTGGCCGATACGAATCCGGAATTTCTGCCTTTTTACTTGGTTTTAAGAAAGGCAAAATAATAGCATGATGCCAATCATTTGGAAAAATTCCCTGACCCCGAATTTCATTAAAAAATTCCAATAAAACTATCATAGCATCTTTATGTAGATATTTAAATAATTCATAAGGGATTCTATCTTCACTTGGTGACTTATTATTCTTAACAGATGCAATTGCCTGTTTTAATTCATTAATATTAAATAATTCATTCATTGAATAATTCATTTCGTCATTACTATCATCTACATTAATTGATTTATCCTTAATGTAACTTATAAATTTCTCATTATAATTTTATGAGTCACTGGTCTTAGCATAAGTTCGAGCTAATAAATTTGCTTTATCTATGTTAGATTCTGCTAAATATCCATTGTTTTTGAGTGTTGGAATAGATGAATAACTTTCTACACCATTCACTCTCCTAGCCCAATTTCATACAGAACCCAATTTTTTTTGATCTGTTAACCCAGTACAATAATCTTGCCAACTAGATTTAGCTTCTGATTTAATTGTTTGCTTAACAATGGCTTCATGCTTTTTTATATTTCAGATAATCTCCAAGCTCCTTAGTTTTCTTCATTTTATTCCTATGTTGATTTCTTTTATAAATAGCTTCTGAACATTTATCATTCCAATACGGCAATGGTTTAAATTTCTTTTGTTTTTTATTATTATTTGTAGTATTAGAATTCTTATAAGGTATCACTTGTTTAGCTGTATCAGTAATACATTGCACTATAGTATCATACTTATCATCCATGCTTTGATTATCCAAAATTTCAGTTGTTAAAGCTAATTTAGTATTTTCCTTATATTCTTTCCAATTAGCTTTATTTAATTTCCATACATGCATACTCAAATTATTTTATATAATTATTTCTTCATTTATGTTAGTTAAACAGGCAAAATGATCAGAACCCATATTATAATTAGTAACTCCATGTTTTGCATTTAAAGCTAAATCTTGTGAATCTTAAGTGAATGACTGAATTAATATTTGTCTGCCTTGAATTAATATGTGTAGCCTGTCCCGTATTAAGTACCACTGTGTTAGTTTCAATTAATATATCCTCTAATATTTTACCCCTTACATTTGTTTGTGAGGAACCCCAAATTTTGTTATGAGTATTATAATCTCCTACCATAAGTGACCTTTTATGCATGAACAATTTTTGATGATTTTGTTTTATTAATTCTTGCGATGGAGGCCAATGCATATTAAAAATTTTCAAATGTCCATTTATTGTTTTAATTTCAATTCGTTGAATTTCTATATCCGAAACATCATGTAAATCTAAAACAGTGAAATTTAAACCTATTTTTATATATATAACCAATCCCCCATTTTATTAGTTATGCAGTCTTTACGTATACCATTATAACCATCTAATTTAGGAGCATTGAATTTAAGTTTAAGATATGTTTGTTTGTACAAACACATATTATATCAGGAGAATTAATTGTATTATATATGAAATTTCTAAGTTGATCTTTATTATTGTATAAACTGTTAGCATTCCATTGCAGAATAGAAAGAGCCATAATGGGATAATTTTAAAGAATTATTATTATTTTTATTACAGGATTTAATTTCAAATTATTTATTTAATACATTCGAAATGGATCTCATTCTTAAACAATATCTCAGATGCTACTTGACTTATTATAGATTTAAGCTGCTCTTTATTTTTAGATTTGTCAATGGCTGCCAAAACGCCAAGTACAAATGACTGATTAAGAGACGAATCAGGACTTTGAACATGGATATCCCTATGATCTGTCGTAAATGATTTATATTTGTTTTATCGAAATTCAGAAATGATCTTACTATGTCAGGTGATATTTTGAGATTTACTGGCTTAAGAGAAGGTTTACCTTGGGCTGGTAACCCTAATGGCAATGGTACAATATCATGTGTGGTTCCAATTTTCAGTTGGAATGCATAAGTAGGAATTTTATCCATCTGTATGTTAATCTGATTATCTCTTGTATCATTAACAGGATTCTGCTCCCTAATTGCTTTAACTTTCTTCAGTGCCTCATTTAAGGGAATATTCTCTATTGCTCTAATTTTAAGGGCACTCTGTAATTCAATATATTTTGGACATGATTTGTAAGCGACTCTATGTGCCATGCCACAATTAGCACATTTACATGTAGCTGTAGCTGTGCAATCTAAATAGTTGTGGCTACCGCTACACCTGCTGCATACTTCAGACTTTCTGCACTGATTCTGTAAGTGACCAAAATTCTGACATCTGTCACAACGTTTGGGTAGAGACACAAAAGGATGCACAAAATATTTGTGATTATCAATTTCAATGTGATTAGGCAGGAAAGTACCCTAAGTGCGCGAAGGACTTGCTCAAGGTCCTTACATCGGCCACTGTGCCACACCAATGTGTGTACATTGTTTGTATATATACATACAATGTACACATGTACATATGTAAAATTTATTCATGTGGCCATATAGCTTCTTTTTTGTTCATATAGATGCTTTTTTGACCGTATCGGTTCTTTTCTTATTTCAGTTTTTTTCCCATGAAGGTTTTCCTCAATAATATATAAAGGAGCTCAACCTCTCTGTGCAATATAATGACATTAATATCTGAATATATGATGATGTAAATAAAAATAAAGACATCATTTTTGCATGAACACTGTGAACATTGTATATATATATATACATATATATATATATATATGTGTGTGTGTGTGCTCTATGAGCATCAATCTTCTGTATATTCTAAAAAAAAATTTACTGCATAACTGCAAAACACTATGGCATTGTATATATAGAATATGAGCAGAACTCAAAGGCCGTTCACATATTATATAACACTCAAGGGGTAGGTGGGTGGGTTCCGGTTTTGTTAGCATTATATTGTGTAGGGTGGGGGAAGGTAGGTTGAAGGTTTTGTTATATAGCAAACTTTTTTCAGCTTATGCTATTTTGCCTGTTTGCCTGCCAATTGGAAATTCCATGTACTACGGACCTTCATTGTTTAATCGAAGTTCACAATACGTTGTGAACCAAAACTAGCACCGTTAGCTGCCACCTGGTGAATTGATTTGACGTTCTTAGTTATTATTTTACAATTCCACTTTTAGCAATTTCATGTGCATAGCTCTAAACGCTCCAAAATTCAATTCTGTGTGCTTTGTTTTGATTCTGGTCTTAAATTAAAATTAATTCACTTGAAATAATTATTTTGGTAGGTATTATCATGATGTTTGATTTCATTTTCTATAGTATGTGTAAATAGTTTGTTTGCTTAAATACCAAATTATAGTTGTAGTATACACTCTGTATACATCATGCGCTATTAAATAGGTAGAATTGTACAGCGAACTTATCGAAAAATACCTGATAGTTCAATATTAAACCAATTCATTCTGTGTGATACTATAATACTCATTTCTAGTGCAAAACAGGAGGGAAACTAAATGGTGTTTTTAAATAGTATGTACGTCACTACCATGTATTATCATGCTGTATTATAGTAGGCTTACAAGTAGATACATGGTGACAATCATCGACTACCAAATTAGTTAATACAAGTGAATTTAGCGCCATTAAAAGTGCGATTATTAAGATGCAGAGGAGCTCCATACATGGGGTCTAATCATCATTGGTACCAGAGAGTACACAATTTTAAGATAGCCTTCCTTACATAGCTAATTGGGCATATGATGATTTTTACTGGAGTTCTTGAATTGGATAAAGGCAATTATCAGTTGAATGACTACTATTAAAGTGCTAACTAACATCATATTGTTATATAAGTGTCATATTGTGCAATACAATTATGTCGATTGTATGTCTTTTAATGTGCTTTTAGGCTGGGGTGGTGTAAGGGGGTGAGTAGCATATCTGTTATATAATATAGGGGTGGGGGAGGTCACAGCTGCTGTTATATAACGTTACTAGGGGTAGGCGGGTGAGTCAAAAATTGTGATTTTATGCATTATATAATATGTGAACGACCCCTCAGATGATTGTATAACTATACATAATCACTGCTTAGATCCAACGAACTCTGCAGCATCATGCCTATATATATTAAGAAGAACTCTTATCAAGCTGATAATAACTGTATAAATTTAATGAACAATTCTAGATTAACTCTTAAATCCGAGACAATACTGTATTAATATTCCATCTGCAGCATCACTTACATAGATTGATAATAACTGCATAAATTTAATCAACATTATAGATTAATTTTTTTTTATAGATTAACTTTTAAACACGAGACAATACTGTACTAGCATGTCATGTATGCTGTGCCTTGTATGACGCATATCATCTTTGTCATGGATGTGTCGTTAAATAAACGTATTACATACACACTCTGTGTAGTCGACCCCGTTTCAGTCATACAAAGATTCATACATCGTACGTCATACTACGATTGTTTTCACATTTCCTTTATCAATTATTATTTCTCAGCACTTCAGAAGAGTCTGTATTTCTCATTAATATTTGACACAAAGCACATTAATTTATCATAATTTATTATTATATAATTATACGGTGACACATTCTACGCCTTATAAAGTCAGTGCTGTCATTAATCGGAACGAAAACATTGTATGCCAATAGCCTCCGCCTGTACAACCAGAGGTGTAACAAGGTTTCGAAAAGTGAAGGGGCATAATTTGTAAAATATTGCGCGAAGCGCTAAAATTTGTTTTTGCCACCCACTTTTTGAATTTTGCCCCCAGAAATTTGAAAAATGGGGGCACAAATTATTTTAACAAAAGTTATCTTAAAGTGCCATTGGAGAAACCTTAAAAGAACTGATTTGGGGGAACATGGGGGCACTGAGCACTAAAGCTGGCGGGCTTGGCCCCTCAGTTTTGAAACTGGGGGGCCGGTGCCCCTGCCTTCCGCTTGTTACACCCCTATGTACAACCTAGGTAGCAATATGATGTTATAGTCTACTATCTATACATATTATGAAGAAAAGTATTTATTTAACGGACCAACTACCACCTTCCACACAAACTTTTCATCCACTCGACCGATTTCTTACTAAATTTGTAGGCCTACGCATAATTCTTGGCAGCCGACGAAAAACATAAAGGGTTCGCGATCCCAAAATCTTACACCCCTTGCGATCATTTAGAGCGATCATTTCAACGAATGCAGAAAAATTAATTGCAAGTTTGTCTCAAACTTTCCTTCATCAGACGAGTGTAGATTCTACAGCAGGCGAAGATACGACGACGCGGGAATTCCCCGAAGGGAAAACCCTACTTCACGGGACACAGCGTCGTAGTCTTTCGCCTGCGATATGGGACAGGGATTGTTGTAATCCGCAATCCACTGCATTGGGCAGCGGTGGATGGTAGATGGGGCAGCCGCAGGGGTCCAAATGGGCGATGTGCTGGGGCCTAAGAGGGGTGTAGATGACGCCCTTACGATCGAGGCGACAAACATTTCGCAACACAGCCGATCCGCCATTTGGCGGTGATTTAGGTTGTCCAAACAACGTATAATTTATGACCTGCATAAACTACCTTTCGCCCCGTATCTTTAAGTATACAATGACAATAATTATTCGGTTCTTCAATTTTTTAAATATATTATAATGGCAACCACGGACTAGTGATAACATCAATTATCAAAAAGGTCATCGTCATTTTCTCGGAAAAACTGCCATACGATACAGTTTGTTCATTATAATACTGTTATTAGTATTATAATGAACAAACTGTATCGCGTGGCAGTCTTCCCGGGAAATCGGTCCTCTCAATCTTTTAAAATATATGATGGTAACCACGAATCGGATCAAAGCCATATTTGTACCAGTAGAGCCTACCTTTCATTTGACTTGTGTATGCAGTGAGAAAATGTGTTTTTAAAAAAATGAAGAAAACTTACTGAGAAAACCCATTTTGAAAACGGTGAGTCAAGTATTGATTCATGGAGTTGAACAGTTATCTAGCGGATAGTCAGTCTAGAACGACTCATTAATTAAGTCCTCAGACAAGGTGCGGTATAAATACCGTGGTAAGCAAAGCTAACTAATCGATTGTAATAGCTGCGTTTTACCTTTTATTGTTATCATAGTTTTTTATTACTATGTGCACGGTTACTTAACCCAATCCTTTCCAAACATTTTACAAATTTGAAAACTTCAATAATGATTATGATATTATAAGATCGAGAGTTGACCTGCATTTCGCACCGCAAGCATTTCCGTATGTGCGACCGTCCGTTCCGCAGACTGGATTCAAGTCCCTCGGACAGATGCAGCCTGGCACAGCTGCATAAACACACATGCATATTTTGTAAAGTAGACAACATAAACTCAAGCTAAATATAATTACGTCAGTAAGTGTTAAAGCAAAAAACACTTTACATGTACATAAATAAACAAATATTTTATAGCTGAAGGATAATAAAACCGATTTTTGTAAACAAATGCATACATTATAGCCTACACACACACGTGCGGTGTAATGCATAGGTCAATCAGTGCAATGCGCTAGGAACTCCGTTGTAACTGACAGGAAAGTTTTATTTATCGAATTTATTAGCTTTCTGATTGTTATTATAGCACTTTAATTTGCGTGTAAACGGCGCTTAGTTACCTGATGAGATTTATTTTATAATATTTTGATTGTAAATGTACAAGAAATGTAATCGGGTATTTTGCAGTGGCGTCTTGTAATTTAAGAATGTGATCGTTTTACATCCTTATTCAAAGCATTGGCTTTAAAATCCAGTTTTAGTCAGGTCACTTCCACCTATTCTTTCACAACTGAAAGTTTCGCTCATAATATATCAAACCCAGTCACTATCTACATCTCTGATTAGATATATTGAAGAAGCGCTATATAAATGATCGATTACATTAATTATTATTCGCATGACACAATGTCATTTCAGCTTATTTCCATGCTATCTGTCTTGCTATGGATGTGAAATTTCACAGAACGATCGATTCAGAGATCTGGTGTCTGAAGGAATAAATAAATAAATAAATGAATGAGTGAATGAATGAGTGAATGAGTAAGTGAATGAATGGACGAATGGATGAATGGATGGATGAATGGATGAATGAATTAACGAATGAATGAACGAGTGAATGAATTATTGAATGAATTATTAAATAGATGATTGGATGAATGGATGAATTGATGATTTGATAAATGGATAAATGGATGAATGAGTGAATGAATGAATGAGTGAATGAATGAGTTAACGAGTGAGTAGGTCACGTCGTTTACTTTCCAGACATAAGAAGGTTGCAATGGCGTCTTGTAATTGCAGGGTGTGATCGTATTATCTCCTTATTCAAACCATTGGTTACGTCCGCTTAGTTTTTGTAAGCAGGCAAGTCTGTGCTAAAGAAAAATCCATAACTAGCTGGAGTAGTTCGTAAACGTATTGAATGAATCATCAGAGAAACATATTAATATGACTCAACAGGCAAAGGCTAACTTTAAAAATGAAAGACTCACGCTGAGCTGCAATGGCCATTAGGCCTAATAGTAGGAAAATGACTGTCATCTTCGTCCGTGTTGAGCCTTTGATTCGAGATTCAATCGTATGTCTACCAACACACTGTTATCCGCCGCCTCTTATAAATACACAGCCAGCCTGATAGAGATCGGCCTAGTAAGTAAATGAAGAGTACGTGTGTGATAGATAGGTTGCATGTATTATGGTAATCTAAGTCTCCGGAAATTTCTTATAACTGTTGATCATCCAAATTGATGGGTTTATAGGCCCATATGCATAGAAGTTTACATGAAATTTAGTTTTATAAACGTTAAAACAGCATGGAACTCACTCAACTTCATATAATTATAATCAAGAAGACAGAGATAGTGATCTCAGTACTGAGATTGTACAGATCGCTGATTACGCTAGAGTTAGACTTCTCCGAATCCAGGGTAGGGAACCTACGGCTGAAATAGAGCCTACGTACGGCATTAAGCAAATGAAGAAGTGCAAAAAGCAACAGGAAATGATTCATAGTCATTAGAATCTGAGAAATGAAAAACCCTGAAAAGGTGGGCTTTAGCAATAACAATGTGGAAACGGTAGACCAGAGGAGACCAAATTGAAGTCTATAATTATGATTATGACGGACTGACTGACTGGGAAAGGGTAGTGAAGCTGGAGAGGCTATTTGAATTTGCACCAAATGAGGAGAATCCACCGAGATAGCTATTTGAGAAATTGAAGGGTCACAAATTCTTCAGTGCAAGAGGTATTGACTTGTGGAAGTTCTTAGATGTTGGTAACGCGTCGTAGCTTGTAAGAAGAAACCATAAAGTGATGGATATCCTAACACTTTGGAGGCTAAATTCATTTGGATATATAGACTGTGGGCAAAATAATTTCTTCCCGATAGATAAAAAGCAGCAGCTCTTTCTCTAATCATGTAACATACATCTAGCGAATGTTTGACAATGGGCCAAAAATGAGTTAAACGGTAAACGGTTCCTGTGGTTTTGCTGTGCACTGCATGCCTCACGCAGTGTACTGCAAGACGAAACTTTAAACTAATTTTCGGACTAAGTTAATCAATAACAACCATCGTTTTATTCAAACCACAGAGTGTTTATAAAACATCTTTTAAATCAACCGGTGCACTCTTAATTTAGTAACCAGGGAATTTTTTAGACTGATGTTGAATTTGGATTTTCAGACTTTTAGAGCTGTCAGTGTTAACGGATCTATAGATAACGTGAGCTTAATGAAAGTTGGTGAACGAGTTTATCATCAATATTACGAGTTTCACTTGTTTTTTTAAAGTTCAGTACAGTTTGATCCATGATCAAGATCGTCATGCGACTTGTGGAGGATTGTAATCTGTTTATAATAAAAGTAAAAAATGTGATTATTCACGTAGTTAAGGGTCGATTGCATTAGAAATTTCATATATAATATTATTTGAGCCTCCAAATTAATGGTTTGGAGATAAATGTGTGCAAGTCAGTTGATTTCTCATTAAGGCATGGCCATGTCACTGCAGGCGCTGCAGGCAGATCGTGTCAAGGGTGTCTGTGTGTGCATTGGCTTATATCCTGATACACCGAGATCGTGTCGAGCGATGTTGGTCATCCATTTCAATTGATAGCCCTGCCATATATCTTGTGATTGGGACCAGTTTTCTATCACCTGCCAGCCGGTCAGTGTTTCCGATTAACTATAGGATTACATGTAAGAGTCTGACTGTATCATTGCCTGTCATTCAGTCTGTTCATCTGTCGGTCTTCACCTGCGGATTGATAAGTTTGCTCACTTATGTGCCTATAGTCCAGTGTCAACTTCAATTCAAACACCTAGCGGAGGTTGTGATGACAATTTAATTGTCAATTGAAACTAGCATTATTAGAACTTAAGAAGAACGGTCTGATGTTTTGAACAGAATCTAGATAACGTTAGATTTTGATGGGGCTATAGACTCTGGCGCAATTTGGCCCTCTGGGCCCCGGAGCAATCAACCGGCCGTGCCTCGTCTCTCGGATCCTGCGCACGTCACGCGCAACCCCCTCCCACCTCCTCCTCCAACCTGTTGGACGTAAGTGCATGCATATTCACTGGGTTACATTAGATTCGCCAATTGTCTATTTCTGGCTGAAAAACCGACTGATTAGCTGAAGTATCTGAGACGTAAAACGCTCTGAGGTATACAAGAACAAAGCAACTGGTGTCATAAATAATGATGAACTGAAAAACTTAAACGAAGAGGGACGTATTATTCAGCTGAAGAGTTATGGGGAGCAATTTGGACATTTTTTATGCCCTCATCAACTCAATTTGTTATTCCTACCTAATTAGACTATACATCAATTTATTTTGAACCTCGGTCTCCGAAAAGAAGCTCCAAAACGTATCAGTCTGAACCATGCGTCTATATCTTACTTGGATGAACTAGTCACTCTTTCTAGTAAACGAAATATACTGACGGTATGCAGTGTCTGATATACTCCAAAATGCCAATTGGTAACACTATCTAAATTGTACCTGAACGGGCAAGTTCAGAATCACATTCAAGATCATCCTCATGGGGCGAACATCGGTCGGCACGGCTTCAGAACACATCAGAGAGCTCTGTCTTTCCGTCTCCAGCCAGTCAGTCAGGTCGTCGATCCTTGCGTGCTGCGGCTCTTGGGGACTTGATGGTCCCGCGCTCCCGTGCATCGATGCAGACAAACCATGCCTTCTCATGCGTTGAACCATCATGCTGGAACGTTCCTCCATTGCAAATTCGAACCATTGTGCATCTCGCAGCTCAGGAAACATTTTCTAAATTACTGAAATCGCATTTTTTAGATCTATTTAGTAGCTACGTTTAGCGCCTTCGAAAGGTTCTTATTAGGCGCTATATAGGTAGTCAATACGTTTCACTGTTTAATCTAAACTGCGGAAGGGTAGCTTTGTGAGTCTACATGTATATATGGGTTGTCTTTTGTTATGTTCATTTGTACATGCGTGACTAAATGATTCACCCAGTGTTGTACTTCAAATACTGTCTAAAATCGCTGCATACATCTAATTCTTTTGCGCTGGTACGACGCAAATAAAGTTACTAATTTACCTACTTTCATATCTCCAAAATACGTCGTTGGCGTAATACTTCGGCATCATTCCGGTTCCGCCCTCCATCCACTTCGCTCGTTCAATAGACTTGACCTCTTGATTCCGTGCATACTAGAACTGCTATGGCACAGTCTCGTTCCTTTGCTTCATTTGGTCCCTCTCTGTGGAATGTGATTTCTCCATCTGTTCGCTCTAAACTTCCATCTGGCAGTCTCTCATCCTCCTTCGCTGTTCTCAAAACCTGCTTCTTCTCGCGGGGCCTTTTGCACTGGCAGCGCCTCTGAATTTTTCACAATACATTACAATACAAGTGTTATTTGATATCGCCTTTCTTCCTCTTAAGTTCAGAAGTGCACACACCTCGACGACTCAACTGCCGTTGTAATGCAGAGCAATTGTGTGCGAAGGACTTGCTCAAGGTCCCTACACAGTGACTAACGCTTCGGACGACCCGCTCACTCAGCGCATGCTGAGTGTTACGGGCCGACCGCTCGACCACCATGCCACATCCTATTAGAGGCGCTTTATAAATACTTAAATACAATACATCGAGCTGCATGTGCATTCAATTCGTCCATGAATACATCGCACACAAGTCTGGCGTTTCAAACATTCATTTACATTCCTTCCGTTACAAGGTGGCCTATACGAGTCCAGATAATAATACAGAGTGTTTGAACTTTGAGCTTATTATTGTACTTTCTATAAATATTTCAGACATCAAGTGCGTTCCCTTGGTGGCATTTATTCAATTTCATAAAGATCTGTCTCTGTTCCAATGTTTGTCTCTTTGATTCAGTTATTGATCCTTATCTGTCTCTGGCTGTTTCTCGCCAAAGAATTATATTATTTAATCGTATTCCATACTGTGCATGACGCTGCAACTGCATGCATAAATGCATTTATGCATTTGTATTAATGTATTAATATACGTTGATGCATAAATGCATTTATGCATTTGTATTAATGTATTAATATACGTGAATGCATAAATGCATTTATGCATTTGTATTAATGTATTAATATACGTGAATGCATGAATGCATGCATAACGCTCCCCAGCGTACTGCAGTTCGGATTTCGTTCCTTGTCTGACGCTGCCTTTGTGGCGCTGCCCCTACTTACCTTCAGGAGCTTTGCTGTCCTGTTGCCGCTAGTAGAAGTGATAACAGGATGCTGCGCTCTGCCTCGCAGGGTCACCTTGTCTCTTTCTTTCGGGCCTCTGCAATGCAGTATCGTCCTTTTTCGGTTGTGGGCCGGACTGCTTGGAATAGCCTTCAATTGGAGCTTCAACTCTTGTCTAGGGACGCTCTACCCCTTTTTTTTTATTCCACTCGGAAATCTGTCTTATTTGCCCGAGGTTGGACTGGGAGCGCCTCTGAGTATATTTCTTGAAGAGTCGCTATTTAATTTCACTGATTGATTGACTAATTGATTGACTAGCCATTTGAATCCTTCTTTGTTCTGCTGCCGCAGACATTTTGCAAGCACCGATAACATCAACAGGTGACATAACTGAATGATTGATGAAGGTAGCATTGGATTTAGTCTCCGTCTCTGTTATTGAAAATAGGCACCAATACATTTAGCCAATTTTACGAAGTACTTGTTAACCTCTTTCGTTGGTTAACTAAAGGGCGTCGATTGTAAAAAAAATTATATTAGCAAAAAATAACCTTCAAATGAATAACGAAATCGAACAAATACTAATGAGTGATACTAATGAATTAAATGTGGAGTCTTATCGCTTAAGTCTTCGTATGTGACTCTATTGTTAACACAGACTTGCAGCAGAGATGATCGTGTGGCAGATGAAGCCAGCTCATGATCTAACAGGACGAAACGAGTGCATTGCTTCATGCGGTTCATTGCCAAAACAGCTAACTACGCTGCTGGAGACGGAATGGCAAGTATCCTTAGGGTTTCCATAAACGGATATATGATAATGTCCACTTTATTCCACTGTCATTTGAGCTGAAACCTATTCACGATTGTATATACCTCACCGTCTACTACAAAACAATCGATGCTTATCGACCAACATCACAACTCACGTTCTGTAGAATGTGCTACGACGAACTACGTGAAGTCCTGACGATTACAACACTTCCTCCACAGTCGATCAACCTGTATGTTTACTTTACGACGCTATATCAACAGTCCTAGTTCAAATGTGGTGCCGCTAACGGTGCTATCATGTATATAGCCAGATGGCGTCTGAGCACCCTGGCCTGAAAATGCCTGCCATTTCACCCATTGAACTCATCAGTTGATAGGCCTACCATCGGCTTTGCTACTGTCTCCTAGTTGCCACGGAAAGTCTTCATAATTGCAAATTAATTACATATTGCAGTATTGCCCATACATTTATAGCCTACCTTTTCGTCCTGTCCACAGGACAGGAATACACTGACAGAGACTTCTTAGACGGAAGGGCATATAATTTGTATATGCGATGAATATTCGCTAGGTGGCGCGATATTCTTCATCTAGAAGAGCATTCTTTACCCAGCCCATTTCTCATGAGTAAATGCGGCAGTTTTTAATTACTAGTGTGCCAAACAACATTAGCCACGATGACAATTCGTTATTGAACACAAAAAGACTTTATCATTAAATTGAATTAATAAAGAAATCAGTAAAACTCACAGTGTAAACCGAAGCGAGAAGAAGGAGGGGGAATAGGTGAGGGAGGGGGAGTAGGTGAGGGAGGGGGAGTAGGTGAGGGAGGGGGGAGTAGGTGAGGGAGGGGGAGTAGGTGAGGGAGGGGAGAGTAGGTGAGGGAGGGGGGAGTAGGTGAGGGAGGGGGAGTAGGTGAGGGAGGGGGAGTAGGTGAGGGAGGAGGGAGTAGGTGAGGGAGGGGGAGTAGGTGAGGAAGGGGGAGTACGTGAGGGAGGGGGGAGTACGTGAGGGAGTGCGGAGTAGGTGAGGGAGGGAGGAGTAGGTGAGGGAGGGGGAGTAGGTGAGGGAGGGGGGAGTAGGTGAGGGAGGGGGGAGTAGGTGAGGGAGGGGGAGTAGGTGAGGGAGGGGAGAGTAGGTGAGGGAGGGGGGAGTAGGTGAGGGAGGGAGGGAGAGTAGGTGAGGGAGGGGGAGTAGGTGAGGGAGGGGGGAGTAGGTGAGGGAGGAGGGAGTAGGTGAGGGAGGGGGAGTAGGTGAGGGAGGGGGAGTAGGTGAGGGAGGGGGTAGTAGTTGAGGGAGGGGGGACAACTCGCGATTTCTACAAATGTCTCTAGTTAGCAGTTAGCAAAGTCCACTAATTCCACCATCATCGTTGTTTCCGTCCATCTTCTCTTTAATATTTGGGTGGAATTTCAATGGAATACACTATGGGATCTTGAGACGCTCGATAGCGTAGGTCTAATGGTAAGATATCTGGGCTGTCAATCGAGTGTTCAGGGGTTCAAATCCCCACCAAGACAGAAATTTGTCAATTGGAAGATGAGAGTATGAGGGAGTAGAT
Source organism: Bimastos eiseni (assembly GCA_959347315.1). Taxonomy (NCBI): domain Eukaryota; kingdom Metazoa; phylum Annelida; class Clitellata; order Crassiclitellata; family Lumbricidae; genus Bimastos; species Bimastos eiseni. Next base: position 8,359,335 of record OY365813.1, on the reverse strand, counting down.
TGGCCACCCACCCTCATATGCTGAGGTTAAGAAAATTGAGTGGCGAACAGTTCACACCCATGGCTCTCCAGGGCCCACTGCTCTTGTTTGTCTTCTACGACATTGGATCATAACAATGCTAGGAGTTTTGTCTACTTGCCTACGCACTTTAGCACCATGATATTATCACCGGTTCGCAGCCCGGTGATATTATCACCGGGCTGCGAACAGGAGCAGAAACAGAAGCAATTCTAGCTAATATGAAAGAGTGAGTCCGAGATGGAATATCATGCCACAGCAAATTGCCGACAGACACATAAACGCGGATTATTGTGCAGAAGCTGTCAGAGGTACCAAATACCAGAAGGCAACTAACAAGTACCTTAAGGTATCACATTTTTAATTCGGCCTACTACAGTTCAATGATGGACAAAACTATGCAGCCCATAAAATGGAGTTGTGATACTTTCTGTGTTGCTCCTGCCAATGTTTCTCATCTAAGACGAATGCCGCCTTAGCAGCTGCTCTTCTATCCTATTCTCTCTGTCTCTCTGTTTCTCTCTCTCTCTAGTCTCTGGTCTCTAGACTCTAGTCTCTAGTCTCTAGTCGCTTGGCAACCGTACTTGAACCTCCGCTTAGAATTTTTGGGTAGTCCTTCTGACATCACGCAACGCTCGCGAACAATATTAGGCCTTATGTTACACTTTTTAGAAATTTCGAGATTAAAACTAAGACGTCGGCTTAGGCCTCTCTACTACCTCGCTAACTTTAAATCAAAATGTTGACGATTGAGATACACACTACGTATCGAATCTGTCAGGTAAATTAGATCATCTTTAGGAATTTGTATTTATTGGTATACGTTAAACCACAATAACTATGACTTAATATTTCATATTCATAGTTAATAAGTATGTCTGCTGAATCATTATAATTACAATTATTAATATATTTAATATTCCTTTAGTGCTTCTAATAAATCATTGAAAATTATGTAATGGACGACAATCACTAATTGCAAATTCATTTGTCGAGTTTTGCGACAAGCGTATTTTGTTCTCGATTAGTTATACTTTCATTTCGACACAAGCTGTGACTTCATACCAATCTTTGAACCACGTGTATACTTTACTCTACAAAGAGCAAAAAATAAAAAATATATATAAACTAGGGACTGCTAGAACACATGAATCGTTTTTATGTTTATTGAGTTTATAATTTTTGATCGACACATTTAGTTAATCCATTAATTCATTCATTCATTCCGAGCATTTATACAACGCCCCTTCATGAACCTACTCAGGAGCGCTACTAGCCCAACCACGACTAATGAAAAAAGACTTGATGGACTTGTAAAAACCTGACGGTTAGGCCACAAGCAAGGAGCGGAGCGCGAGTGGAAGCGTGTTTCATATTGAAGGCCCACACCCGAGAAGGCCGCCTAATAGCCAAGCGATTACATGTACATGAACTAGAAGCTCGCCCCTCGTCGCAGAGCGATGCACCTGATGCGCTGCAAAGTCGGACGCTGGGCGGCAGAAATCGCGCAAGTACGATGCAGCACAACCAAGAACGCAACGCCAAACCATAATTTTTTTTATTCAAATGTTAAGCCTTGTGAGTAATAACTGGAGCCAATTGAATTCTTAATTATCTGGTACTTCTGCGAGTTAAATTGTGAAACCAGTAAGAATAATACTAATCGAGTCGATTGAAAATAATGTGCGCCAATCATAAATTCTAACTGAACATGTAAAGCTATAATGACAAGTACTGCATGTGTTGTGAACGAACATAAATGAATCTAATGTAATGCAATTTTTTGACAATTTTCGGAGTCCACAAAGCCACGTCAGAGAGACCAGTTTAACACTGGCGCTATATCAATTCAAATGCGCAAAAGCCAAGCTGCTCGTTTTGTGCCAGGTTAAAATCCGGGGAGGTCAAGCCCAGGAGAAAGCAAAGTGTTACCGTGGTATTCAAACAAGTGTTATTTACATTGTCAGAAAAATACACAGAAAAGTTGACAACAGCCAATGTACTTGAAGTGAAACGTTCTGTTTGCACTCTGTCTGCGTGTTAAGTGAACTCCCAGGGTATATACATGGTGGTCAGCGGTGCTGTGAACGGTGGCTTAATCTTCGGGGGACTTGATTGACTCTGGTAGCACGTGGATTCGTTCGTCTCTCGTAGCTACAGTATATCTCGAAGCTGCTGTTTCGTCTTATTTAGTCAAGTAACGAAGGTCCAAGTCTCAAGTTGTACATTTAAGACGTCTGGCTAATGCCGTGCTTGAAGTCAACCTTAGCTCTTTGCTTCGAGCCACATTCGGCTGCTATTATCGCTGGCTCTGTTCGCTTCTCCGTTCTCTTCACGCTTTGTTCAGGTTGTATACTATTGTCAATAAATATATTCTTTATTCTTAGTCTAATACGTGCGTCAAAGTAGTATCATAAAAGTATACATACGACTACTATATTAGATTTAACTCTAGAAAATAATATAATCTGTATTAAATTATTGTGTACCTATTTGCAATTTTGGCAATCTCAAGACCAAAACAATTTGAAGTGAGTGTGCTAATAAGTAAAATAATATGCGTGATATGTTGGGAGATGTTGGCATAGTTGGATACCTGCAATCTGTTTGACAGGCGTTGTTGTACGTCCTACTTCAAACAGGAGCTAATGGACGTCATCCCTCAGCTCGGTGGAGTAGCAATGGCTTCGATTTGCAACAGACACGCCCCTGTGTGGGAGAAACATTTATAAAACAATCAGTTGGACTTTCAATTGACTATGATAAAAAACACTGTGTGAAGTTTATGTGTAAGGTAAGGTAACACACGTTGACGAACGGTAAGGCAGGATAAGGCTGGGTTAGTATGATAGGTTAAGACCACGTAAGGTAAAATTAATTTTTGAGAAGCTAGGGCACAATGATATGTGTTAGTTTTCTTCAAATATTCAATCTGCAATGGCTAATGACTCCCATGGTTATCAAATCAATTGTGTATTATTCGTGAAAATTGTTTTCTAGTCGTTCTGTTTCTGGATATGATTGACTTTGATAAAGACACTGTGCGAAGGTTATGTGTTAGGCAAGGTAACGCACGTTGACGAACGATATTTATATCCAATCTCTTTGTAAACCGGAGACAAAATATACGACGTCAATGATGAAACATATCGTGACCGTTTATTATTGGAAGATGACCGACACTGCATGGGATGAAATGATGAAATATCAATTTAAAATCTTTGATTAGTCATTCGTTTCTCCTGAGATGGATTGATATTTGACAGGAATCAATTGGAGGTCAGACTACTTTGCTAAATAGACCTAGGATATCGAAAGTGTGGACGACTTAATAGATTCGTATTGACCGGGTTATATATACGTCGATATGAAGAAGAAAGCTGCATTGGAGGGTATGACAGTTAGGAAAATTATTAATAAAAAATGTGTTGCAAAAATCTCTTTTGACTTCTGATGATCTGGAATCTGGATGACAATCGTTCTCATTCGTGAAGGAAGAAAAGCTGATTACGAAAATATAAAAAGACCTTTTCTGAATCGGGGATAAGAACATTATATTATTTCGGTTTGAAGCTGTCCATAATAGAAAGAGGCGATCATCACTTGGAAGGGGCTTGAAATTGTTGAACGCATAAAATTATAGGGTTTCGTTTGAATAGAAAGAGGCCGGTGGAGTGCTGGATCGTTCTGTGCACAGTGGCGCGTTTACCTATAGGCGCACTAGGTGCGCACCTAGGGCCCCAAATCTCAGGGGACCCCCAAATGATGAAAACATTAAATACAAATTGTGAGCTAATGTGAATAACATCTTGGAGGCCCCCAAATGAATGAAAACATTAACTACAAAATAACATCTCAGGGAGCCCCAAGTGATGAAAACATGAATACAAAACAACGTCTCAGGGACCCAAATGAATGAAATAATTTCACACAAAATAACATCTCGATCAGAGACGGTGAGGGATCTCCGAATAAATGAAAACTTTCAAAATATTCTCTATTTTTGCAGCCTAGCATTCACATGACAAGTGTAGTGTGGTAACTCATAATTGCTTTGTTAATGTGAATATCCATCGGCTCGATTAGGTTTGTTGGTAAGAGCAAAGGCTGCGTGTTATGAGCCTCTTCGCCACCTGAAACTGGCTCACTGTTTAATTAAATGAAATGTTCAAATAAATTAATTTGCGTATTTCGATATTTGATGTGATGACGTGACGTCACATAGCTCAGACTCCTCCCCTTCGTCACATATCGTCACAGATGTTTAACCCCTCCAATGAGTGCGTGACGTCATTTATAAAAGGCCCTTTAGACTCAACTGGTGTATAAATTCAGAGGGCCTTCAAAATGTTTGCGCCTAGGGCCCCGTTTTCTGTAAACGCGCCTCTGTCTGTGCACTTCTGACAAGTGAGTCCGATCCCTCTACTCGTGGACAATGTTTCCTGACAAGATCCAAAGATATGAAAAAATAATGTTTTTCACAGTTGGTATACACTTATTAATACACTAAATTAATTTAACCAACTAGACTTATTGCCATAGTAGACCAAATAGCATTGGTTATAAGCAGTTCAACGCAAGAGTGATCTTCGACTTAGATGAAATAGCTCTGCGAGTCTGCATGATCTTGCAGATAGATGTACCGGCATCTGGCTTTGCATGAGTTCAAGTAAAAGCGCCCATCCGTGCCACATACCGGAGCGACGTGCTCCAAAGTGCAGGTGCAGGGACGGGGTTGCAGTGAGCTTGCAGTAGGTCTATGCGTGGTCTTCGATTCACAGGCGCCGTCCACTGCACCTACTTTTCTGTCAGTCACATAAATAAAACGTATAACAACATTGTAACATAAATACAGGCTTCCTATGCATCGGATAAACGCACATGCACTTTCGTGTGCAGCAGAATAACATGCATTAAAAAAATTATATTGTAAGCAAATTGGCCTGCAGTCTGATGTAGAGGTGAAACATGCATCGATTCAAAGAAACATTGTAAACCAGTTTCACACTTTGATAATTTAAGCGTAAAATAATAAGGTGAATCTGTCTTTCGCAGAGGTGGAAATAACTACTGAATGAAAGGCCCCTCCTCAGCTCTGGCGTCGCATTTATTGCATGTTACACTGTTGCACGTTACATTGTTGCATGTTACACTGTTGCATGTTACACTGTTGCATGTTACACTGTTGCATGTTACACTTTCGCATGTTACACTGTTGCTCTGGTGCATGTTACACTGTTGCATGTTGCTCTGTTGCACTTATTGCATGTTCAATGTGATCTTTCTATTTGCGCGTGTATCTCACCGCAAGCAGATACAACAATTTCAATAAAACTTGGAATGTTCAAGATATAGTCTGTCGCATGTATCACCACACGGTAGATTTAGCAGGTATCAGAGGCTTTCACCTACGGACGTTTCACCTCTAGGGACTTTCCCCTCCAGACGTTTCACCACAGGACGATTCACCTCTAGGGGCTTTCACCTATAGGGGCTTTCACCTCTAGGAACTTTCACTTAGAGGTGAAACGTCCGGAGGTGAAACGTCCGGAGGTGAAAGCCTCTGGAACCGATTTAGCATTATTTTAGTAGTCTATGGACAACAGGATTGATCATGCCCAAGTGGGTTTAACGAGTTGTTCACAGAAATAATTGGAATGTCTTAATTTAGGTCTACTGTAAGTCTGGTTACACAAGGCTGTCGGAAATAATCTTAGAACATTGGACAAAGCTAAGTATAAAGACACTAGCCATTATGTACACGTAAAGTTAGAATATGTATTTAAGACAGCCATCCAATTCGAAAATCAATACAAATAAACCTAACTATCTAAGAGTGGCATCATACACCAACAAAACTATTATCTTTATTTTTGGCTTAAACTCCCGTCACACAAGGCCAGATCTCACTACGTTCCCACAACGCTCCTACAACGCTCGTCGAGCGTGGTCTAAACGCGTAGAAGGACCGCAATTCGATCTTCCAGGAACGTATTGCGATCGCGATCGAGCGTGATGCTGTCAACATGAGCGTGGTGCGCGTGGCCAGGTTTTGAACATGTTCAATAAAACCGTGGTACGAGCGTGGCGGATATACAGCGCATTTCGAGCGCATTTAAAGCGCATAGGACTACGCCGATGACACGCAGCTCTATACGTCAGGGTCACCATCTGCGTCGGATCATCTGCGTCACTGCATGGAGCAGGGTGTTGAGCCAATCGAGGAGTGGATGCGATCCAACCGGTTACGGCTAAACCTCGAGAACACTGACTTCTTATGGTGTGCCACCAGCAGAAGGTGTCATCATCTAGACGTCAGCCCGCTGACCGTTTGTGGGGTCTCGGTAACGCCTTCGACCTTGGTGCGCGACCTAGACGTCGTCTAAGAGGCTCCACGGAGCGTCGAGGGTTGGCTATTGTTTCCGTCAGCTTCGTCTTATCAGAAGCTGCATGCGGTCGTTATTTTTCGAGGCCACGAGGACAGCGGTCACTGCCTTTGTCATCTCGCATGTGGACCGCTGCAACAGCCTTCTCGCTGGCGCGCCTGCGTGTCTTCTTGATGGACTCCGGTTGGTGCTACATGCCGCTGCAAGGCTTATCTGCAACCGGCGGAAATATGACCATGTTACGCCGCTCCTACGTGATGTTCTGCGCTGGCTCCCTGTTCCGTATCGCATAGATTTCAAGTTATGCTTTCTTATCAGCCCCAGAGTACCTGCTTGGCCTCTGTGACGTGACCGAATCCTCAACGTCTAGCCTACGACTCCGTTCGTACGAGAGGACTGATCTCCGTGTGCGGAGGATGAGGACTTGTTTCGCTGACCGCGCTTTCTCGGCTGCTGGTCCGCGGTGTTGGAACAGTCTTTAACCTGCTATAAGGACGGCCGATTCTGTGGACACCTTCAAAACGAAATTGAAGTTGTACTTCTTCTCTAAGGCTTATCCTTCCTGCTGACTTCCTATAGGATTGTTAGACGCCCTTGCAGTGGTATGGCCGCGTTTACGGCGCCTTATAAATCGTCGTCATTTTTATTATTATTATTATTATTAAGAGACGTGGCGAGCGTAGTATCCGCGTAACTTGAGCGTAGTACGAACCTAATGATCGTGGCGCAAGCATGTCGGAGGTCGTAAAAATTGGCTCACCGTTCTCGGCACGATGTCCTTACTACGCTTTCATCACGCCCATGACGATGTCCTTGCGACCTGACAACGCTTTCACTATGACCATGGTGCGTCGCTAGTAAGGCACGTAAGCTCGACCCGTTCGTGATACGATTGTGTAATGCTTAAACCGCTTAGACAACGCCTGTGACGTTCTCATTACGTGTTACTCGCGTTAATGCCACGCTTATTTCAGCCTCTGTGAATTGTAAATTGGGGTACTACAAGTTTAGAGTCGGCCATGGATGAGGGCAAAACAAGTCCACGTAACTTTTCTTGCATAAAGACAACTTGAATTTTTGGATTTCCATTATCCAGGCCGTCACCTTGTTGAGTAGGTTGAAGATGAGAAATAGACCTAGAGGACAATAAGTTCTTGCTGACTGCGTCCGTGGCTTTCACAAGAAAGACTCCTCTGTGGTCACTACAATCGCTTTACGTCTTATCTACGCATGGGGAACCAAGCATGCTCTTCCAGAGGCATCCTAACCTCAGCGGTCTTCTCTCTCAAGAGGCTTCCTTTCTTCTTCGTGTCTTTATAGGCTTTCGTCCTCTTGTTTTAGATGACAGGGTTATCTTCCAGCCAACCCATCATCGTGTGCTCTTCTTCTTGCTTCTCTGGCTGCCCTTGCTGCCCCCCCCCCCCCACTCGTCTTGCTCGTGACTCTGGTAGGGTCGATGTCACTATCCGTACCTTGTATCTGGTAAATGATGGAGGTTGTGAGGTTTGACGTTGGTCCGGCTCTGCTTGCAGAGCAGCACTGGATGCAAAAGACGCTCCTAGCTAGACCTCTCAGTAGTCATTGCTCGCTCTCTCCCTTTGCCAAGTTCACAACCTCTCACCTTAGCGTTTGGTAGCAAAACAGTTCTAGAAAAAGTCTGTGTATCACAAGTACGAAAGCTGCAGAACGAATGATTGTACTAGAACGCAGAGTGGTATTTATATGATCGCGGCCATCGCAATCCGCGTGATCAGAGCGCAATCACAACGTGATATGTAGTACTATGAGCGTGATTTGCGCGCAGTTTTAAACGCGGTAAGCGTTGTTAGGGAGCAGTAGAAGCGTCGTTTGCCAGTAATGCGATCGTGTTGGTCGTGATGACGACGCGGTGGGCGCAGGGCAATCGTGATGCGAGTGTGGTGTTGAACGTGGCATGGAGCGTGGTAAAGACTTGTAGGGCGCAATGAGAACGGGGTGAGACGTACTTTACGGCTCTGCGGTCCATTGAAAAGTTATTCTTCACGCTCTCAACACGTTCGGCAACATTTCTTGAGCCTAGGGCGATCGTTGTGAGCGTAGCTGCAGTGTGACGGGGCCGTTATTATCCGATACTTGATGCAGATGTAATCTTGGTAGATTCAGCATTTTCTAGGTAACTGATTTCTGTGTATTCTTCACTTCAAACGGATTCACCATTTCTCGTGTAGATTGCTCTCCTCGTTGAAGACTTCCAGGAAACCATTATCAGTTGAAACGCAGCAAACATGGAATGAGATTATTCCCCGTTTTAAAACTGTAATTAATTTACAATAATGTTGCTTAAACCTTCACGAACTCTTTGGATAAGTCCCTTATATGTGTTTCATTGATACAACAACCGACCGATCAATTTAACCAGTAACAGTGACGCCGAAAATATCAGTTTCGTCTCTCTAACTTACTCTTGAATTCATAATTAGACCGTAACTGCCGTAACATACGTATCGCAATTATCTACTCTGGACAGTTCAACTTTCAAACCGTATTATCTTAGCAAGTAGCGTGGTCCCCAAAATATCCGTGTTCTTCTCTATGACTTACCATGAAATAACTTCAGCCAGAATATTCGCAACTATTCGCTTCGCAGTTCGACAGTAATTTTCGCCGAACCTTTCCAATCCGACGATTCCAATAAGCGTGTGAAATCGCAACTTTACTACACGACTACCTGGGATACCCGGCGTTCGCCCAGGTTGAGACAGGTTTTTGGCCCTGGAGAGGAGGAAGACGGCGGCCGCGTGGTTCACCAACCCCTATACTGAGTATCCGAGGTGTCCCCGAGCGAACGGCGAAGGTTTAGAGTTAATAGCTGTAAAAGTGTGGACATGCATACACGGACAGAGACTAGACAATGATGCGTACAAAGTGCTATCACTAACTTAAGACTCCATACAATATTCCTAGCTGAAATATCTTCGCGAACTCTTCATCGTCCAGCGAACCCGCTCTATCCGATCGTCCTCTTGCCTCACTCTCACTCGAACCACGATTACATCTCATCTCAAGTTCTCCAACCGCGCCTCACCTCGTCTCTGGAACGACTTTCCACCTGAATGTCGTGCCTTCACGGTCCATCCTTCATCGCTGTCCGTCATGCAACATCATCTGTCCCTAGCGCCCCTGTCCATCACACCACAGGCTTTCCATTCTATACTTAAATACGACCTTTTAAAGAACTCTTGTATACCGAGCGTTTTGTCATGCTGGTTTGTCGAATTGAGCTACTGGTAGATGCGAATTAGCTGTTTCTCTGCTGTACAGGAACGACGCTGCGATGCTTGTTACATTCAAACAATCCTTGCATTCAACCCGTGGACTGTCGAAACGTATAATTATCTCCTAAGAGGCATGACAGTCACGTGCACATGTACAGCAGGTCGACACGATCCTGGCGACTGAAAAGGAAACCCCCCTTCTTGGGGGGCCCTGAAAGAGGTTTTTGGCCCTGGAGAGCAGGAAGTTGGTGGCCGCGGGTTTCAGCAACCCCTCGGCTGCGTGTCCCAGGTGTTCTCCGAGCAAACGGTGAAGGTTCGGAGTGAATAACTGCAATTCTGTGCAAATGCATTGCCGAACTGAATCTTTGCTTTATATATAGAGATATTGTTGCCATTCATTCAAACATCTCAAGCCATCTTAAACGAGAATGCTGCAAAGATCCCCATCTTGCAATTGGTTGACCTCAATCATCGTCATAGCAACTACCCCAAACATCAACATCTAAAGTCGTGGCTCTTTGAGTCAAGTTTGAATCACTAGCTTAATTTGATTTAGCGCCGCTCATTAAATACACCTAAACGCCGCTAATTACACTAGCTTATTATATCCTACTTAACAAATTAATTTAACAGTTCATTGGATAAGCAAATGTATCGATACAATTTATTATAATTTATCAATCCAAAAATCATTAGAGAACTGCAAAAGCATCGTGATTGAAAGACGTTCCGTTTTAGGACGTCGAAATTCGTCATTTTATAGTAGGCCTACTATCATGGCATTAAATAGGAAGGTAGCCAGCATTTGGTGCATAAGATGCGCCTTACAGCGGTGGCAAGATTTCACTAACTGCCACTCATAGGCCCTGGCAATTTAGATATACAATATTATAGATGAAGTACTTTGAATCATTGGTTTCAGAACCCAGGTCCTGTTGTTAACTACCTATCAAACTGCGGATGGTTTAACTCCAAAATTAGGCCTATACTGACTTATATAATTTATGTCTTAGATGGTACCTGCAGGCTGCTTCGCATGTATTTCCATACGTCTTTCCGTCAGATCCACAGACTGGATTGTAATTTGCCGGACAGGTACAGCTCTGGGCAGGAGAAGTTGTCCTGGCCTTGCGCCGACACTTGCCCTGACCAGCAACGGACACTCCCCTGCAGACGTTTAAACACTTCGACATGAACATATTTGATTGACTGGTTTAATAGAAATCAGACAGCATCAACATATTAGGAACATATTAACGTAAATAACGGTTATATACCAAGATATGCCGACTACTTTTTTGCCAATTTTTCAATCAATAGATATTTCACTATTTGATTCGATTTATTTATAACGTAGAGTTCATTCTTGGAAAACTTAGCCTTTCTCCAATTCTTACCCTCATTTTATAAATCGAATCGACATTCCAATCGCTACATACTCTTATTACTAATATTAAAAACCTCTTCACATTCATCCGCTGAATAATCATTTCCACATCAAAAGAAATGATTGTCCAGTGGCCCAGTGTGAAGAGGTTGCCTTTCCTCTTCTGGTGGTTGGCATAGACAGAGTGGATGAAATGAATGTCCTGGAGGTTGTCCTAACCTGTCGATTACGTCTGGATGAACATATTCGCCGAGTCTGCTGCAGTGTCCACTTGTCCTTATAATTATGCATTTAGGGTCTATGGTCTTTCCGGGATGTAAATGTATATCTATGATGTTGTCCGGGCCACCACACTGGCCCGACTATTATATGCATCCCCTGCATGGTACGGTTTTACTAATGCTGCCAATTGTACTCGACTAAAATGCTGTTTTGCGTAAATTAGTACAAAATGGGATACTCCCTTCTAATCAGCCCTCATATGATGATCTTTGTGATCGTGCTGATGAATCCCTCTTCACATCTATTATAACAAATTCCTACCACATACATGTACTACGAGGTTTGCTTCCACCGATCAATGCCTCGTCTTACCATCTACGCCAACGTGCTCACAATAGGGTGATCCCTTGGGCGGATGACATTTTCCGCTGTGGATTTATCATAAGGATGCTATAGACCTATAAGAGCATGAATAGCTTACATATGACACTTATCTTCTGTCATTAGCTGGACTTCTCTACTACTTAGCTGGTATTATGTGTACAGTGCTTATTAAATGTTTAGTTATACATATCGTGCGATTGTAGGCGTTCATATTACAGAATATACTTACTTACTTACTTATTCATAGACACCAAACTAAACATTTATAGTTATCTTCATTAATATTCATTATCAGCGACATTTCTGACCCAAGCAACTGAGTACATGAGAATACATCTTTTCGAACAATGTTCCTTATGCCATTAGAGTCCGTTTCGCAACATGTGGACTATAATTTTGGTCTTGTAGGCCAATCGTTGCAGTGGTTTCATTGTTTCATAAATTGACGTTATCACGACCATAAGAGGTCCGTCAATTAGGGCAACGCAGCTCGGAAATCTGTTACATGTATATTCGTTGTTCCGTGGGAATGAATGCCCGGAACACTTTGTGCATCAAATGTATGCTCACTTCAGAGTAGTGCTGAATGTGCTCCGGTTCCAATTTTTGTGACGCGACCTAACCAACCCATCCAAAATGGAACCGACCCGACCAACCGACTTACGAAGCAAAATATCTCTCCTGACCCGACCCGATCCTTAAAGTGTATGACCCAACTCGACCCGTCTTCAGTGCTAATCTGTGAACTTTACTAATATTGTTATACGATTATATTACTATCGTCAAATACTAACGTCGTAAAACTGCAATGCAGTCAGACCGCTACATAGGATCATATACGGATAATTCATATTTTAAGCTCGAAATTTTTAAACGTAAACCCTTCGCTTGGAACATCTGATTTTAGCCTATACTTAACTTTCTCCATAAATTCATGCACAAGAATTTCGGATATTATTAGGTAGCCTACGTAAGACCGGCCAGTACTGTTATTGTATTTATTGCATTATTATTTATTGTACAAACTGCTCATTTGTAACTGTAATTTGTAAGTGGTATTATTCCAGACGCTCTAAAAATTGCAAAAGTAGTGCCAGTTTATCAAACTGGAGGGAAGATTAACTTTTAAAATTATTGGCCTATATCGATATCGCCTTATTACTCAAAAATCTTTGAAAAAGCTATATGTACTCGCTTAACATTGTTTTTAACTAAGAAGGCCCTGTTCAGTGGCCAGTTTGGCTTTCGTAAAACTCTTTCAACTCACATGGCAGTACTAGACATGTGTGATAAGATATCTGAAGCTAAGGATAATAATATGTTTTCGATAGGAGTGTTTTTCGACTTATCTAAGGCGTTCGACACTGTAAATCATAAAATGCTACTTAGAAAATTAACACATCATGGGATAAGGGGACTATGCTTGGACTGGATTCGCAACTACTTAATTGATAGGAAATAAGTGATTTTGTATAACGGATGCACATCTGGATTATTGGATATAACCTGTGGAGTTCTTCAAGGATCTATACTGGGGCCACTACTGTTTTTGTTCAAATACAACATGTATAACTATGTCTTAGATGTTACCTGCAGGTTGCTTCGCATGTATTTCCATACGTCTTTCCGTCAGATCCACAGACTGGATTGTAATTTGCCGGACAGGTACAGCTCTGGGCAGGAGAAGTTGTCCTGGCCTTGCGCCGACACTTGCCCTGACCAGCAACGGACACTCCCCTGCAGACGTTTAAACACTTCGACATGAACATATTTGATTGACTGGTTTAATAGAAATCAGACAGCATCAACATATTAGGAACATATTAACGTAAATAACGGTTATATACCAAGATATGCCGACTACTTTTTTGCCAATTTTTCAATCAATAGATATTTCACTATTTGATTCGATTTATTTATAACGTAGAGTTCATTCTTGGAAAACTTAGCCTTTCTCCAATTCTTACCCTCATTTTATAAATCGAATCGACATTCCAATGGCTACATACGCTTATTACTAAGCACATAGGTTTAATAAATATTTTATATTGACCATGCGCTGTTTGTTTATGTTGTTCCATCGATGGCTGGCGTAAGAATTAAAATTTAATTTTTTTATGGGTAAATACAAAAATTTGAACGCTAGAAATGGAGAGAGAAGAGGGCAATCAGTGTCTCATTTTTTACGTCCAATCACTCACCAGTGTGCGAACAAGAAAATTATAAATATTGCAAGCAGGTTCAAACCCTCAGATCTAACAGGTTGTCGCCTTCTTTTCCTTCGAATTTTGGTACACAGCAATACGTAGGCATTTTATAAGTTTGCTAACATTTATTTTACTTTTGCGTGAAGAAACATACAATGCACACGATTTTACCACATTTGGAACTGGAGCCATCTATAAGCAGCCATGTTTACAGAGTCCCTAATAGGGATCGGAAGATCCGCTGGTTAGGGCACCTGGGGATTTTCGTGGTACAAAAATGCATCATTAGACTTCTGATCAACAGCAGCTGCTACTTACAATATCAAATACGATCGGCCATCATCGTCATCATCATCGTCATCGTCATCGTCGTCGCCGCCGTCATCGTCGTCGTCGTCGTAATCGTCGTCGTAATCGTCGTCGTAATCGTCGTCGTAATCGTCGTCATCATCCCCATCCTCATCCCAGTCGTCGTCGACGTCGTTGTCATCATCATCATCATCGCCATCATCGTCGTCGTCGTCATCGTCGTTTGTCATCATCATCATCATAATCGGTCTAATTAGAATGCATTTATGCTCTGGCACCCGTTCATGTACGTATTGGAGGCAGGGTGGACTATATAAAAGGACTGGGTACATCATGTACCTAATAGTTCATAACACCTGTAAGAGCAGTAGATTCTGTAGGCCCCCAAACACAAGAATGGGAGGTAGCTTAGGCTTTAGCAGGATTTCTTACTCTAGAGTGCATGTTATACCCACTGTTGCAACTTTGTAACGGAACACTAATATAGCGCCAAAACTTTGACGCTGTTGTTGGGGCTCAATAAGTCTTAATAACACACACGTGTACGCTCGCGCACACACACACACAATCACATACACACGCTCACGCACACACAAATATATATATATTTATATATATAAGCATATATATCATATATACCTGCAAGATGCATGGCATGTATTGCTGTATGTCTTTCCGTCAGCTCCACAGACTGGTGCGTAGTTATGTGGACAAGTGCATCTTTGGGCAGGCGATGGCCGTGTGGTATTTCGTCGACAGTTGCCTTCATAGGCAACGGTCACTCCGCTGAAGACAATTAAACGAGATTGATTAATCTTAAGTATAGGAGACTATGAAATGGGCTTCACAAATTCTCCATTTTAGACACTCCTTAATCAATTTGTCAAAGGATATATTATTGGCTGGTGGAGTTAATTCTTCCTATGGAAAATTCGAACCTTTGTGTGTAGGCTATTGTTACTACGATTACATGTAAAACAGACAATTCAGATTCTTCCTAAGACAACTCGAATCGCAGTGTTCTTCCTAGAACAAATTGAATCAGTAGACCAAGATCATTTTTTTAAATAGTTCATCTGTGGTTAAAGTGCTGTCGACTGAAATAATATCTGTCAACTCCAAGCAATGGTGCAGAATAAATTTCTGGTGTCTTTAAACTGGCAACAATTTAACCCCAAACGAACTTTGGGCACAAAACAGACTGTACATGGTGTCTCAAAAAATCTATGTAAAATTGTTTCTGTCAGAACTTCGTCAAATGTCCACCAATTTTAATAACTTTTGGCAGATAGATGGAAAAAGGCCGAAATGTTATGCAATATATAAATCTTGCACCTCACTTGACTCATATCACCGCACCACCTTGTTAAACACAGATGTACCCATTTTTAGTATAGCGCTTATATTTTATTGCCTGTAATGGCTGCGCTGAACTCCATTTTCAACGAGCCATGTGTCAAAGTGAATGGGGAATACTATTGCGACAACCTTCTTGCCCAGAAGCTACTGCCAGACATGTATACTCCGGATATCCCAGGGCGAGGTTTTTGTCTTTCAACAAGATGGCGCCTCGGCGCATCGAGCTCGCGACACCGTCTTTTTCCTGGAGCGAGAGACGCCCGACTTCAGAGCTCCTACACTGTGGCTGCCGAATTCATCAGATTTTAACTCAGTCGATATATGGCAAACGGAGTGTGCTGCAGGAGAAGGCTTACCGCTCCAGAATAGCCAACGTCAACAAACTCAAAACGCGTCTGATTGACGAGTGGACGCGCTATGATCAGTCTCGATCGTTGATGCTGCTCTCGGCCAGTGGCGCCGCCGTCTAAGCGCTTGTGTCCGTGTAAGCGGGGAACTTGTCGAGTATCAATTCTAACACTTTTAAGAAAATCTGTCATAACATTAAAAACTCAGCTAAGTAAACCATATTTTACTTTACTGCTTGCTAATTCGGTCGTCAGATAGTTTGTTGAAAGTCATGAAATGTAAGCGTTACACTAAAACTTGGCACATCTGTCTTAACAAGGTAGCGCGGTGATATGAGTCAGGTGAGGAGGAACATTTATACATAGCATAAAATATCAGCCATTTTTCATCTACCTGCATGTACCAAAAGTTATTAACATTGGTGGAAATTTGACGAAGTTCTGACAGAAACAATTTTGCACAGATTTTATTGAGACACGGTGTACAAAGGATTAATAGAGAGGCCTTGGTCCTTGAGAAGCCCATTGTGTCGTCCAAGACCTACATAATCAATACGACTTGGTTCGAAAGTATCCCGCCAACATACTTTGGTGTTAGTATGGTGAGGCCATCCCTATGAACAATTAGCGAGCGCGTTAGTGTAAAGCGTATCACCGTATCCTTAATTCCTAGGATTGAGCTCGAACATTGGTTTCTACGACAGAAGCGACATCTATTCCGCCACTATAGGTGCTGTCTGCTAGTGCTAATGTAGGAATGACAGACTGCTCTTGAAATTCAGAGTTCTTGCTGAACTCTTGAAGTAGGTCTACATCTTCATTATTGCCACGCGACGTTATGACCGAAACACACTTCTTGTGAATTCAGACAAAATGTATTGCCCAACTGGCGCTATGCAGGTACTCAGTGCATTCGTCACACACAGTCACACAACATCGCACACAGTTCACAAGATGTCATAAAACTCATTTATTACTTACACGTTACAGTTACTCGTTATGTGCAATATACTAAAACACTGTCCACACTGTGTCCGGAAATGAAGGGATCGCTACAATACAAAATGCAACCTGCGAGAATGACCCATTTGATCTTCTTGATTGGGTCAAAAAGAACTTTATAGCCAGATTAGGCCTACTGTAGAAAACATCTATTAGACACCCTCATGTTCCCTAAACGTCCATGGCTCCAACAGACTGAATCTTTCACGAAGTTAGGCCTATTAAACTCGATGACTGTTTGATTCCTCTGTAATAATTATCAGAACTCGTTGCGTTTTGACCGCGATATTTCTTTCCAATAAACGAAGATACATATGTATAATGATAATATGAAAATGAATAACTAATACAACGGGGTATTTACTTGCATCGCTTTTGACTCATAATTATTTATGAACACACACATGCGTGCACAATGCGATGATTTTTTTTACTGTCCTTTTCGTAATAATAGCCTATGACAATAGCGAACTAGCTGCATATATGATATACCTGCAGCTTGCCCGGCAGTTATTGCTGTACGTCTTTCCATTAGTTCCACAGACCGGATCGTAATTTGTCAGACAGATACAGCTGTGTCCAGACGAAGTTGGTGTGGATCGCTGCCGACAATTGCCTTTATGGGAAACGGAAACCCCTCCACTGCAGCAATTTGAACATTCAGCTATTACTGCTCAGATAACCGTAGTTTTTGGCTAAAAATATACGAAGGAGCTCTCTGTGCAGTCGACCATCGTTTTTTTAATCAGGCTAACTATTTTCGCATTTATTCGTCTTATAATTTCCAGCACTGCAAAATTTCCAGCACTATCTCATTCAGGTTTGACATGTGATAATTTATTAGTGTTGCCATTATCTTCGCTTTCGTCCTGAGTCAAGTGTGGTCCAAATAGTTGACCTGATACCTAGAGCATATAAAGTGCGGAACGACTCAACGTCCTCATGTAGACGGCGGAATAAAATTCCGTGGAATGCTAGGATAACTGGTCGCTGTTGAAGTTAACTGGTCTCTCTAGTTTTACCTTTTATATTTATTATGATTTCTTCTTACTATGTGCACGGTTACTTTAACCAATCCCTAACAAATAGACTTCCATTTTAAACACTTCCGTATAAATTTATCCGAGCATATATTGACTAGTGGAGTTAATTTTCCTAGGAAAATTTGAGCCCTGGAATGCATTGTTCCTGCGACTAATACAGACACTCCAGTGGAGTTAATTCTTCTTTGGGTAAATTGCATCTAAGAGTCAATTCTTCCCAATGACCATTTATGACTGCGGGTAGTCGATTCTTCCTAGAAAAAATTGAATTGGAGAGTTTATTCTTCCTAGGATAAATTAAATCGGGGAGTTATTACTTCTTATGATTAATTGAATAAGGAGTTAGTTCTTCCTAGGATAAATGATTGGGAGACAATCCTTACAAATTGCACAAATTTTGTCGAGGAGTTGATTCTTTCTATAGATAATAAATTAAATTGGGAAGTTAAGTCATCATAGGATAAATTGAATCGGGGAGATTATTTTTCCTAGGGCCAAGTGACTTTGAGGGTGATACGTCCCAATTGAATGAGGCAGCTTTAGTTAATATGTTCTGTGTAGGATCAATCCACTTGTAATATAGCCGGACTCCGATCTTCTTCGGGCTGCCCCTCGGATAACGCATATGACATGATGCAGCGTTTGTAAATAAACTAGGGCCTGTCGCTTGGCTCTTGAGAGTGCTTCAGAAATGTGCATATCGCGACAATAAAAAACCTATTTAAATCACTTAAGAACGAATTAAAGTTGCTACCTAAAAGTAGTAGTGATCTTAACAGTGAACATTATTAGCTCAAATTGCAGGTTGATAATGTTTTTTGGCAATCTGAAATAAAAGAAAGATTTAATTTGTCCTAGGAAGAACTAACTAAACCATTCATATGGTCCCACCTGAATCGAAAAGTACAAGGAGTGTTTATTCGCAGGATGGAGCGGTTTTGTACTAGGATCAGTTGCATCCGGAGTAAAGTTTATCTTAGGGTAAAGATAATATCGTAGATAATTTTCCCGGGAGCGCATTTAGCCCCAACACCAACAAATTAAGCAATCGTCAACAATGATCGATTACATTGTACCCAAAAACAACATCGTAACAGCAAAAACATATATTTTATCCTCTTCATACTTGCGGTAGCAAACTGACTGAGACCCTTGTATGGACTTGTGAGTCAATCGATGAAGTGGATTCCCCTCCCTCATTGAACACCACAACGATGACCGAGGCAACACAGCGTGAACATACATGTATAACCTTCGGTGTTCCGCAAGTTTCCATCCTAGAATTGCATTTCATTATTTCTGCATACCCAGATCATTTACTGTCTTCTTAACCATGGTTCACCCCTGTAATGATGTCGTCCATCTGTGGTTTACTGAAATATTTGTCAACTTCAGGCAATGGTGATGAAGACATTGCGGGTGCTTTTAATCGGCCACAATTTAACCTAGAACTAAGGTTGGGCACCAAACAGACTCGATTGATGATTAACATAGAGGCCCTGGGAGGCCTAACGTGTTGTCTTGAGCATAGAAATGGATGACTTGTCAAACCAAATTTCAAACGTAGCGTATCACAATTGTTACTGCAGCAGCAGAGCCTACATTGTTTCTCATCTATCAATGAACGAATGGTGTTAAGACAATTTAAGCGGGAACATAAACATTAATTGATGCGGTTTGAATCACGAATTCGCCAAGCACGCAACATGTAAAAAACTTTCCTAATAAAAGATGACCTATGGGTTGATGGTTTAAAGCCGGTGCCTTAAGGACTTCAAAATTTATCGTTTATCTATGCAGGCTGGAAGCAATCTAGTGCTTAGTTCATTCGATATGCCTTACATATGCTGGGTAGGCTTATTAGTCGTACATGATCACAGGCTTTGACACCTTTATAAATTCATAGACAATCATCGAAGTATTGGTTTCATAACTTCATTCTAGATATGGTTTTCAAGCTTTCGGTCGTCAATTGCCTAAATCCCTTATAACGAATTGGATCATCTCTTTGGAGATGCCAAAAACTCTCCCATATAAATGCATAGGTCAATGATAAAGATTGCATTGAACTGGGTCAGATGTATGCCAATATCCACCAAAATGTCATGTTCTCAAATATTGATTGGCAACAAAGATGGCAATAAACATGAATACGCCTAGGTTGCTTGGCTCGCACTAACTACCATATAGTGGCATTTATTAACATCAACAGTCTTCCCTTTTCACTTATAATCTATGATCGTACCCAAGAATAGGCCTACACATTATGAGAAGTGCAACCAGTCTCTCTCCTTTGGCTGCTCCTTTCGTAGTTATATGACAGTGGCGAAATGGCTGCATAGAATATACCTGCAGCTTGCCCAGCAGCTATTTCCGTAAGTGTTTCCGTCGATTCCACAGACTGGATCGTAGATTCCCGGACAGCCACAGATAGGTCCAGGCGAGGCTGTTGTGGCCTTCTGTCGACATCTGCCTTTATAGGCAATGGAAACTCTTTCTCTGCAGGAATTTGAACAATTAAGCTATTACTGCTGTACATTTTATGTTTATGATCAAGATCGGCTTACATCAGATCGAAAAGCTTTTCCAATATTTGAAATATTTTCTGACAACAATGACGACTAGAACTAAAATGGTCTGTTAAAATTTTCCTAATTAACCCCAAGAACTCTTTTAGATGTGTTCAGCCAATGGCGTTTAAAATCTTAGGAACATTCACGTGATATACTGCACGGACTTCCGGTTAAGGACGAACTTCAACAACGTCCTCAAGGGACAGCCATCGTTAGTGCGTTTGGCTAAAAATATATGCAGTCGACCAGCGTTGATTTAATAAGCCAGTGAGAGCTCAATGGTTTCGTTTTTCTATACAAAGCTGGCGTTGTATATCTTCACATTTCCTCCGTCTATGTGTTCATAAGACGACATAATGTCCTGTCTCTCTCATTCAAGTTTAGCTCATAGCACCTTAATGCATAACATCGAAGGGTCGACTTTAGTAGCTGTGGGCTGTTGAAATTAACCATTTATTTTTATTATAATTTCTTCAACCAATAAATCAATCAACCAAACTTAATACATAGCACCTCTTCAAGAAATCTACTCAGAGGGGCTCCTAGTCCAACCACGGTCAAAGAGGACAGATTTAAGCGAGGATGAGGAGATCCTTGGTAAAAGCCGGATGCTCAGAGGAAGCCAATTCCAAGTGGTAGGACCCACAACAAAGATGGCACGATGCTGCAGCAGAGCAGTGCGTGAGAATGGAACGCCGAGTAGGCCCTGCACATCAGAGCGCAGTGCTCTCCGAGCACTGGCAGCAGTATGGCAGAATAGCTTCTGAAGGTAAGCAAACGCAGTCCCAACAAGACATCGCCATACCAAGGAGGCGAGTCAAAATGCAATGTGCTGCGGGAGGGGAAGTCAATGTAATACATCACGCACATAGGCAGAAACATGGCTTGTCCTAGGATTTCTTCTTATCTGAGATGTCGCCGACCGATGGACCCGCTGCAGTTGCCCAATCCTGCCTCGTGAAATGCCCGCATAAATTATATGGTGGAGCAGCAGTCATGAGTAAGAGTGGCTGTAGCACTAGCAGAGAGCGAGCGGGAGATTATCCGTAATTGTCATTGCTGATCGAAGCAAGACTTACTGAGTTGACATGATACCAAGGTCTCGCACGGAAGTAGCAAACGTAAAGTTGGGGAACACAGCAGAAAGTGCCCCAAGGTCAAGCTTTGCCAGTTGTTGCCTGATCCCAAGCCAGATAAACTCTGTCTGTTTCAGTGGGATTAAGTCTGAGTCGATTGATTGACGTCGAGGACTTCAGGGAGTCAATAGCTATTTGCATAGTCTGAACAGAAGCCATAGCTTTAGAGGCAGAACACTGTACATATGCCTGTAAATCATCCGCATAGATCTGATTTAAAACTCCACAAGATGAGAGGAGCACGCCAATCTCAGTAGAATATAGGATGTAGAGCAGTGGGCCCAATACGGAACCCTGCGGCAGTCCAAAGGGGACGGGCCCCAACTAGACCTAGATGAGCCAAAGATGGCGCATGAGGTACGTACAGTCAGGAACGAGCGGATCCACTCAGCACGACCAAAAGAGACTGCATGCATTGCCATAATTATTCTCACTATTATATGCACGGTTACTTTACCCGATCTTTACTAAACTACGTTATTTCAAAGTTTTTAAGACTTCAATGATGATATAAGAGAGTTCACCTGCATTCCGCTGTGCATGCATTGCCGTATGTGTGTCCATTTGTTCCACAGACTGGATCATATTCGCGGGAACAGTCACAGCCTTTCACAGCTGCATTATGCAACATTGTGCAAAGTATCGACAGCATAGAACAAAATATAGAACCTATATTTAATTACCTAATTAAGTGTAAAAGCACACCGCGCATTTGCTTAAGTAAACGTCAATAATATATTCTTCCAAAGAACATTGTTAGAGTTGAAGGAAATCAAAACCTACTTTGTAAGCATGAACTTGCAAATAAAAGCCTAAACTGTACACGCAAATTTGCGATATAGGCATGCAGCACGTGATGTACAAAGGATCTAGGCCTGCACACGTTTCATAATCGTAATCTTGTAAGCTCCACTTGAAAGCCAAGCGCAGGGCACCAGCTAATTCAGGAGCGCTGCATCAAATTGGGTGGGTTGTTTAAACAGTAGTCCGTTGGAGGTCAGAGTCAAGTTTCCAGAGTGTCAGAAAGGCAGAGTAGCTGTTAAGGTGGGTGTAGCTTTAGTGCGATGATTGGAAGGTGGACGATCAAATGAATCTGGATAAGGGTTCTTGGAAAGGTGAGACTTAAGTCTAGAATGGAACACCCGAGGAGTGATGGATGAGGAGTCTGAGACAGATGATGTTAGGCAGTGCTGGTGGAGGAACCAATAAAGTGCGGAATTCAGGAAGCAACTCGTTCCAGAGACTTGGTGCGTTGGGGGAACTTGAGATGAGTGGTGACCGGGGGCCGAATAAAACTGAGAGGATGACCGGGTAGAGCGTGTTGGGAGGATGGCGAAGATTTCGCGAAGATATTTGGGCTGAGATGATGTAGGGAGTTGTCGATTAGCGATGGGACATTGAAATGGATGCGCTCTGATATTTTTAGTCAGTGGAGTGATCTGAGGATAGGAGTGATGTGATGCCGCTTGAGTGTCCACTTGGCTTGGATTATGAAGGCATTTCAGTTTACGTGAAAACTCATTATAGTTACCTGCTGAAATCTCTGTCACAATTATAATATTATGTATCGCTTCAGATATTTTTAAAAGAATGCCATTTACTTTTCAGATGTAAGAAGGTTTCAACTGGTGGTGTCTTATTGTTGTGATTGTGTCGGCTCCTTATTGAAGCCATTGTGTACTTCATTTAGATTGGAGAATCGTCCATGTTAAAGATAATTCCTTTACTTACCGGAATAGTTCGAAAATTAGATTAGTTTCTTAGATAAACTCATGAAAATGAATCAACAGGCTAAACATAATTTTTTTAATAAAAATAATGACTTACGCTGAGCTGCGATGGTCATTAATAGAAGAAAAACGATTTTCATGTTCATCAGTGTAAAGTCTTTGATACGAGGTTTAATTGTATCTACCAACGCAAGCTGCTAGCAGCTGCTGCTTATAAATAATATGAGCTTACAGCAAGCCTCATAAAAATCGGCCTTGTCAGTAAATGAAGGATACTTGTGCAACAGATAGTGTGGCTAACTATACATAATTTTATATAATATGTATATATATATTAAATTCATTAGCCATGTGTAATATATATGTAGAAAGAGTGAGAGAGAGAAATAGGAGAGAGAGGAGAAGGGGTCATCGTAAGTATGATGCTGAAGAAAGTTGACAGTCGCTGGTCAGCAGAAGTATTATAGGTCTGCAACTATGTTATTTCTGCAACATTAGGCCTATTGGCAAATAAAACGGTGATATTATATATGCGTATATATATTATTTAAAGTGCATTTCAGTGAAGTTCATGTACGTCTCTAAGTAGGAAACAGCTGTTATCCGAACAAGTAGTCCCAGTCTTCGTTAATTTTCTCAAAAATGTTCGACATCCAGATTGAAGTATTTACTGGCTAGCATGGCATTTAGTATGGCAGCGTTTAAATCTTAATAAAATAAATTCAATTTCATGTAATTATCTATCAGAAGACAGAGATAGTGGTGTAGTACTGAGATTGTAGGCCTTACAAGTCACTGATGAGGTTAGAGTTGGACCACTCAGCGTCCCGGATGTGGAACCTAAAGCTGAAATATACGTGCGGCATTAAACAAACGAAGAAGTGCAAAGAAGAACAACAGGAAATGATTTATATTTACTAGAATCTGATAAACGAAAACTTTGAAAAGATGGGGAAATAGTTGACCAGAGAAGACCAAATTGAAGCCTGTAATAATGATTATATCTGAAAAAGAGGAAGCGAAGAGGAAGAAGTAATTTGAATTAGCACCAAACGAGGAAAATCTACCTCACAGAGATAACTATTTAAGAAACCGAAAGGGTCATTAGGGCATAAATTCCTCAGTGCAAACGTTATTAACTTGTGGAATGGCTTTGATATTGGCACTGTGTGACAGCCTTTAAAAGGAAAGCATGGAATGATGGGTTTCGAGTAAAATTTATTTGAAAATAAAGACTGTGGGCAAAATAATTTCTTCACGAATGATGCACACGGTGCTTTTATGTAATCATGCGAGATAAGCTTACATTAACCGAATGTTTGACAATGCATGCAGTGCTGTGCACCAGTGTTTCATTCCCTACGTTAAAACTTCAAACTATGTGAAATTGTTTAAGGCCGTTAGTTAGTCATGACACGTATGCCTACGTGTGTCCGCTTGTTACGCTGTTTTTCGACCATCTGCTATAGATCAAATGGAATGGCTATTAGGCCTATAATGTGCTCTTATGTGAGGCTGGAAAACAATGCCTCGTATTTGCTGAGGGCAAATATTGCATTTCTGTTGCGAAGTCCTCTTACCATTTGTCAATGATGTAATTTGAACTTTAGCGATTATGATAATTATTATATTACAAGAACGCTCGGCAAATAAAAAAATAATTATAGTAACGATACTACATTATAATAAAAATTTGTACCTACCATCAATGATGGTAGGTACGTGTAATTGTGTATTTAGTCTTGAGGCAACAATTTATGCCTTGAAGAAAATACGAGCATTCTCGGGCAGTGCACAAGATGAACAAAACCAAAGGAACGTCGAATTTTTTAATCAGTCGTTGAACTCATTTTTGAACTGTGTTAATTAATAAAAGTCTATCTAAGTCCAATTACGCAGTGTTCAAACAGCATCTCTTAAAACCCATCAGAATGACTCTAAATTTAATAACTGGGGAATTTGGAAGACATCATTCTTAAATGTTAGTTTGACATTTAAATTTAAAGGACCCATAACGTCAGACTGATGAAAAGTTGGCAGAACTACCCTATACGACAGCAAGTTTATCATCAATATTGAAATTTACTAGCTATTCATTTCATTGCAGTTTTATCAATCATCCAGATCGTCTCTGCAACTTGTACAGGATTGTAGTCTGTCTATTATCAAAATGACTGAAATGCGTCTCCACGTAATTTGTGGCCGACTGCACAATAAATTTAATACAGTTGAAGCGCAGGATTCATGTTGGACAACTCATATATGCGTATGAGGCTGGCTCGATGATTCCTCTCTTTCAACACCTTTGAGGCGCTTAATTACTATCTCGGCGTCGTCGCACCGAGTTCTTCTAATTATACTGGATGTCTATCGTCCTGGTTCTTTACCGTCGTCACTTATGTCTCTCGAAGAACGTACCACGCTGCTCGAATGATTTGCATTGGACAGCACTACGATTGTTGTAACTGGAGATCTCAACCTTTATCTTGAAGAGTCTACCCTGCCAACCCCAACTGAATTCCAAGCCGTGATCGACCAATTCGGCCTAGCCCAACACGCTACTGGTCCGATTCACAATATGGTGTTTGGCTTGACGTCATTCTCACACGCCCTGCTCGCTTTGCTAGAGTTGGTAGACCTCTGCATCCATTCGTCAATTTCGTCAATCCATTTCAGACCATGGCCTTGTCGCGCTACCATCCCATTTCTTCCTTAATGTCTGCCTCTCACAGGCAGTGAACCTCTGATTGAGTCTGCGCATCTCACTGTCGGTCTTCACTTAGGCCTACGGACATTTCACTTATGTTGCTATTGTCCAGAGTCAACTTCAGCTCAAATACGTAATGGAGGCCGTGATGACATTTCAGTTTATATCAGCATTATTATTAGAAGAACAGCGTGCTGTTCTGAACAGAATCTAGATAACGTTACATTTTGATGGGACTAGACTCTCTGACCCACCTTGGCCTCTAGGCCTAGAAGCAAAGAACCGTTCATATCCCTACTCTCAGATCCTGTTAATATCACGTGTAACTCCCCTCCACAACCTTCCCTCCAAGCTGTTAGATGTAAGCACATGCATATTCACTCGGTCACATTAGATTCACCAATGATGTCTATTTCTGGCTGGAAAAAAACCGACTGATCAGCTGAAGTATCTGTGACGTAAAATGCTCTATTGTGTAAAGAATAAATTAACTGATGTCATAAATAACAATTAACTGAAGATGTACGTATAATTAAGCTTAAGGGTTATTTGGAAGTAATTTGGACACTAATTATAACCTCATCAACTCAAGTTCTTTTTCCTGCTTTATTAGACCATAAGTCAATAATCATTTATTCTGACCCGCAACGTATCAGCTTGAACCATAGGCCTACGCTTTCTCACCATCTTACTTGGCTGGATTAATCGCTTTTCCTTGTTAACGAAATTAATATACTTACCGTATGCAGTATCTGACATACTTTGAATTGTCAGCTGCTAACTCTTCCTAAAATTGTGCCTAAACGGTAAATAAAGTGTGAGCTAATTTCCTATAAATTGTGGGATGATATATGTCAGTGCAAGGTTGCTCGATCAGTTGCAGGATTCCAAGAATTCACAATAAAACCTCATAGAATATAAAAGCTTCGTTCTTCTGTCTTGCCTTTTCAGAGGCGCTCTCGTCTTGCAACACTGTACGTCTCTTCCTTGCGATAGCATAACGATTCCCAGCTGACTTTAGCAATCCCTTCTGTGTTTCATTGCTGCAACATCTGCGAGAAGTTTCCCCCTAATTTATATCTCCAGCTAACTATAAAAATTATGGTCTTGAGTAGTTGTTGACATTATATTGTTAAATGGACTATTATTATGTACATGGTACGATATAATATCGATAAACCGATATTATATAATATCCTGGAATAATTAGTGTAATGAGTATAATCTATTATTAATATAATGTTTGTACATATATTATATTTGTACAAGTAGATGGCTTTTCTTCATTGTTCTCTTAAATTTCTAAATTCAAAATGCTTTGTTCATTGAACAATTAAAAAAATAGTAAGTAATTGTGACACAGTTTTCTATTATTACGTAGTTGAATCCTTCTCTGTTCCGCTGTTGCTCAGATCGTTCTCTGCATTGTGAAGATATGAGTGCAGATATCTTGCCATTGCATCTGAGCAGAAGCAGAACTGAACTTGACAAATAATGAAATTATGAATAGACCTATTGTTATAAATACATATATTGTAGTCTTAACTAATTCTATCAGCACTGAAATAATAGAGCAATTTGTAAGGATGTTACCTTCAAATGCTACTACTACCATTATTTGCATTTATTTTCTCAATACCATGGGCGTCATCTTTATGCAGATGACGCCCATGCTTTCGTACAAGGTTTCGTACATCATCTGTTGATCATCTTGATTTTTTATTCCTAGGACTGAGACTGTCTTGGCCCAACACCGGACGTTTTGCTGTTTTGGATCTATCTACCTGGAATTACCTTCCTTCATCGCTAAGGGCTAAATAATTGACTGGCTTCTCTTCTTCGGCTTCTCGTTCTTTATAGGCGTGTTTTGCCCCATTGATTTCCGCGCCGAGAGCGCCTCTGAATAGTTATTCTGCGAGAGGCACTACATAACTCTAAAACGATACAACTGAGACTTTAAAAAAAATTGTGATGGGGCAGATCTGCTATCTAAACCTCTCCCTGCTCGGCGATCATCCTTGGAGCTCTCGTTCGTCTACCTCCCAAATCTTGATTACCCAGAACAGGGTATCAGATTAGACACTCGCTTCCGACTTCATATTTTTGTCTCTTTATGGTTCGAACCTCTTCATCAGGCTGCATCGTGCATTTTCTGTCATCTACTCGCCTTTCCAATCATATAGCTGAAATACTTCACTGGCTCCCGATCAACTCACGTATCCGAAATAAGATTCTTCTTCTGGTCTCCTTGTCTCAACTTGGCATCGCCCTCAAATATCTCTTCACTTTATGCGTAAGCCTCTCTCTACAACATCGGACGTTGGCGTTAACAACATTAGGTTTCCCTTATGCCTTCTAATGTAACCTCATGATGCTCATTTTTACTAGGGTTGGGTCAGGAGAGTTCTAGAGTAGGCCTAACTACCACGAACAGTCCTAATTAGCATAGAATACGAAATTTCTGTAATGAAAGAATGAATTTTGAACAATGCATGGAACTTTCATCCTTCCTTTTAGTGATTCATACATTTTTATTCACAAAGTCAGCTAAATGAAGTAAAGTTATACTAAATTCTATAAAAAGATTTGCTAACACAACAACCAATAAATGCTACCCATTGAACCTCTAAATAAATGTATTATGTCGTTCAGTTCATGTATTGAGTCGGTGAAAAATTATAATGGGCGGCTAAAACTATCAACAGCAAGTAAATTATTAATCGATTGTGCTTGTGGCAAGCGTCATTCTCTTCTCCAGATTCACATGACTTCGAGTCCATTTCTGTGGAAATACACAAGAGAAAACAGTTAACACAAGTTTCACAAAAGACAGACTGAAACTGAGATATTGGTCTATACTCATTAATGATCCATATTTAGCCAATGGCGATAAAACGTCGATGAAAATAGAAGTCATCAAAGACTGTAATTACATATATTATAAAACGAGTCATCAGTTACTAAAACCTACTTTCAGATAATCTTTTGACATGTACAAAATGTATCTGTCCATTGTCGTTGGATCATTACAATGGAACACTCTTATGATGCGCTTCATTGCATCGCAGCCTTTGGTTTAATACGATGGGAACTGGGACACAAATATAACATCACATAAACGCAGTTTCGTTATAAGGCATAACGGTCCTCGTAGATATAGAAATTATCTAAACGATCTTGGATCTATACCTCATAGAGACCTTGCCTTAAAGTAAGCAGTGCGTTGAAATTCGTTTTATGAGTCACAATTATTTCGGTAATGATTATAATTACAGGCTAAGTCAGACGATGTCTGAAGGCGACGTCTTTACTTCACTTCACAGGGACCGTTGTTTCGCACTTTCACGTTGCTGTACAAAGATAAACCAAGACATACTATACCGGTAATAATAATAATAATAATAATAATCTCTAAGTCCCTGGGTAATAAAGTATCTCATGGCATTAAATAATAGTAATAATAATAATGACAATAATAATAATAATGAAACTAATAATAATAATAGTAATAACCTGTGTTTATTAAATTCAAACTGTCAGACCGATAATTGCAAGCATGGCGTGATGAATGATAAAAAATATTAGAGAAGCCCAATTTAACTGTACGGCAGCTATGCAGGACTCCCATCAATCGTTTTGTCACCTCACAAAGTAGCAAAATGCTAATCTAAAGTGGAACGAAAATGATGAGAGAAAATCTGCTACAATACATTATATTACGATTTGATTCAATGCACGTCTATGCGTAACCATTGGCAACGCTCATCCATGTGTAACCATTGGCAACACACGTCCATGTGTAGCCATTGGCAACACACGTCCATGTGTAACCATTGGCAACACACGTCCATGTGTAACTATTGGCAACGCTTATCCATGTGTAACCATTGGCAACGCTCATCCATGTGTAACCATTGGCAATGCACACGTCGTCCATCGAGAAGTAGGGACCTCAGTCCTCACCTCAGAAGGGCACCCGCCTCGCAGCAGAAAATTGACGAAGTTTATCAAAACACTCAATAATGGGACAAATGTTTCGCAATGGTTCACCAACTATATAAGATGCCCAGTACAAAACAATTTGGCTTCCAGCAGAGCCATCTGGTTCCCAAGATAACCATCTGATTCCCAGCCGATGTTCCACCAGCAGAACACCTGGTCCGCCAGTAGATGTATTTCCAGCAGTATTCCCCCAAATAGAACCCCTGGGGAACCGAGCGATTGGCGTATGGAACTCAAGAGAACCATCTGATCAACCCGAAGATGGTTTCCAGCGAAATCATCTGGTCCCCAGCAGAACCATCTGCCCCCCCTCCAAACAGAACCCCTGGGAAACCGAGCGAGTGGCATATGGGACCCTGTGAGTTAAGACTGAGTGGTGGCTGCTGAGATTTAGCAGACCATCTGGGGAGATCTCTCCTGGAGGATCTGCAGGAACTCCACATCAGGAGGGGGTAGGATGGTTCTGTTGACGTAAGATGTGGACAGCCACACGGATGTTTCCATCCTCCAGTTTGAGTTAATGACTGCAACGAAGACCTCTGAGTCGACTCCTCAAGAGGCATAACCTGGTGCGATCTCTTATCCTGGAATTCGGCTTTTGATTCCATTGGACAAATCATTCCGTCTTTGGCTCGCTTGAGTTGGCTGAGAAGGAATACGTGGGGCAAATTACAGCTGAGCCTCTCAATTGTTTATCATGCTTGAACTGTTGTAAATAATGCTCACCTCACTACGGCGTTTTATTTGAACGTTGGAGCGTTTACCACATAAGCCACCTGCATTAGCCACAAGTTCTGACTAATTATTGACTTAATAACCTCGCCTTATCGGCCTACCCTATTTTGCTTTATCTGAACTTTTCTTAGTGGCTTAGATATGTGTCAATGGTTATAAATCTATGTGTACTGCGCACGTCCTGTTAATTCAATGCTGAGTGTTTCTTTATCTCCACAGTCTTTCGAAGTTTCTTTTTCTAGCATTGGTTAAAGACTAGACACGGGTCAAATTGGCAAACATTTCGAGACAATCATCACTTACATTAAAAGTTTTATCTTTAGTCAGTCTTTGAATTTGTTTCTCGGTTCTATCCAAGTTATTTTACGAGAGGATAAAATTAAACAGAATACGAAGAATCCAATTGTTGTATGAATTCATACGAAACCAGAATTGCACATTATTAGACTACTTTAAACCTCCTAAGGTTTTAACATGATGGCATAGCCATGTTCTCTCTTATGTTATAACTAGTTCTGACTTCAGCAGGAGTTAATGTCATTGACCAAAGTATACGCACCTGCAAGCTGCTTGGCATGCATTCCCGTAAGTCTTTCCGTCTACTCCACAGACTGGAGCGAAATCAGTGTGACAGGCGCATTCAACCGTTACCGATCCAGGCAGACGATAACGACTGGACAGCAGACGGTCACATTGCCGATTGTAGACAACATCCACTTCACTGTGCAGTTAAAAAGTAAGGTATATTCTGTAAACGTAATGTTAGGTGATGCAGTGTAAGGTAAGAAAAGCAGCGCAACAGAAAGGAAGACACGATGGATGGTGATCATGGCGAAAATGTGTATGACCAGATGTTGGTCAGGCACTGAATAACTTAGCATTTCATGCCTCAGATCATGTGATGAATGCGTCACAGCTCAAGATATGTCATCGTTTTGAACAATCACGTGACTGTCGTTCCGCCATTGTTCTTGAACTCGTGTACAGCATCCACTCCTCCGACTCACGTTGAGCTACAGCTGCATCGCTATACAATGCATCCTAATGCTGGCGTTAATAATAATAATAATAATAATAATAGAAATAAAAACAATAATAATAACAATAATAATAATAATAATAACAATAATAACAATGATAATAATAATAATAATAATAACAAATAATAATAATAATAATAACAACAATAATAATAATGATAATAACAATAATAATAATATTAGATATGTGTCAATGGTTATAAATCTATGTGTACTGCGCACGTCCTGTTAATTCAATGCTGAGTGTTTCTTTATCTCCACAGTCTTTCGAAGTTTCTTTTTCTAGCATTGGTTAAAGACTAGACACGGGTCATATTGGCAAACATTTCGGTGAAGCCAAGAAGAGGTGGACGAAAGCACAACATGACCAAGATGATTTTGTCCCGCATTACTGAATGGGGACTGCAGGGGCCAGACCAGTCGACTAACGATAAATTGCCATCGACGTCAAGTCGTAAGCTCAAATCCGCTAAGTGCGACCACGCCAGGTATTTAGCCTCAACAGTTGCAAGCAAGCTGGAGGAAGGCAATTTCAAAGCAGCCATCCGTCTCATCTGCAGCGAGGATAAACCGGCGCTCGACACACCGGAAACTCTGGCCGCGCTTAATAAAAAGCACCCGCCTACGTCAGTGGACAGGAGAACACCGTGTGATCCAGACAGTTCGGATTGCTTCATCCCGCTTCAAGTTTCTAAAGAAGATGTCGCTAGGGCAGTCTCCTCTTTCCCCGCGGGTTCGGCTGGTGGTCCAGATGGCATAACTCCACAACACTTAAAGGATCTGATGGCCTATGGAGTAGATGAAAACATCGGGCAACATCTATCTGACCTTGTCAATCTGCTCCTAAAGGGAGGTCTATCCGAAGAGGTGAATGAGGTCATCTATGGGGCAAACCTTTTAGCCCTGAGCAAGAAGGACGGAGGCATAAGACCGATCGCCGTGGGCTACACATGGCGTCGTCTGGCGGCAAAGTGCGCTAATTCGCATGCGGTAACAAGGCTGTCTCAACTGCTCGCTCCCATTCAGCTTGGGGTAGGCATTCCAGGAGTCGCTGAGGCAGCTGTCCATGCTACACGTCGTTGGATAACCACAATGCCTGAAGACAGCGTCCTAGTGAAGCTCGACTTCGCCAATGCCTTTAACACTCTGCGCAGAGATTCTCTTCTAGAGGCAGTTGCTAGAGAGATCCCTGAGCTCTACCACTTTGCTCACGCTGCCTATTCAAACCGTCCACTGTTGCGCTATGGTTCAAACATAATTCGATCCGAAGAAGGAACGCAGCAAGGCGATCCTTTGGGACCTCTGGAATTCTGTCTTGTGCTGCAACCGATTCTCATGAAGCTTCAATCGGATCTGCGTATCGGATATCTGGACGACCTGACATTGGGAGGTAACAAGGAAACAGTGGCCGACGACGTTCAATTAATCGATCAGGAATCAAAGAATCTGGGATTGCTATTGAACTGCAGCAAATGCGAAATCACGTGTCACAACACCCAGATGCCGAACAATGACCCTGCGTTTCAAGAGTTCACGAGCATAGCCCTCGAGGACATGACCTTCTTGAGTGCACCTCTGATTCCAGGTCCAGCTGTAAACATGGTCGTTAATTCAAAGGCTAATGACCTCGAGAGGGCAATCGGAAGATTGTCCTTGCTTTATACACATGACGCTCTGGTTCTGCTGAGAAGCAGTCTAAGTGTACCGAAGCTCTTGTACAGTCTGCGCACAGCCGTCTGCGCTCATTGCCCGGGCTTGGCTCGGTTTGATCAACTGCTGAGAGAAGGACTGTCAACCATTTTAAGTGTGGACCTTGACAATGACCGTTGGCTCCAGGCTTCTTTGCCGGTGAGAGATGGTGGTCTTGGAGTTCGTTATGCATCTACGCTGGCACTTTCTGCCTTTCTGGCTTCTGCTGCTAGTACAAGCGAACTCCAGGCATGCATCCTACCAACAAAGTCTGCTCAGGAACCATCCATATGAACTTGCGAGTTCAGCACTCAACGCTTGGAAGACCCTGACAGATGCAGAACCACCAACAGGAGCAGCGAGTCATCGCCAGAAAGAATGGGACCTCCGATTCACAGACAAGGCATGGCAAGGTCTGCTGGAGTCCAATAACAATCCATGCGACCGTGCTCGCCTGCTGGCCTCACGGGCACCTCATTCTGGAGACTGGATGCTAGCGCCCCCTGTGACTGCCCTAGGCCTGCGCCTCTCAAACGAGGATGTACGAATGGCAGCCGGGTTGAGGCTAGGAACGACGCTCTGCGAGCCAAATTTGTGTCATCACTATCAAGAGAGCGTCGACGCAAAAGGGTTCCATGGACTAATTTGTAGAAGAGGCAGCGGAAAACATCAACGACATAGCATGTTGAACGATGTCATCTGGAGAGCTCTTGGCAGAGCGAAGATTCCAGCGCAAGAGGAACCTCTCGGCTTGGTAAGAGAAGACGGAAACGGAAAACGACCGGACGGCGTCACGCTCATTCCTTGGACACGTGGTCGATGTCTGGCATGGGGTGTGACAGTGCCCGACACATAATATTAATATTAATAATGATAATAATTAATAATAATAATAATATTAATAATAATAATAATAATAATAATAATGATAATAATAATAATAATAATAACAGTGCTAACAGCAACAACAACAATCACTTCAATAATCGCGATAATAATAATAATAATAATAATAATAATAATAACAATAATAATAATAATAATAATAATAACAACAACATCTCTGAAATTCGGGAGATTCACGATACTATCGCAAGCAGGTTCTCAACAGGGCGATCCCTTGGGACCTCTACTTTTCTGCTTACCACTTTAGCCGATCCTTAATCACCTGCTTTCACCATTGGCCTTTGGATACCTCGACGACCTCACCTTGGGCGGAGATCCTAAGGTGGTGGAGGCGGATATTAACTCGATCGAAGAGGGATGTCTGCGACTAGGACTCGCACTCAACCGCACCAAATGCGAACCATATCATCCGACACCCATATCAACGAAGTTAGTCAAGGCTTCCTAAGACAGTTCGCCCGTGTCAATACATCATCGGCCGTGCTTCTAGGGGCTCCGCTCTCGCCGACGGATGCCCTGCTTTCAGCCATCGACACTTGTGTGGTGGACCTTGGAATTGTACTTGACAGGTTGCAACTAATCGCTAGAGAAGACGCTCTACTATTCCTTAGACATTCGCTCGGATCGCCCAAACTCATGTATTTATTGAGATGCACCCCTTGCCACGACCACCCGCGTGTATTGGCTTACGACAATCTGCTGCGAGGAGGGATCGAGCGAATCTTCAACATTTCGATGACCGATGACCAATGGGGTCAGGCCACTCTCCCGATCAGGATGGGAGGACTGGGAATTAGGAGGGCGTCCTCGCTGGCACTTCCCGCCTTTTTGGCTTCAGACGCGGGCACTCTCCAGATCCAGTCCCTCATCTTGGAATCAGTAGCGGTGAAATCGGACTCGGCATGCGACTCGGCGATGTCTACCTGGCTTCAACTTACCGAAGCCTCTGCCCCGACGACGCCAGGCCATAAACAAGCCCACTTTGACAGACCGCTGTTAAACGCGGTTCTGTCTGCACTAGAAGAAAAGCTACAGGATCCCTACGACCAGGCGAGACTAAGGGCCTTCCAGTCACCGCACACCTCGGACTGGCTATACGCTCTCCCGCTCGTTTCTCGCAATCTCAGACTCGAGGACGATACCGTGAGGGTGGCGGTCTGCCTGCGATTAGGGGTGGTCATCTGCGAGCCGCATACCTGCGCATGCGGCGCCTTCGTCTCTGCCAGAGGCGCACATGGCCTGTCCTGTTCATTGGGTTTTGGCCGTCAAACGAGACACTGTAATATCAACGACCTTACCCATCGCAGCCTCAACAGAGCCGGTATTCCAGCGGTCAAGGAACCGTCAGGTCTTTCCAGATTAGATGGAAAGAGACCGGACGGGCAGACCCTGATGCCGTAGAGTGGGGGGCGGGCCTTACTTTGGGACGCGACGGTGGTGGACACAGTGGCCGCTTCTTATATTCCCGAGACAGCTTCCACAGCTGGAGGAGCGGCGGAGCTGGCAGCCACACAGAAACACACAAAATATTCTGAGCTAGAGAAGAAATACACTTTTGTTCCAATCGCTATAGAAACCTTCGGTCCACTCAATAGTGAGGGCCTCGCCTTTTTGTCTGAGACTGGACGCCGACTTTCGACAACTACCGGTGACACCCGAGAGACAAACATCCTTTTCCAGAACTTGTCGGCATTGATCCAACGTTTCAATGCGGTGGCTTTTCAGGGCACTATGTCAAGATTACAATCCACTGACAAGCGGCGACCCAGATGGCCTGATGACAGATCCGTTGGCAATGCCAATGATGAATAACACTATATGTGACATAATAATAATAAAAATAATAAAAATATAATAATAATAATAATAACAATAATAATAATAATATAATAATAAGAAGAAGAAGAAGAAGAAGAAGAAGAAGAAGAAGAAATGAAACACCATATGTATCTCCAGAACGGACGGTAAACGCCCGCTCATACTCTGGCGAGGCGTACGCTACATACTGCGAGAGGTCACAGTCACGGACAACGTACCACCAGCATGATTATGTCCACTAGACATCGGCCACAGAGGGTGCTGCAGCGGAGCAAACGGCTAACACCAAAGGCGTAAAATACAATGAGCTTATGGCGATCCACCCCTTTTTACCGGTTGCTATTGAAACCGTGGGGTCCA
The DNA here is from genome assembly GCA_959347315.1 of Bimastos eiseni. NCBI lineage: Eukaryota > Metazoa > Annelida > Clitellata > Crassiclitellata > Lumbricidae > Bimastos > Bimastos eiseni. Next base: position 8,322,721 of record OY365813.1, on the reverse strand, counting down.
ACAATGCCGCCGGGCTTGAATTCATAAAAGAGCTGGGGCGCCGCATAACCACACGCACCGGAGAGCCAAGAGACACAAGCTACAAGTGCTTGTCAGTTACGGTACAACGCTTCAACACAGAGGGATAAGTCGTTCCAGAGAACCATCTGTCCTTTTCCGAATTGTTTTAACAGCCTGAAGATCAGGCTGTTAAAACATTTTCAGGCTGTTAAAACATTTTATTTTAAGGCATTTTACCTCGGGTAAAAATAATAATAACGATAATAAGTAGAGCTGACAAGAGAATAGCAATCTACTGTTCAGTTGGGATGGAATGAATACTCACTTGCAACTAGCGTAACAATCATTGTCGTAGGTTCTTCCGTCACTTCCGCAGACTGGCAAGTAGATCTTAGGGCAGGAGCAGACTCCCTCATCCGTCGAAGCAAGTGCTGGCAACTGTTGGATCGTATTCTTGCATTTGCCAACGTGTTTCACAGTAGCACCACTTAAGGAAACATGAATTAACATATACACGACTCCATAAAACAAAAGCATTGTTAAGTGTAGGCCTATGTTCATGACATTTTTACATTGCCTAAATTGTGTTGAAGACACGAATTCGTGGCATTAATGTAGCATGCCATTAACGATTCCATAACTTAATTAAGGTTACATGTGTGCTATGGTTTAGATCAGTGGCTCCTAGCCTTTTTCGACTAAAGGCCACTATTATTTAGTTGGCGGACATGATTGGCCACAAGGTTAAAAATTATTATTTAAAATGTTAGCAGATTTTTATTTTAGAATAGAATCAAATTACACTTGGATAAATAAATTTTATGCTACTTATAATCGTCAACAAAATATAATAATTTTTAGTAGAAAATAATTATTCTGTCAAATATTCATTTTCGCACGTATATTTTTTATCTTTGATAGGTCGAGGGTCACATTTTGAAGCCAGGCTGGCCACGTTTGATAATCGCTAGTTTAGATAAAAAAACTCAGCTGAAGTTTCCAGTAAACTTCATCAAACATGATCTCTTGCTAGTTGGACCAATAGCCTCCTCCACTGCGCTGGCAGGTGCTATTTTTTTAATATTGTTTATGAGCTATTCGTTTCTGTGTTAATTCACATTTTTCACGCATAATTGCCAATCTATTGTTGTCTTTTATCAATCCATTGTTGTCTTTTAAAGCACGATACGATTGATTAAGATGGTTTAATATAGTATTGGGATGGTATAAGCCCCCCCCCCCCACTTTGCTAGTGGAGGAGGCTATTGGTCCAACGAGACCGCTACTCTATTGGCATGGCATTATAGTGAACGGGGCTTTTTCAATCATTCACACTTAGAATGGGCTTCCACATGCCTCTAGGATCCATTATAGTTATCGAAATATCAAAAGGAACCTCTAACATGATGCATAGACTTGTTACCTCATAACTATGCGCCTACATTCTGCTTCCTGAATTCTGCATGTTTCTGCTCCTCAACCATCATTACAAATCATCCAACATCATCTGTCTCAGAGTCCTCCATCAATCACCCATCGGACTTTCCACTCGAATCCTACATGTGGCATGAGTCTAACATTTTAAAACACACTAACCCGGATTAACACGATCGTCCACCTTCCAATTCTCATCCAAAACGACATACACCCTAACAGCTACACTACCACCTATGATCCTCTGTAAACCAGACTCTGGCCTCCCTCTGGCTGCCCTTTAAGCAACCCCTTTGATTCGACGCAGTGCTCGTGAATAAGATGGTGCCCTGCAAATAGCTTTCAAGCGACGCCTTCGATGTTTGGAGATTACGATCACAAGTTTCTTAGATCTTCATTGACACCGAGCAGGTTACTCAAAATGGGGCTATATGAATTTCCTGAATGAATTTAAATTAATGAAAGAGACATAATAAATTACCTGCATGCGGCCATGCATGGATTGCTGTAAGTGATGCCGTCCGACCCACATACCTCGTTAAACTCAGATGTACATATACAAGTATTATCACCTGCAGCTCTGCCTTCCACATCTACACACACAACAAACAATCGCAACTCAGACATGTATGTTCATGTATGGCATCATGCATCATGCCATCATGCATGCACGCATTCATATATATAAATTATATATGTTAATGCGAATATATTTATTCATATACATAATATATATAACGGAGTTATATATATATATATATGAATGCGTGCATGCATGCAAATATATATAAATATATATGTGATTGAGCGCGACACTTAATTGCGTTTATTAGAACTTGGTTCAACTGATCTTGAATCTCTTATGCAGTTTGAGATTAAGCGTCGTGCGATTATATGTCGCGAGATTAAGTGTCGCAAGATTGTCATCAAGGTTAAGTGTCGCGAGATTAAGTGTCGTTGTTTAAGTGTCGTGTGATTAAATGTCATGTAACTGCTGTTAGAACTTGCACACAATTTCAGGCGAGTCACAAAGGACGTCCTCTGAAAGGAGGGAGGATAGGCCAACTGTGGACAATGTGAGCGACGAGTGTACATGTATGCTCAATTAGGACTCTGTACCCGCAAAAATATTATGCATTTGTGCATTATTGCAGGAACAGAGCGCCGGTCACATGCAAATGCTGCCGCCCAAGGAGGAGGTCAATTCTAACAGAGCGGAGCCAATGTCCATAGAACAGGTTAGTGACCAAGGAGTAAGCCAGTGGTCATATGGCTAAGAAATCGATGAAACATTAGTTGCATTAGCTTAGAGAACGATTAGGCTAAGCAATTCGTTACAGAAACATTACCATTTAATACACAAGCACTATATTCTTGTTCAGACATGAAATGCCTAATGGAAGACTTACACCCAATGGCAACCACCACCATCAGCAGTAGACAAGCGATTTCCATCATCGTCTGTAGACGAAGACCAAACCTCTGAACTCGTAGAGTCTTTGATGTAGCTGGATCTCGATCCAAATGTCATCTGCCAACAATCGTGTTGTCTGCTGCCGCTTATAAATACCCCGAGTCAGGCTCATCAGAATTCAACATCTTCAGTAATTGATCACCACTTAAATAACATATTTCGAATCTATACATATATAAGTGCATACATAAAACAATTGCAATCAACGCAATTAGGACTACAATGATGAAGTTTGCAATTTGTTACTAGTCAACAGAAACAAATAATCTAGCAATTATTGGCAAAATTGAACGAGGCGTGTGAATTATGTATGCAGACAAAACCTTTCCAGCCGTTTTTCATTTTGGAAAACTGTCACTCGTTACACTTATTCACAGCTGGTTATTCAGCAGGTCAGAGTAAATGTGACAAGAAGACAAGCACTTAAATAATGTACGACGTAGAAGAAGCAGGAGAAGGATAAGAAGGAGGAAAAGAAGAATAATAAGTACTAGAAGAACAAGTAGAAGTTGGAGCAAAAGAAATAGTAAACAAATAAATAGTAAAAGACGAAGCAGTAAAAGAAGAAATATTAAAAGAAAAAATAGTAAAAGAAGAAGTGTAAAAGCAGAAATGGTAAAAGAAGAAGTAGTAAAAGAAGAAGTAGTAAAAGAAGAAATAGTGAAAGAAGAAGTAGTAAAAGAAGAAGTAACAAAAGAAGAAGTAGTAAAAGAAGAAGTAGTAAAAGAAGTAGTAGTAAAAGAAGAAATAGTAAAAGAAGAAATAGTAAAAAAAGAAGTAGTAAAAGAAGAAATAGTAAAAGAAGAAGTAGTAAAAGAAGAAATAGTAAAAGAAGTAGTAGTAAAAGAAGTAGTAGTAAAAGAAGAAGTAGTAAAAGAAGAAATAGTAAAAGAAGTAGTAGTAAAAGAAGAAATAGTAAAAGAAGAAATAGTAAAAAAAGAAGTAGTAAAAGAAGAAATAGTAAAAGAAGAAGTAACAAAAGAAGAAATAGTAAAAGAAGAAGTAGTAAAAGAAAAAATAGTAAAAGAAGAAGTAGTAAAAGAAGTAGTAGTAAAAGAAGAAGTAGCAAAAGAAGAAGTAGCAAAAGAAGAAGTAGCAAAAGAAGAAGTAGTAAAAGAAGAAATAGTAAAAGAAGAAGTAGTAAAAGAAGAAATAGTAAAAGAAGAAGTAGTAAAAGAAGAAGTAGTAAAAGAAGAAATAGTAACAGAAGAAATAGTAAAAGAAGAAGCAGTAAAAAAAGAAATAGTAAAAGAAGAAATAGTAAAAGAAGAAATAGTAAAAGAAGAAGTAGTAAAAGAAGAAATAGTAAAAGAAGAAATAGTAAAAGAAGAAATAATAAAAGAAGAAGTAGTAAAAGAAGAAGTAGTAAAAGAAGAAATAGTAAAAGAAGAAGTAGTAAAAGAAGAAATAGCAAAAGGATAAGAAGTTGTAGTAGAAGAAGAAACGACGAACAGAAAAGAAGTATCTTAAGATAGACTGAGAAGCACTTATAAGTCGAAGGTGCTGGGATTCATTCTTCAATGTTCTGCTCTTCTGGTAGCGTGTTATCGCTCTCCCTGAGCATTTAGGAACAAATTAAAGAGAAATGCGTCTAAGAACACGCTAGCTGCTAAATAATAATTGTAATTGCGAATTTGCGACCTTATATCGAAGCATCAGTTAGACTTCAGGAAGTCTACCAAACTCGTAGGATGGATCAGTTTGTGACGTCTTCATTAGATCTAGAATGAAGCAGTTTAATCGGAGTGTCATCAGTTGGGTTTTCGGGCTATCTAGGCATTCGACACAGGGTTGACGTTTCCAGAACACTTCAAATGAAGAAGACAGCGAAGGTCGTCAGGCTATGGTTTTGGCAGCTTGACTTTTCTCTTTAATTTGTCCAACAAGTATCAACTATCACCGACACGTTGTTTCACGTAACTTATAATCTAGTTTGCGCATTAAATATTTGAACTAATCGAAATGTCGCCGAACTAAAATTGCTCATAATTATTTACTTCATAAGTTCTTATACGATGCACTAAATAATTTGATTCGCTGAGAAAAACAATAGCTTTCTGCTCAAATGACAGACATTACAATAATCGCACAAAACCATTATGATCCTAATTCAGTGTACTGCAATAATCATTGTCATCGTCCGACCGTCGTCGTCGTCATAGTCGTTCTCGCACTTTATTAGAGCAGTTAAATCGAATAATCCTAATCTTGATTGGTCGAAAGAAATGAGGACTTTAGTACCGAAACCAAAATTGAACACTGGAAATCTGCCAGATACGTCTTCCTCATCAGGAGAGTCACCTCAAACCCAATGAAAGACGATAAAAAAAGACGTAAAATTGGCATCTGTTTATTTGAAAAACAATTTTAACATAATATATTCCATGCCATAAAGCTCATTCCGGAAAACATATCCAAACGCTGCACTGAGGTTCAAGACCAACTGGATGACAATCGTATAAATCTTCGGATCATTGATTTATGACCAGTTCTAATTCAGCTGCTGCAGAGTTACAGAATTATAATAATTGTCATCATTATGCGTGAATGTTGAACCTGTCGATCGAATTAGTCTGGACTCAAATTGGCATTGAATAATCTAGGATACACTGTAGATTATGATGACTTTATGCCATTTTAATTAAGTTACCGATTAGCATCTGCTCCATGTTCCAACAACCGCGAATTAAGGCAAATTAACGATTTACGACCTTGTTTGTTAAACTGATGTCCGAGCTCTACATTTCCTCCTCCACCTCTTCCTTTTTATTCTCCTCCTCCTCCTTCTCCTCTGCCTTCTCAGTCAACGACGTTCCAGATACAATGTATATTCTGAATGAGGAGTAAGTCATTGACAAAATGGCGTTGGACATCTGCATCAGACGCACCAGCTATCAGCTACATACAGGATCAAGCAATTATCTCTGGATAATATGGAGATCCTTCTCGTGCAAACTGTGTGGAACAATTGTGGCCATTGGTCTGGTTAGCTGCGTTGGTCAAAGCATATCTCGTTGATGTGCCTCGTAAGGGAGCTATTCATACACATACAAACTCCTGGAATATTCATGCAGATCAACGAGATGTGTAGGTGCACTACCCTAGGGTGATCATATTTCTCTTCTGTCATTCCGGGACACCACATTTTCTTCAATCTAAATCAAATTCAATTGGGAGCTGGGTTCATTGGAATGAGCGCCATACCTGCGCAATGACCCAGCTTAAATCTATTTCAAAATTTTGTTGAAACTAAAAAGCATCTATTTGAAGTTTTTTTTATTATAAACTCCAATTTCAATAAGGCAACTGTCACATGATCACGTAAATTAGTCATTTTGAAAATTAAACCCTTGTAATGGTAGAGTAGGCTTACAGCACTACGGCGATGATTCAAATAGGACCTAGACCTTGAATCCACCGTGACACTTAGGCCCTATCAAAAACTTACATGTCCAAGCCACTGTCAGAATACCCGGGAAGCATCATGTCACTCCTATCCTAATATTACTGTATTGGCCAAAAATTAGTGTGGCACTTAAGAAGTTTGGAGTTCATGATTATGATTACGATTAGACATACATGTAAACTTATCAGCATCTATATTGGAGAATGTAGACCAATAATAATTGTTACAGAGAACGAAAAGTGAGTCGGTCACATAGAATCAACATGTCTTATTCATTTTCTCATATTGAAAGGGTTGTCCTGAAAAACTGAGTCCGAGGGCGACAAGGAGACTAACATCGACACTGGATGCTACTACTATACTGTCAGATAATTGGAACATTAAAATGGCATCTTCTACATGTTTGATCATAGATACGTCATTCCGGGACATTACATTGTCCCGGAATGGAACTGCCCGGGACGCGGGACATTTTGGTCAATTTTGGGACTGCCCTGGCCAATTCGGGACATGAGGTCACCCTACACTACCCATCCACAAATAAGCAGTCATGGACCAACAGCGGCAACACCAGGGTGCAGTGGGGTGAGTGGCAAGTGCCATGGTGACACTACCTCTTTGAAAAACTGTATAGGTACCCATTGACTGAGTTGTGGCATGGCGAGATCAGGTCGCCATCACAATAAACCTGGCCCCACTGCCCAGTGGGCATCTCGGGACAGGAGCAGGGATGGGATACGGAAATCTGATGCTAAACCGTTACCTCGCCTCTGATAATAACAGCAGAGCCAGTCCCTTGTCTGGAAACAAGAGGGGAGGGGTCGGTCGAATGGGTGCAGACGCGTATGTCATTATGAAACAATACGACAGAAATCCAAAGCACAGACAAGACAGACAAACTCTGGATACAGGGATCGGTTTGCAGTCGACACCTACGGTAAACTGAACCTTTTCAGAAAAATCTGCAGAATGGAAAGTTCTCGAAAGTCAGCGCAAAAATGAATTCCACTCTTCTGCACTAGTTTTCTCAACTAACAGAAGAAGTATAGAAATGTTCAAAAAGTTCTACTCATAGTGCTGAAAATGTGTTCATTTCAGCAAACTCATCTAATTACTGCGTTAATATGCAGCCGAGCAACTGATCTGAATATGAGTATCGCTCTATTTAGACTAAATTTATGAAAGTAGGACATATTATGGTTTGGCACAGTGGCTGATCGGTTAGAGCAGTCAGCCCGTAACGTTCAGTGTGTGCTGAGCTCGCGGGTTCGAGCCTCGTCCGGGGCGTTAGTCACTGTGTAGGGACCCTGAGCAAGTCCTTCGCGCACCATTGCTCTGCAGTACAACTGCATTTGCGCCGTCGAGGCGTGTGTAGGCACTTCTGAGCAAAAGATGTTGGAAGAAGGACGGTGTCAAATTTCGGTAATAATAATAATAATAATAATATTAACGATATGCGGAATGGGTGGAATACTGTCAACCAGTTTTTTGCTCTCAATTAATGGTCTAATTTTAATAACGTGAGAGCATGTGTACCTGCTGATACTGAAGTCTGTTTGCTTATTACATACGTACGGGCTGGACGCGGGCTGCTATTATCTGATGCTAATCTATCACGCGTTCGTCAGACGCGTACGGACTACGACGCTAAGGCTTGTGAATTTGTGAATCTAACGATCAGTTGAAATTATAGGAAAAAATAATTTCACATCGGCCAAGGAGGCGCCCCTCAGCCCTTGGTGCCCTGGAGGAATTGCTCCACTTCGCTCCTTTGCGCTACGATACTGAAAGAAATGACGCTAAATTTAGCTACAAAATAAACTAAATTTTATTGGACACAATGTTCACAATCTATACACTTAGGCCTACCTATTAATTTTGGAATGCCAAAAATTGAAATCGTTAACTTATATATCAGATTCCACAATTTTTGCACATTTTTATTTTTTAGTAACCCTCATGCCTCATGCTCTTCTTCCAATCATCACAGCTAGGACTGTATACCCGAAACTAACGTTTGACCTCTTTAAGAGCTCTAACCCCAATTCACCTACTCATCCGGTTTCGAATTCTCGACCAAAACGACACTCGTTTTGAAAGCCACTCTGCCTCCTCTAACCGTCTAGTGACCAGCCTCGGACCCCCTTCTGACAACCCTTTGACTTGACGCAGCTCTCGTGAAGAGGCTGGTGCCTTGTGCTTGACTTTTGAATGAAACTTTAGAAATATGGGCATTTTATTATGATTGCAAACTAAGGAACAAGTTAAGATAAATTAAAGTAATGACTGTTATTAAAAAAAAGACTGAAGAAATTTAAAATCAATCGATCCATAATGCATTGTATCACATCGTCGAACATATAACGAAACATCGTAAAGCGAATAGAAAATGTTTCTGTTTTCTTGAATAACACTTGAAATATATATGATTGGTTTTTAAAATTCAGTTGTTCGTCTTTAATATGAATAGTTTTCCATAACGCATGGTATGCTAATTTATTTCCGGAGGACTGGACTAAGTTGCACCTATTTATTCATATACCATTGAGGTATAACTGTCTGGAGCAAAAACCTCACTTGTAATCTCTGGAACACTAGCTTCACTAGTGATCTCTTGTGGAACGCTTTCTTCTCTATTCTCATCTGTAGCAGTCGATTTAAATATCATCCTTCGCGCTGTAAATGAATAACAGCCAACCTTGACATTCAACTTTTTCTAGGCACGATAGGGCTAATAGAGATAGTTTCATATAGATATTAAATCAATGATAATTATTAGGTTCAATTAATGAATTTCCTTGCAAAAAAGACCTTTAATGATTATTTTGAAGAGATTCCTCCTGACAATTACCATTCTGAGCCGATATATACACATGAATCTACGTAGGTGCATGGGCTACATGGATACATGCTGGCAATTGCAATTCGGGTTGAGAAATTCCAGCTAGCTCAGTATCAGTTTGTTGTGTTTGTGTGGATAAATACGAATAAACAGTTTCAGCCATATGTAATGCATTCGGAGGACATTCTCAAATATTGTAGATTAGTAACTACCTATAGGATATTATTTGAAATAAATAAGTTTGCTAATGATCACTATATCTATGCATCATGCATCATATAATCATGTATTTCCGTGATCTTCACAAAATCCACCCTATACTCGACTTCAAAGCTGCATCTCTGTCTATAATTCACTCTAATTCGATTACTGCACTTTTCTTATTCTGAACGTTGGCATCAGCTGAATAAATCCTTCAAACCATTAGGAATGCTGTCGCTCATTCTGTCACCAAATCCCCAGAGACAACCACGATCTAAGTTCTCTGAATGTTATCGACTGCTTGTCATTTCAGTGAACATCTTTATCCAAGTGGAGAATTTGCTTAGTAACAGCGAACATGTTTCTAGTTTTAGGTTTGCTTACCGGACATTGTCAAGAAATGTGTATGTCCCTCATGTCCGGATATTCGTCGAGGCGGTCGTGTGTTGGTCGGCAGATTGAATGGCCACCCGTGACTTTCGGTCGAAATCACTCCAAGTATTTTGGTTCGCAAGTTGCTTAGCCAGTAAGATTGCATCCTGCCCATCCTTAAGATGGGTACGGTCGAGTATCAGCCACGCAGACCATGTACGTCTGTCACCCTCTGTATACCCGAGTGCGACGCGGCCTTGGGAGTGACCTCGACAGATAGTCACGAATGACCATTCAATCTACCGACGAATATACGCACGTGAGGGACTACTCGTCGACATCATCAACGTGATTGCGAACGCTGTCGACAGTTGGCGCTATATAATTTCGACTCAACTTGTCCCAGAGACCCCTAACATCCATGCCATCTGTCAGTCGTCGATAGGAATCCGTTGTTTGGCTCCACGTTCTTGCGTGGGCCCAACACAAATGACTCTTTTAGCTTATTGTGCACTGGAATGCCAGAAGATGTAATGTAAAATATTCACACGACATTTAGCATCATTTAGGCCAGCTCAGAGAGCGACTCTGAGTAGATATCTTGAAGTTGTGCAATGTAATTGTTCGATTATGTTACATTACATTACACTCCTGTCCCCAAATCACTCGACTGGCACAGTCCAATCACTTCGTTCAACTATTTCCTAGTCCATCCTAACACTGCTCCGTCCTCCCGTTACCTCATCACTCAAAACCGAAAACACCGTTTGCCAAGTAAAATCAGAAAACACTGCTTTTCACAAATCATATCCAGATTTTTCCACTTCCATTTCCCTGCCCACGGTCCCTGGTTCGTTGATTTCTCTGTATGCTACACATGTGTATCCTCATTTAGATATTAATTGATTCCGTTGGTTCTTAATTTCGTCCAATGGTTTATCGTAGGCTACGCTATTTGAATCGTTCGATCATTCGGGTATTTTGCCCCGACTCCATCCCATCTGATCCGATTAATCCCGATGCAATCCAATTGACGGAATCGTTTAAGTATGTGACAGGGTCTGTGTACTTTGCCAGCTTTTTAAGAAGGCCCATTGGACCGCAAATCGAGGAAATTTCCCCTATTTGAACTTCTCATTCTGATCAGATTTATTCCTTACTAAGTCGACAGTTGCCTATCAAATTATGCTAAATAGGTGCTACTGACTCCAACACAACCCGATTGACAACGATGAAGTTGGTGGATCGTAGACTATCTCAAAGAAGACTTATTACGTGGCGAGTTAAGCAGCCGTCATGTGACCAGTGTAGAAAGATCCTGAAAATGAGCTTTGAATCTAAGTAAATTAACTTACTTGTGCCTCCTGCAAATCGACAAGGTCCGGGGATGAACAAAAACATTCTTCTGTAGTCGTCATCATCGCCAGAAAACACAAGCAGGGCATAGATTGCACAATAACGAAACCAGAAAAAAACAAGTAACCTTTATTGTCCTGAACATTGTACATGAAAACAGTATGCGATATGAACAGGTTCACGAGTTAGGTACAATAGGAAGGATTAAACGGTAACCGGACAATTCGTCGCGGACAATTCGATGGAGAAAAATGGACAATTCGCCGCGGTAAATTTCGATGTGTCTATAGTGTATCGTGTCTATAGTTAGCTCTCGTCGATTTAATGGATTAAACAATGTACCCATTGTAACGATTTACTAACAGTGGAACATATTCGGAGAGGATTTTCCCAAAACAAATAAAACAAATATTGACATTTAGTTGACAATGTGTCCGGATTTCATAGGCCCGGTTAGAGTGTATATTCCATTAAAACTTGATATTATGCCTAAATGTTTTGAAAAACTTGACAGTCTAATCTTACATTTTGGTTATAATATTGCTATTTATTTGTATGATTGCTTAATGAAGCATTTACCATAATTTTTATATTATTATTGACCGCGCTGAATTGTCCGCTACGAATTGTCTTAGAAGCGGGAAAAAACACCACCATAACGCCGCCACCAGAGGTGTAACAAGCGGGGGGAGGGGGCACCTGCCCCCAGTTTTAGTGCTCAGTGCCCCCTATGTGCCCCCAAATCGGTTCTTTTTTTGTTTCTCCAATGGTTTTTTAAGATGACTTATGTCAAGATAATTTGTGCCACCCCCCCCATTTTTTACATTTCTGGGGGGCATTTAATTTAAAATTTAAAAAAATTTAAAAAAATAAAATTTAAAAAGTTGAGGGACACACAAAATTTTTTCCGCTTCGCGCAATTTTTTTTAATTATGCCTTCCCACTTTTCAAAACCTTGTTACACCTCTGGCCGCCGCCATGCATGGCGCAATCCTATTCAAAGTCTTTTAATAGTTTACATTGTTCAGCAACGCCGTTAGTCTGCATGAACTGCACATCGCCTCCGAGAGAATATACTGCCGCGTACACAAGGCGATTCCGGCTTATATCTTACACCTGCTACGAAAAATAGTGCTATATACATGTCTTAGTAAATTGGAATAATCATGATTGGTTTTGACGCGACATACATGTACGCATAAATGCAAAAGTAGGCTATGACAGTTGTTTAAACGCTTCGAAGGAAACAGTACATGACTATGGGAGTTGGATCTTTTGGCCGAAGTTATATTCATTTGGAAAAAAAAATATAAATGTAATGCTTGTCAAATCGAAATGTAATCATTTGCTTCGGTTTCACCAGCCAGGTTTTAGAAAATTCATGCTAGTCAGTGACCAATTTTCTTTGGTCGTAATATGTCGCAAAATTTCGGATAGCGGAGCCAACCAGCGTTCCACAAATGAATCGGGTCCAGATAAGGAACATGCAATCGAATGTCTGGTGCAACAGACATAACACTATGGACGAACTGTAGTCCTAGGCTCCTAGCACATTATATGCCAATCTGAATGGTTGACAAGAAGACTTGCCTACAGATAGCCTCGCATTCGTTCTCATACGTCACTCCATCCATCCCACAGACTGCACGGTCTTCCTTTATGCACGGACACTTTTTGGCATCTAAAAATAACCGTCATTGAGTCATAACTCATGAAAATAATAACAGAAAATAGGAAGCATGTATAGGATGCCCTCCTGCACTTCTTTTCTCTGTTGGCCTGTATGACCTATAAGTTATGGTGAAATTTCTCACTTTTCTCTTTAATATGGGAAGTTTCGTGGCCCCGACAATGATGAAAGAGTCTGGCAACTAGCTTCTTTTGATACGTACCTCAAAGGGCATATGGAGGATAAACAAGGGTTTCAAATAAAATGGGATGTAATGTACCGGGGGTAATAGTCTACTTCTATGCCCCTTACCAAAATTCGCTGAGGCATCAGTTACGGTGTGCCGATAGTTAATTTCGCGACACATAATTGCGCGACACTTGGACAGCGACACTTAATCTCGCGACACTTAATCTCGACGACATATAATCGCATGACACTTAATTGCGCTTAATAAAACTTGGTTCAACTGAGCTTGATTCACTCATATTTTTCCTTGGAGTTTAGCACGTAAACTGATTGAAATGCACCATCATTATCACTATTGTGCGAGTATTCCCGCTTCGATTGAAACCGCATTCTTATAATTAATACGGCTTCTAATTAAACATATTTATTTGTCACTACATAAATTAATAATGGTGCAAACTAGTTGTAATCTAAGATTAAGTGTCGCGCGATTATATGTCGCGAGATTAAGTGTCCTCGAGATTAAGTGTCGCCTAATTAAGTGTCGTCGAGATTAAGTGTCACGTGATAAAATGTCATGTAACCGTCAGTTACGACTTTTAAACTTTAGTCTCGCCAAAAGGTCAGAATACAACAGATAAAACAACACGATGCTCATGTTATACAAATACATTTCAGACGTTCTTGCCTTCTCCCACTGGAAGTCATGCCTAGAGAAAGATTGTTCCCGAATTCGTTGTACAACTAAATTCAGCCGTATCTGAAATCTTGGAAGTGTAATATATATTCCCTGAAGTCTCTTCTGGAGTGAATCTGATCGATTGTGGCGGACTTTCAAAACATGCGCAGCCAAGTTAAAAGCGTCGCACTGTTCGTAAATCTAATTTGTGGACAGCATTCTGCCAACTCATCTACCTCTTTTTCTCATATGGTGCAATTACAGGCAGTTAATTAGATCTTGGGTCATGTGCTCTGTATCGCACTCTTCGATATATTTGCCGATAGTTTTTTTTACTTTCATACAATACAGGATCTCAATTCTCCCTCTAGCTTAATGTTCCTTCAACTGATCGTTGAAATAGGTTGCCTCGAAGCTTATTCCAACCCAAATCTCTGGCCGATACCTTAATAAATTTCTATGATCGACCGGTGAACAACTGCGATTGAGAGAAAATTAACAAAGGCAAGGCAATTACTCTAATTTTACTCCATCTTTCTGCTGCTTCTATATATCATTGTCGATTTTCGATCTCCGTCTTCACCATCTTAAACACAAGTTGCTTATGTTTCGGTCATATTGATGATGCTGCGCTCTATCAGTTGATATCTCGACACTTGTCTCTGTCTCTGCACTAAGTGTCTCGTAGAAAAAGTGTTGGACAGTGTGACGCGCGTCACTCTGGACGATGGCGCTATGTAAAAGTCATCGATCGACAGCAGAGGCGTAGGAGGACTACGGATGAGAATGTCTAGCTGAAACTTCAAAGGAGAGACATCAATGGACTTCGCCTGAAGCAGACGGCTTCAATACAGACGACGAGGATTATACACGGATCGTCGGGGTGTCGAACAACGAAACCCGACACCGCGAGGCAGATGTCAGAGACGACTGTCCCTTCCATCTCTACGACCCACAAACAAGAAATTCATGAATCAGTGGAAGATTGGGTCTGGACCGGCTGGTCGACACGAATCATGAATAGGGGACAATTCCGATACGAACGGCGCAATCTGTTAGGCGGTATAACTGTAGTAATGGAATTCAATGACGCTAATAAGGCCCAGCCATAACAGCCGCTAGTCAAACAATAACTGGACGCCCCTAGGAATCTGACGTTACGATAGGGACGTCAAGATCCGTCCAACCAGGGTTTAGTAATGGCTTCTGCAGGTGACCTGTCATTCAATAGAGATACGAGTTTTGCGTTTGGGATGGCGAAGGAAATCGCCTCCAGAAGGATTCATATAGTGTAGCAAGCAAAGGAACAGGAACTTGTTTCGGAACTGGGGGAGACGCTAGGTCGTTCTGACGATAAGGATAATCAATGTAGTTGGGAATCCCGTCTCCAACGTAAACCAGGGAAACATTTCAATAGGACACTAATAACTCCAGTAAGTGTAGATAGGATGAGTGGCGTGTATATATTTAATTAAATATACATAATAAAACCATCAAGTGTGTCGTGTTGCTGAGCTTGGTGATAGAGGAAAGAACCAGCGGGTACTCTCGTCATTGAAGAAGGAGTAAGGCGAGAGTGTAACCCGCGACAGACAGTTTCGTCTGCTCTGTCAATTCTCGGAACTAAAAACTCACACATTTATGGATTCGCTCATTTCTCGTTACTTGACTTCTGATTTCTCTTACTTGAGAATATGTGAGCAAAATGCAATAATTGAAGATCAACAGGAGTGAAAACAATGGGGAAGAAAAAGGCTCTAAAGGAACCGACTGTCTTGGAATACACACAGTATACAACACTATAACGAGGCAATTCTGTTTGAAAACCGTAAACTTAAAATTCTTAATTGAGTACACTCAGCACACATGCTATTCAAGCGAAATTGTAAACTTTTTTCAATTTTTATAAAAATTGCCAACACTATTCAAGCACGTAAGGCTATGTCAATTACAACTTTATTCCATGCATATGGACAGGCACATTTGACCGAGAATTTGCGAATATTGTTTCGGCCTAGACAGGTCTATAGTTGTCGGAGGAGGGCAGTGAATAGGACCTAATACTGGATACTTTGTAATACCCTAAAAACTAGTAAAAAAAAAATCGGAGGTAGGGGTCTAATAATTTACCATTGATTTATACATAAATTCATTTAGTGTAGAGTAGTGATTATCTCTAGTCTTGGTATACGTAGCTTGGTAAATAGGCTATTTGACGATTGATGACAGGAATAAAAGGAGCAGGCAATGACGTGAACAAACATTTTTGGGAGGATATTGAATCTAAATAGTCTTGTTGCATAGTAGGAAGCCCATCTAAATAGCTGGAGTACTCCTGTATGACTCTGACTATGATTTCATTTGAAATGACCTCTAATTTTTATGACGACTCCACATAAGTCATTAGATCAGATATCAGATGTGGATATCTTAGTTTAGAACCAGCGCCTACAGCAGGACAAAGAACAACGACAGGACGAAGCGCAGCAAGGTGATACTCGGTTACAAATGCCTGATCTATTTGTTCTTCACTAGAAATGTCCTACAACAACAGAACTCTAATACCTGTCTTAGAAATTACACTGCTTAGCAATAAATCGCCAGTTTAACTTGATTTGAACCAAATAACATTGGTCAATGCAACCCATCACTGCCTATAATAGATGTTGCTAAGCGCAAAAGTAGGCCGCTAGAATTAAAATATCGACGATGACTTACTGCCAAGTGTGGCCAACAGCAGAAGAAAAGCGATTGTAAATTTCATCTTAAATTTCTGTCAAACCTTGACGAAATGATATCTGAGAGTGCAATGAGCAGTCACTTCAATTGCGTCGGTTGAATTATGTAGCTACATCACCTCAACAGGTGGAATGATTTTACATACATTATGAAGGGAAGCAACAATTTCTTGTCTGATGCTTGCAACAGCAAGTCGTTAAACTGATTCTATCGTTTTGTTGCTTTCTAGCAGATAAGCTGTGACTCTGACTGCTCATATATATGTATTTTGCAGGAATACATTCAATTTAATTAATGGCTTAAAACTGTTGTCGATTGAGTTTTTTGGTAAAGTATTTAAATGGCGATCCATAAATTTGATGAAAAATTACAGTTGAGTACATCAGATTCGAAATTTGTTTGAAAAATCATTATTTTAAAGAATAATTTGGAAAGTCTTTAGTAAACTCAATGAGATGACATTTTTTCATTCATTGAACCATCGAAACAACTAATGATCTATAGGGCTACATTGCACCTATTAGGTTTGAAGAATGGTTTTAGTCGTGGTTAATTGTAAAATGTTTTTGAAAAACTGTGTTTAATTATGAACGGTTCCTATGCAAACTCAAAAAGCACACACACAAGTTGAGAGAACGGTAAATGATTTGACCGGAAGCGTTTTCTTTTATTCTTTATGATGGTAACATTTGAACAATACTTTCTATCTATCCATGGAATTGATAAATTATAGGCCTAGTGTCCCTTCCAGATAACTAGACAGAGTCATTCCCAATCCAGGCCAGCAGAAGTCTTGAGAGGTCAATAGAAAGAGTTAGACAGATTCCGTGGTAGAGAACGCAGATTAGAGGGATACACGATTGAGTAGGCTCTATTCTGTATGGCGGCCGTGGTATCATGTGGAACCACAAAGTCGCCGAGCGGAGAGATCGGCGACCAGAGCAGGCCGACGTTAAGGTGAAGAGATCCCGCTGCTGAGGCCACAAATTATTATTATTATTACTATTATCATCAGTATTAGTAATATGGGTAGTAGTAGTAGTAGGGGAAGTAGGGGTGGAGTAGGGGAGGTAGGGGAAGTAATAGGGAAGGGGAAGTAGTAGGGGAAGTATTATTGCTATTATTATTATTAGTATTATTATTATTATTATTATTATTATTATTATTATTATTAGCCTGTGACGAAGGCTAACTGCTATGACCAATGACACACTCGAGACAAGCTACCTGTTCCAGAGACTCTCGGAAGATGTCCAGCGCGAGAACGACACATGTGTTTTGTCAACACTACCATGCTAAATTATTTTAATAATAGTAGTATTAGTAATAATAATCATAATAATAATAATATGAATCATTATAATAATATTAATTATTATTATTATTATCAAATATACAAAATAACAACCAATGGCGCACCACAATAAAGACAGTCATAGCAGATCAGTAGCTATGAGATCAGTTCATCTATTTTATATCATTTTGATTTTAACGCTAATTATAAAAACAGCCAATAAATTGCATCATCAGTACTTATCTAAGAGAGTTTCTACAAAGCCATATATTGTCCACTTGAGCGTTAGATCAAATCGTAATCACAGCCTCATTGTTTCAAGACAATGCATTATGAATCTCTATACAATCTGTCCAGTTAGTTCCACTTCCACTGCGTCTCCACTTGCTCTGCTCCTCCCTTGTAACCTCAACGATGTCTTCCTTATTATCCTAAGATACGACGACGGATCCGTTCAATTGCCTGCAGCTCACACGGACCATCGCTGGCCACGTCAACGTTCCTGAAAGACAACAGGCAACGTCTCTGTAGACGAAAAAGATCAGGTCTCATTTCAACTAAGAATCGAGTACAATGTGAAACCATCTTGGTTTTCCCATCACTGACTCTTATAAGAGAGAAAGGAAATTAGGGAAAGATCAAATCAAATAAACAAAACAATCAGCACATGTGGGTTATGGTGACCGATAAGTTATGGAGGCGCTCAGCCTGTAACGCGAAGACATCAGATTCGAGACTCGTCTAAGACTATATTAATCTTTTGAAGCAATACTTAGTCTATAAATGGCTGCGTTTTGACAGCCATGACACTATTGTCACAATAGACGGAATACAATACAATGCAAGACAATAGGGACCTTGGACAAATATTTCAAGCAGCTTCTCACTGAGAAAGAAATCTCAACGTTTAAATTCTAGGAGCAATTCTCTATTTCAGCCAACCAGACAGCAGGACAGACAGAGGCTATTTGCAAAAGCAACACTTCGAGACTCAATGGATACGTCAGATACATGCAAGTGTCTCGTCTTAGTTCTATATGGATAGCCATCTCTGTATATAAATCTACCTGCAAAAGGCCCGACATGGATTGCTGTATGTGCTGCCATCTTTGCCGCATACAGGCCATGAGATCGTTGGACAGTGACAGGATGGTCGATATCTGGAGGCAGCGAACATTGGTCTGCACTGACCCTCATACGCCACTAACACTCCACTGATGACGAACACGCAAAATAAACAGTCAGTCAGTTTTAATTCTGCTCTCTCTTGCTTCGCAAGAACCTCAGAGTTCCCTCTAATGGAATTTATACTAACAGGCATTGTACGTCCATGCAAACTGAATAGAAAGTTAAGCACATCCAACTGCCTTCTTTCTTATTTATGTCGTCATTAATTCTAATTATAATCACGTGTAGAATACACTCATTTTTGCCCGTCTCATAAATTTGACTAGACAGAATTTAAGAAATTGGATTCGGAGCAAATGAAGCACATCTGTAGCTATTTGTAAATACGCTTACTGACATTTCGCCTATTTCCTTCTAGGTTAGCATGACTTCACGAGCATCTTGCTACTGAATGTATTTGAGCTCTGTAATTTTGCTTAATTATTTTTTTCTGAGTGTAGCAAAGTACCTACGTATACATATTCTAGTAACCTGAACTTCACGTCTTACCCGCATTTCAAGGCACAGTCGGCGTTGGCGTATGTGTGACCGTCGTTGCCACAAACGAATCGTTCGCCTGACTCACATGTTTTGCACAGAAAGTCCGATTTGTCGTTCAGCGCAGAACTAAGCAGTTCTGGTCTAAAGTGATTGAGAACTGGGCGCCGCAGAATCTGGTTCCTATAGGTAACTGATCGACCAAGTGATTTCTCACATCTGCCAAAGTCATGCACTGAGGTTCCGCTGAAAATCAATAAAGATCGATAAAGTCTACCCTTAGATGCAGACTGCAGAGCAATTGACACGAATCTTGCGTCCATTTGCGCTGTTGTATGGAACAGTTCGGTAGAACAATTGAAGAGAGAGGGCTCAATTTCTTCGGGTTATACTCCGGATATGACAGCCAAGCATACAAACTCTAGGCTTCAAATCCAATAGAGCGCTTCGACGACGTTGCGTCTCCTCAAGTTTATCACCAGCTGCAACACCTTGATGGGAGATATTGTTCCAGGTGAAGTTCTCTGTCCATGGCTTCCACTGATAGCATAGGGGATGTTGTCGCACACCTGGGTTTGAACTTTCTACATGAGCTAGGCATTTTCTTTTCAAATGTTATTGAGCAGAAACTACGTTTTCACACGGAAACATCAATTGCGAGGGTCAGAAAACTCAAACGTACAGCCGCGATTAATACTCTATACGTTGGACGTAGGTCCTCCAGACAGCCTTCGTTTTAGCGCACTTCCTTCCAACCAACAAACGTGCCCTTGTCTATATTGCAGATTTTTAGCACCCACTTTTCCCGTCTCTGGCGCGCCAGACTAGGCCAACATAAATCCCACAAAAGGGCGTTAACCCAAGACAACCGATTGCATAGGGTCTAGCCAGCCACGCCGCGCAGATGGAAAACTCGGTGAATGGAAGCTAGCACCTCTAGCGAACATGGCAGGAACAAAGTTCCCTATGTGACTTCATTTTGATTAGTTAAAATAATGATGTAATGGGTTGAATATTTCACCAACTGACTATGCATAGATTATGACTTTAAATGTAGATTGGCCTGCAGACCAATCTACATTCAAAGTCAGAGTCTTAGTTTGTTGTTAATTAATATGTGCTAAAAACCTATCACCTATAAATTACCTATATATACTAAAAAATTAAATCTATACGCAATAAGGAACATCAGATTGTTTTCAATTTTAAGAGGACAATCGACTAACCCTGTCTATTCAGTGCTTTGATTCAATGTGTTCAATAGGAAAGCTGTGTGATCTCATTGACTGATTGAACAATTTCTGTGAGGGCTAACTAAGCTACTGCATAAATGTCAGTCTTGGTACATGTCACTCTGGTAACTCAATACCAATTTATATTAATTTAGCATACAGTAGGTGTTTCTTTCTTTCCTTTACTTTTAACCAGACACCATCAGTAAGACCAAGCTAATAGCAAAAGTGTCGGAGGCATGAGGGATAACTGCATTGGCTTTCAGACAACATTCATTGACGTCATTGTGGCTATGACGTCAGACTGCAGCTGCTGCATTGCATGCTTCTGTCGCATTCGTCTGGATGTTATTTGTGTTCTTGCTCAGTTGAACTCTAGTTTAAATAAGAAATAAAGTGCACTTCAAATACTTATCAAAGATAGGCTATGCTATCTCATTTATCTGGTAGGTTAATACTGTTCCGCATTATTAGTGCTGAATTGGATCATACTTACGCGCATAGAGCCTCACAAGGGTTTGCATAGGTGACTCCGTTACGTCCACAAACCGGTTTCTGTAACGGTTGGCAGAGGCACGACTGAGTGTCAATAGCAAAAGATATCTCAAGGAAAACTAAAACAGATCATCATTCATCCGTAGAAATCATTATATGAAAGATGCGTCATGGAACTATCTATGACCACATACAATGGCTAAAGTACGACGTCCACTTATACATACGACCAGTATGCTTAGACCTGGATTTTTGTCGAGACCGTGCCGGAAGTACTTTGCAAAATCATAGTTCATACTATCTTGCAAACGATTAATATTATATCTGGTACCCGGACATTACCCTCCCGGACATTTCTCCCCCCCCCCGGACATTTCCTCTGTATGATTACTTGCCCAGCATAAATATTAATGAGAGTGCGCATTATTTTGACAATATTAATTATTTTGATACGATGTGTAATATGTGTGCATATTAATCGCGGCGAAAACAGTTTTGTCTGCAACGTATATGCACGCAGTCATTATCACGTACAGAGCATGAGCTCTCACGCTGGTTGAGACAAAAGCTGGATAGATGAAGATAATTCTTTCTTAAATGGAAGTTGGATTGATGTAAAGACATGCTTAAATGGAAGCTGGATTGATTAATGAAAAGGAGTCTGCTAAAATATAAGCTGTATTGTTAAAATTATTACTTTAGAATTTGCCAAAGCCACAAGTAGCCACATACAGACATCTAGTATAATACAAAGGAAACCAACAGATAAGTAAGGCAGCTTACGTAATCCAAAGACTGCAAAGAGAACAATGACAGAATCCATATCAGAGCAAAAACGTGTCTAACTCGATGAGTCTCTTCCACCATAAATATAGCGCTAACTTAAGGATGTACTCTATAAAAGTCTGTTATTCTCCATGCAGACGTAAACGACGTGTGCACAAAGAAATATATATACATATATATATATAATGATACAGCTACTCCAGACTACCGTGCACAAACACTCAATTACATAAATGCATGCTTGAATTAATGTGATGCATAGGCCTACGCACAACCCATTTAAATGCTTCTATCAAATTACCTGTGGATCCTGTTCATCTGCCTGAATAATTTATACACTAATTATGTCTTATGACACAGAGTAACGCTAATTGTAACATTCCAACATTGCAGTCCGTCATTTATTGAACAATTACATCTGAATTCTATTGGTGCTAAATGAGGTCCGTCTGAATTCTCTAATTTTATTCGGTGTCTGCCTACTCCTAATCACAAAATTTATATCAAAGTATAATGACTATTGGATCCTTACTCACTTACACGTAACATAACTTGCTTTACTTGTAAGTTTTCGTAACGCAATATTACGCCATTTTTCAATCTCTGATCAATTAATCAATCATTCATCCGAAATATTTGTTCTTACCTCCATTCACTTCATCCTCCAGTTTCGTCAGTTGATAGCTAGACACATCTCTTTCTGTCTTTCTCTTTATCTTCCAGTTATGCATATTCTTTACAGACTTATTGGTGTAATTCTCCCTAATGACGGACCACATGTTTATTCTCATCTGCCCATTTCTGCTCGATTGGGGTCTAGCGTGAGGATTAATTTTTATTTAACAAAGAGGCGCTATATAATAGTACTCTTGCGATTACACATGATTATATATATTGCGACCGACGTATACCTATATGTATCACAATGGATGATGTCATTGAGGGAAGCCACGTCGGTTCATCCCTCAGATTCGTTACGAATGTCTAAAGTATTGCTCATAGGACATCAGCTTAATCAAGAGCGTTGCGTCGTATCCGAGTGGCTGTTCAGTGGTGTAAAGGGAGTCAGAGTTCGGTTGTCAGCGAGACAAGAGTGAGGAGAAAGTGGAACAGCTAAGGCGGGTACGGTAGTCAGTAGGTAGGGCTATATAGGTCTACATTCCATTATTCTCCACTTGCAAACTCCAACATGTTCGAAGTCACCGTGCAAATTATTCTGCATTTAGATGTAAAAACTCGTAGAAATGACGAATCAGTCGATCAACCAACCCACAAAGGCCGATGAACACAGACGCATAAAAAAGGAAACATGTGGTAAGGGATTTGTAAGTTTATTTTAGTGGGCGTTGTGCTTTTGAACGTTACATAGGTATGTTTTCTTTTACAAGTAGGATGCACAAATTAAGCATTTAACGGATGATACAATTAAGAAGTTAAGCATATACATGTATATATATAATATTATAATATATATTACTTATTCTCCTATATTCAGTTAGCAGAACTCACAAAGCGAGCATCAACCAAGTGAAGGTATATATATATAATTATATATATATATAATTATATATAATTATATATTCATTCATTCATTTTGAGCATTTATAGCGCTCCTTCAAGAAACCTACTCAGAAGCGCTTCCAGCCCAGCCTCGACTAAAGAAAATAGTCGTGAGGGACTTGTAAAAACTTGACGGTTGGGCCACGAGCAAAGAACTCAAGTGGGAGATCAGTCCACAATGAAGGGCCCACAACCGAGAAAGAACGGCGCTGTCTAATAGCCAAGCGAGTACGTGGAACTAGAAGATCACCCCTCGTCACAGAGCGAAGCACCAGACGCGCTGCAACGTCAGACACTGGGCAGCAGAGATCAAGCAAGTAAGATGGAGCACAACCAAGAATGCAACGTGAAACAAGAGCAGCAATGCGGTATGAAATTCGCTGTGACAATGGCAGCCAATGCAAAACATCGCGCAGGGGAGAATCTAGGAAACCGCCAATAGATCTACATTGTAAGCCAACACTGTGTCCGAAAATTAAGGGAACCCCTAATGATAAAATTAAAATAAATAGTAAATGATCGTCAATTTTTAAAATTTCAAAAACGTTTTCATCCCGACATATTTCCACAAATTTGTCATTTGTGAACGTCCTGGTTAAAATAAGTACGTCATAGTGACGCCTTTAAATTACAATGTTAATGCCTGGGAGGAATTTGATGAGCTGGTGCATTTATGCTGTTATTGGCCAATTGCGTACGCATCTTGAAGCTTGAGTTGAGGCTTAAGACGACACTTTGAACACACCTTGCAGTCTACAAGAATAAATTTTAACAAAATTTATGGCGGGTTTTGATGACATTTTTTAAGACGTTGAAAATCTGCCGATGAATTTCAGACCGTCTTTAATACTTAAACTTTGAAACAAATGACGTCGTTGTGACGTCACTATTTTATGATAGGAACTGCATGTATCATATTGTATGCAGTATTAGATATTTGTGTCAGGATAAAAACGGCTTAGCAATTTTCAAAATCGACGATTATTTACTATTTATTTTCATGCTATCATTAGGGGTTAATTTATTTCCGGACGCAGTATAGGCCTATAAAACAAAATAATAAATAATTATGCGTCACGACAACAAATAAAGAGGCGCCACAGAGAGTCGACGAGAGGATAATCCCAAAAATCTTAAGTTGAAAATGTACTTTGAGTTTTATTTCGCCAATAACTAACATAGAAATATTGAAGCGCAATCGTTATCTAGTAATTGATTCAAACATGAACTCAGCCAGAAAGAACAGAGCAATTCGTCTTAAAAATTCAATTTCAGCCTGTCAGGAGTGGTCCTAAGCCGGCAATATTTCTTCAGGAACGACAGACAATGGCCCAACCCTTCTCATAACTAGGTATCTCCCTCCCTCTCTGTCTCTATCTTTATCTCTATTTGTCCCTCTCTCTCACTCTGTCTCTTCCTGACTGTCTCTGTCTCTCTCACTCTCTCTCGCTCTCTCCATCTCTGTCTCTATGTATTGGTGCTTCTGTCGTTGTGCATCCTGATAACGCAGGAATAGATCGAGTCTAATAAGACAAAGGCATATAAGACAAAGGCATATAAGACAAAGGCATATAAGACAAAGGCATATAAGACAAAGGCATATAAGACAAAGGCATATAAGACAAAGGCATATAAGACAAAGGCATATAAGACAAAGGCATATAAGACAAAGGCATATAAGACAAAGGCATATAAGACAACGCATATAAGACAAAGGCATATAAGACAAAGGCATATAAGACAAAGGCATATAAGACAAAGGCATATAAGACAAAGGCATATAAGACAAAGGCTTCTGCTCTTTTAAGGCAATCTTACTTCTCCGTGGTTAGTAACTGTCAGATCAAATGACAGATGACGACATAGAATAATTAGAACCGTCGCCAATTCGTTAAAGAGCAAACCTAGCAACGAGGAGACATGGGGTCGAGCTAATCTGAGATCAGTGAGATGGTCTGATGAGATGTGTAGAGAACTTAGAGCAAGTTCATCGCTCACAATCGCTCAGCGCCATCAATTGACGCAGTCATCATTAATAAATGCATAATGATTATGAGGATACTACTACAACTACTACTGTTAATAGTAATAATAATAATAATAATTATTATTATTATTATTAGTAGTAGTAGTATTAATGATAGTAGTTAATAATAATAATTATTATTATTATTAACATTAATATTAATCATAACAATAATAATGTGCTTATTTTGTATTGCATTAAATAACATTTGTATATGCGTCTTTCATTAGATCCTCTCATCGAACGGATCTCCAAAGCATTGGAGAGTTCTAGAAGCGAAGAGTATCATCCGGGTTCATAGGTCATTCCTTACAAGAAGAACTGGGATAGAATCAAATAAAACAGAGAAGTAATTATCCACTGCTGCCTTTTTCCCTCCACTGCGTCCATTACATATGCAAAAC
Source organism: Bimastos eiseni (assembly GCA_959347315.1). Taxonomy (NCBI): domain Eukaryota; kingdom Metazoa; phylum Annelida; class Clitellata; order Crassiclitellata; family Lumbricidae; genus Bimastos; species Bimastos eiseni. The sequence continues at coordinate 8,296,898 of OY365813.1, read as the reverse complement.
ACAGCAGCGTCTGCCAATAAATTCTAGGCCGAATTGTTTCATAAAACTGGGCTTAATAGTTTCTAATGCGGGAAAATGACCAGCATGAGCAGCATTGTTTCTATTATGGCGTGACGTTCGACCATGATCTACGATTGTTATCGACGAATCGGAGGAGACCTGAGTGGCAAATAATAGCCCGTCATTAGAAAGGTCGAAGCACAGGACCTCTCAGCGTTCGTCGATACGACGAACATCAATTCACCGGTAAACGAGAACAATAAAACAACGATTTGAGGACTAACGGAGACAGACTGACGGAGCTGAGAACCATCCATAAGGAATTGGAAAATTGGTCACGATCTATAGATGGATATGATTTAGAGGCAGCGTCTCTTTCGATCGCTACAATCAGTCACTCATGACGCTAAACGCAAAAGCCAATGAACTAATGTGGAACTGGTCATGCAGGTATAGAAACGTTGCAATAAAAAGATATTCGAAGCTCATCTCAATGAACAACTAGATCGTTCAGGCAGTTATAACACATAACACGACACTACTGTCAGAGAAAGAGAGAAAGAGACAGAGAGACAGAGAGAGAGAGAGACAGAGAGAGAGACAGAGAGAGAGAGAGACAGCGAGAGAGTTACACACACAGATATATATATATATCTGTGTATATTATATATATATAATATATATGCAGCGCAACGATGGTATTTTTAGAATTCTTGTGGATGTTTGTGACTGTAACCATGTTGTGTTCGCCCAATCAGTATAATCATATCTACAATACTCTAAGTCTGAATAGATAATCACACGTAGCCTAGGTCACGCTGCCAGCCAACGACAGTCTGCTACATAGCCATCAGAATGTGATAATTATAATAATTGTTTGAAGAAAGACACTTGATTTTGATAGCCGTCATTATACGATCCTACTACTGTAACTTAGGGCAACGCAGAAGTTGATAAAAGCGACGAAATACGTATTTCAAAGAAGACGTTCAGTTACATGTAACTGTACCCCGTCGATCGGGTCGTCGACATTCACCCTTAATACATCGCGAATCGTTTGAACTCACACTTACGCGTTTGGTCCCTATATACCTTCAAATGCATTTCAAGTAGACCTGAGGGCAATAATTATTGCATTTGCATAGTAAATAAGTGAACAAATAAATAAGTTAAAAATAAATGAAGGAAGGATATCTGTCGCTGCCTTCGAAGTATAGATCTAAGTCGTAACAACTAGATGTTATGTTGGTCGAACCGCATTAATTATATTAGCAAGGACAGTTTTTAGTGTGGGTTTATTTCGTTGCAGAGCGCTCTCTGTTGAACTCGTACCAAGACCACTCTGATGAAAGGCTAATGCATGTCAAATGGATGCAATGCTTGACCTGTGACGCGGAAAATACGGATTCGAGCCTCTGCTCATGCATGTAAGGACGTTGAGTGAGCAAGTCGTTGCTCATCTAGGAATAGAAGTTTACAGGGCGCATTGGCAAAGAATGCATAACATGTAAAACATGAATTATGGATTGATATATTGCAGTTACATGTCAATAACGACGAAAATAATTTATTCGCTGTTGATATACTGTTGGATATTAATATTATATTAATTATGGGCTGCAGATTATCAACTTAATTATTGTGACAGTTCCTGCTTATTTTGTTAACGCCAGCCATCAAGTAACTTCAAACGTAAAGGACTCAAGATATGTTAGTAATAATGGTTAGACAGAGTAATAATGAAATAACAAAATCAGCTATGTATTGTAATTATAAATTTGTGTAGCGCCACCAATAACTAATCAGGATGGTCCTATAATGATGTTAAATGTAATTAAGAATGGAAATTGCCTTAAAGTTTTCTCGACAATGTAATGAAAACTAGAAGAGACGTCAATGGCGACCTCACTCGTGCATACTTAAAATTGAACCATCGGAGTTCAACCCATAAATAATAGCAGTCTCTTACTCAGACTCTGTGGATCAAAGCAGCATCTAAGATATATATATATTGGCCTATATATACATATATATATACACCGGAATATACGATGACGCAACTTCATATTGGTTCCTCATTGGAGGCAGGTGTAGACACATCAGACACCAGCGACCATTGGGTTGCAACTGTAGTTTTGAAATTGAAAACTTTGTCTATTTAAAACCCAAATTACAGCCAGTCTTAATATAGGCCAAGGGATCTGTTTACCCTGACTGCATACTGCATACAACCTTGATGTAGTTAATTATGACAACAAGGCGACTCCGTCAATCGCCTGCTTTTCAGACAGTTGGCAGCGCATCGGTCGTTTGTTTTCCTCTCTGTTTGGAGCCAATTTCGACGATCAACCAGAGTGAATTTATGTCCCAATCAGAAATAGTAGACTCAAGTATCAGCACAACAACATTCTAGACGTCTGAAGACCTTCGTTTATTGCCCCACCCTGTATACGTCGTGTATATCTGTTGGCACAGATGCGTGGTTCAGTCACGCACTTGGCCGACATAGGCAACGAAGTAGTGACCGGCTTCTTCCTCCTCCTCCTTTTTTGCTGGCCATCCAGTCAGACGCATTCACGCTCCAACAGCCACGACGTCGGTTCCTCAAACTTTATAGCGTCGTTTGCTGTCGCTACTCTCAGAATTCCGAAAACAATCGGCGCCAAGAGAATTCGGCAGCGACAAAAGCAAAACAATTTTTGCCTACTACGCGTTCCCGTCTTTCCTCCCAGCGCACGCACCTGCCAACCAGGAAACCTTTGAACTGGACGTTGAATTGGACCATGGTAGCACAGATGACAACTACGTGTCATATATATATTGTTATGTGGCTTAACCAAAAGCCACGCATAAGGGAAGACAGACAGACAGTTAGATTGATAGATAAATAGATAAACAGACAGACAGAGACAGACAGACAAGACAGAGGGACAAGACAGAGAGACAGAAATACAGACAAATAAACAGACAGAGATAGACAAAGAGACAAAAAGTTGCAGAGATACAGAGACACATAAACAGACAGACAGGCAGACAGACAGAGACACGAAGCCATGGAGACACAGAAACAAAGAGAAAGAGAGAGAGAGAATAGAGAGAACCAATTTCAAATAGACAGACAGACGGACAGACAGTGAGACAGACAGACAGATAAGACAGAGAGACAGAGATCAATCATTCAAACAATCAGTCAATCAAGCTTGTTTATTTATGGCCACAATAAACAGTTTGCTCAATATAAGGCAGACACATAAAGAGCATCAATTATAAAACTAAAGGGTACAAAGGGAGAAACGAAAGGGATTGAAATCCCGCCAGAAGGATAGAAGGAACACCCGAATAACAGAATTACGAACAGGTACATATGCAGATAAATATACAGACATAGGCAGATAGACAGACAAAGACAGACAAAGAGACACAGAGACAGACAGACATACAAAGACAAACACAGAACGAGAGAGAGAGCGAGAGAGCAAGAGAGAGCAAGAGAGAGAGAGAGCAAGAGAGAGCAAGAGAGAGAGAGCAGGAGAGAGAGAGCAAGAGAGAGAGAGCAAGAGAGAGAGAGCAGGAGAGAGAGAGCAAGAGAGAGAGAGAGCAAGAGAGAGAGAGCAAGAGAGAGCAAGAGAGAGAGAGCAGGAGAGAGAGAGAGAGCAAGAGAGAGAGAGAGAGAAAGAGAGAGAGAGCAAGAGAGAGACAGAAAGAGAGATAGAGAGCAAGAGAGAGCAAGAGAGAGAGAGCAGGAGAGAGAGAGAGCAAGAGAGAGAGAGCAAGAGAGAGAGAGCAAGAGAGAGAGAGAGCAGGAGAGAGAGAGCAAGAGAGAGAGAGCAAGAGAGAGAGCAAGTGAGAGCAAGAGAGAGAGCAAGAGAGAGAGCAAGAGAGAGAGAGAGCAAGAGAGAGAGCAAGAGAGAGAGCAAGAGAGAGCAAGAGAGAGAGAGCAAGAGAGAGAGCAAGAGAGAGAGAGAGCAAGAGAGAGAGAGAGCAAGAGAGAGCAAGAGAGAGAGCAAGAGAGAGAGAGAGAGCAAGAGAGAGAGAGAGAGAAAGAGAGAGAGCAAGAGAGAGAGAGAAAGAGAGATAGAGCAAGAGAGAGAGAGAGCAAGAGAGAGCAAGAGAGAGAGAGCAGGAGAGAGAGAGCAAGAGAGAGAGAGCAAGAGAGAGAGAGCAGGAGAGAGAGAGAGCAAGAGAGAGAGAGCAAGAGAGAGAGAGCAAGAGAGATAGCAAGAGAGAGAGCAAGAGAGAGAGAGCAAGAGAGAGCAAGAGAGAGAGAGAGCAGGAGAGAGAGAGAAAGAGAGAGAGCAAGAGAGAGAGAGAGAAAGAGAGAGAACAAGAGAGAGAGAGAGAGCAAGAGAGAGAGCAAGAGAGAGAGCAAGAGAGAGAGCAAGAGAGAGAGCAAGAGAGAGAGCAAGAGAGAGAGCAAGAGAGAGAGCAAGAGAGAGAGAGAGCAAGAGAGAGAGAGCAGGAGAGAGAGAGCAAGAGAGAGAGAGCAAGAGAGAGAGAGCAAGAGAGAGCAAGAGAGAGAGAGCAGGAGAGAGAGAGCAAGAGAGAGAGCAAGAGAGAGAGCAAGAGAGAGAGCAAGAGAGAGAGAGCAAAAGAGAGAGAGAGAGCAAGAGAGAGAGCAAGAGAGAGAAAGCAAGAGAGAGAGAGCAGGAGAGAGAGAGCAAGAGAGAGAGCAAGAGAGAGAGCAAGAGAGAGAGAGCAAAAGAGAGAGAGAGAGCAAGAGAGAGAGCAAGAGAGAGAAAGCAAGAGAGAGAGAAAGAGAGAGAGAGCAAGAGAGAGAGAGCAAGAGAGAGCAAGAGAGAGAGCAGGAGAGAGTGAGCAAGAGAGAGAGAGCAAGAGAGAGAGAGAAAGAGGGAGAGTGCATTCTGCTTATGGTTATACGTATACATGTTGTATGTATGAGCGTACATAACATAGAGACCAGCTGAAGATTGATGGACGATGGTTGGAGGACAATGTATGCTAATTATAATTACGTATTCCACATTCGATTGACCCATGAGAATCATCGTGGTAGGCAACCTCCTCCTTGCCAATACAAAAGACGGTGGTCGTCGTCGTCGTTCTATAGGATACAGTTGGCATGTCGTCTAGCATCAGAAATGTCCCTCGTGTAGGAAGAAACAAAACGTTGGGCTGCCATTCTTCAACTATGTACAGTTTAACTTAACTCCTCTTCCATGTTCTCGCTTCGAAAACTGTTGAAGACTCATCTCATTACAACTAATACGATTCTGCTGCGAATACATCGAATACGCCGTAGAAATTTCTTTCAGTTAGTCGCAACAGTAGAAGTACTAACTATAGTAATAATAATATTAATAATAATAATAATAATAATAATAATAATAATATTAATAATAATAACATGGCATGTTGAAAGACGTCATCTGGAGAGCTCTTGGCAGAGCGAAGATTCCGGCGCAAAAAAGAACCTCTCGGCTTGCTAAGAGAAGATGGAATGCGACCAGACGGCGTCACACTCATCCCTTGGACACGTGGTCGATGTCTGGAACGGGATGTGACAGTACCCGACACCTACGCCAAGTCTCATCTTGTCGACACAGAGCTGGCGAAGCAGTCGAACGCGCGGTTATGTACAAGAGGGTGAAGTACTCAACCATAACCAACACGCATGACTTGGTAGTTGTCGCCTTGGAATCCGGCGGCGCTTGGAGCAGTGAAGGACTGTGTGCTTCTGAGCAAAACACGTTGGAAGAAGGGCGATATCAAATTTCAAGAATTTCAATAATAATAATAATAATAATAATACTACTACTACTACTACTACTACTACTACTACTACTAATAATAATAATAATAATAATAATATTATTATTATTATTATTATTATTATTGCGGTAACAAGGCTGTCTCAACTGCTTGCCCCCATTCAGCTTGGGGTAGGCATTCCAGGAGTCGCTGAGGCAGCTGTCCATGCGACACGTCGTTGGATAACCACAATGCCTGAGGACAGCGTCCTAGTGAAGCTCGACTTCGCCAATGCCTTTAACACCCTGCGCAGAGATTGTCTTCTAGAAGTAGTTGCTAGAGAGATCCCAGAGCTCTACCACTTTGCTCACGCAGCCTATTCAAACCGTCCACTGTTGCGCTATGGTTCAAACACAATTCGATCCGAAGAAGGAACGCAGCAAGGCGATCCTTTGGGACCTCTGGAATTCTGTCTTGTGCTGCAACCGATTCTCATGAAGCTTCGTTCGGATCTGCGTATCGGATATCTGGATGACCTGACATTGGGAGGTAACAAGGAAACAGTGGCCGACGACGTTCAATTAATCGAGCAGGAATCAAAGAATCTGGGATTGCTATTGAACCGCAGCAAATGCGAAATCGCGTGTCACAACACCCAGATGCCGAACAATGACCCTGCGTTCCAAGAGTTCACGAGCATAGCCCTCGAGGACATGACCTTGTTGGGTGCTTCTGATTCCAGGTCCAGCTGTGAACATGGTCGTTAATTCAAAGGCTAATGACCTCGAGAGGGCAATCGGGAGATTGTCCTTGCTTTATACACATGACGCTCTGGTTCTGCTGAGAAACAGTCTAAGTGTACCGAAGCTCTTGTACAGTCTGCGCACAGCCGTCTGCGCTGATTGCCCGGGCTTGGCTCGGTTTGATCAACTGCTGAGAGAAGGACTGTCAACCATTTTAAGTGTGGACCTTGACAATGACCGTTGACTCCAGGCTTCTTTGCCGGTGAGAGATGGTGGTCTTGGAGTTCGTTATGCATCTACGCTGGCACTTTCTGCCTTTCTGGCTTCTGCTGCTAGTACAAGCGAACTCCAGGCATGTATCCTACCAACAAAGTCTGCTCAGGAACCATCCATATGAACTTGCGAGTTCAGCACTCAACGCTTGGAAGACCCTGACAGATGCAGAACCACCAACAGGAGCAGCGAGTCATCGCCAGAAAGAATGGGACCTCCGATTCACAGACAAGGCATGGAAAAGTCTGCTGGATTCCCATAACAATCCATGCGACCGTGCTCGCCTGCTGGCCTCACGAGCACCTCATTCTGGAGACTGGATGCTAGCGCCCCCTGTGACTGCCCTAGGCCTGCGCCTCTCAAACGAGGATGTACGACTGGCAGCCGGGTTGAGGCTAGGAACGACGCTCTGCGAGCCACATTTGTGTCACCGATGTCAAGAGAGCGTCGACGCAAAAGGGCTCCATGGACTAATTTGTAGAAGAGGCAGCGCAAAACATCAACGACATAGCATGTTGAACGATGTCATCTGGAGAGCTCTTGGCAGAGCGAAGATTCCAGCGCAAAAGGAACCTCTCGGTTTGGTAAGAGAAGATGGAATGCGACCGGACGGCGTCACGCTCATTCCTTGGACACGTGGTCGATGTCTGGCATGGGATGTGACAGTGCCCGACACCTACGCCAAGTCACATCTTGCCGACACATCTATCAGAGCTGGGGAAGCAGCCGAACGCGCAGCTAAGACGAAGAGGGCCAAGTATTCCACCATAACCAACACTCACGACTTCGTAGCCCTCTCCTTGGAATCCGGCGGCGCTTGGAGCAGTGAAGGACTGCAGTTCATCTCAGAGTTGGGTAGTCGAACGAGTGCGGCAACCCACGATCCAATGGAGACGTGATTTCTGTTCCAACGTATCTCGGTTGTTCTTCAGCGTGGGAACGCAGCTTGCCTCTTCGGGACATTGCCAACACTCACTTAGCTCATCATGGGCGATAACAGCATAATGTGAAACATATATGATAATAATAATAATAATAAAAATAATATAATAATAATAATAATAATAATAATAATAATAATAATTATAATAATAATGTTGGGCAGATCGCTTCTCACCTCTCACATCCTGCTTCACCCGGTCTTCTCAGGAAGAGAATCCCAAAAGCACCAAGACCATCTTGTGCTGTTCTCCTGGCCGATATAATCCAAGCAATTGTAAGAGAACCAAATTGCGTTGCAAAATGGTTCGATTTGCTGGCCTTCGGTGGAACTGTACTAGTGAAGCCAAGAAGAGGTGGACGAAAGCACAACATGACCAAGATGATTTTGTCCAGCATTACTGAATGGGGACTGCAGGGGCCAGACCAGTCGACTAACGATAAATTGCCATCGACGTCAAGTCGTAAGCTCAAATCCGCTAAGTGCGACCACGCCAGGTATTTAGCCTCAACAGTTGCAAGCAAGCTGGAGGAAGGCAATTTCAAAGCAGCCATCCGTCTCATCTGCAGCGAGGATAAACCGGCGCTCGACACACCGGAAACTCTGGCCGCGCTTAATAAAAAGCACCCGCCTACGCCAGTGGACAGGAGAACACCGTGTGATCCAGACAGTTCGGATCGCTTCATCCCGCTTCAAGTTTCTAAAGAAGATGTCGCTAGGGCAATCTCCTCTTTCCCCGCGGGTTCGGCTGGTGGTCCAGATGGCATAACTCCACAACACTTAAAGGATCTGATAGCCTATGGAGTAGATGACAACATCGTGCAACATCTATCTGACCATGTCAATCTGCTCCTAAAGGGAGGTCTATCCGAAGAGGTGAATGAGGTCATCTATTGGGCAAACCTTTTAGCCCTGAGCAAGAAGGACGGAGGCATAAGACCGATCGCCGTGGGCTACACGTGGCGTCGTCTGGCGGCAAAGTGCGCTAATTCGCATGCGGTAACAAGGCTGTCTCAACTGCTCGCCCCCATTCAGCTTGGGGTACGCATTCCAGGAGGCGCTGAGGCAGCTGTCCATGCGACACGTCGTTGGATAACCACAATGTCTGAAGACAGCGTCCTAGTGAAGCTCGACTTCGCCAATGCCTTTAACACTCTGCGCAGAGATTGTCTTCTAGAGGCAGTGTCACAACACCCAGATGCCGAACAATGACCCTGCGTTTCAAGAGTTCACGAGCATAGCCCTCGAGGACATGACCTTGTTGAGTGCACCTCTGATTCCAGGTCCAGCTGTGAATATGGTCGTTAATTCAAAGGCTAATGACCTCGAGAGGGCAATCGGAAGATTGTCCTTGCTTTATACACATGACGCTCTGGTTCTGCTGAGAAACAGTCTAAGTGTACCGAAGCTCTTGTACAGTCTGCGCACAGCCGTCTGCGCTGATTGCCCGGGCTTGGCTCGGTTTGATCAACTGCTGAGAGAAGGACTGTCAACCATTTTAAATGTCGACCTTGACAATGACCGTTGGCTCCAGGCTTCTTTGCCGGTGAGAGATGGTGGTCTTGGAGTTCGTTATGCATCTACGCTGGCACTTTTTGCCTTTCTGGCTTCTGCTGCTAGTACAAGCGAACTCCAGGCATACATCCTACCAACAGAGTCTGCTCAGGAACAATATGAACTTGCAAGATCAGCAGTCAACGCTTGGAAGACCCTGACAGATGCAGAACCACCAACAGGAGCAGCGAGTCATCGCCAGAAAGAATGGGACCTCCGATTCACAGACAAGGCATGGCAAGGTCTGCTGGAGTCCAATAACAATCCATGCGACCGTGCTCGCCTGCTGGCCTCACGAGCACCTCATTCTGGAGACTGGATGCTAGCGCCCCCTGTGACTGCCCTAGGCCTGCGCCTCTCAAACGAGGATGTACGACTGGCAGCCGGGTTGAGGCTAGGAACGACGCTCTGCGAGCCACATTTGTGTCACCAATGTCAAGAGACCGTCGACGCAAAAGGGCTCCATGGACTAATTTGTAGAAGAGGCAGCGCAAAACATCAACGACATAGCATGTTGAACGATGTCATCTGGAGAGCTCTTGGCAGAGCGAAGATTCCAGCGCAAAAGGAACCTCTCGGTTTGGTAAGAGAAGATGGAATGCGACCGGACGGCGTCACGCTCATTCCTTGGACACGTGGTCGATGTCTGGCATGGGATGTGACAGTACCCGACACCTACGCCAAGTCACATCTTGCCGACACATCTATCAGAGCTGGGGAAGCAGCCGAACGCGCAGCTAAGACGAAGAGGGCCAAGTATTCCACCATAACCAACACCCACGACTTCGTAGCCCTCTCCTTGGAATCCGGCGGCGCTTGGAGCAGTGAAGGACTGCAGTTCATCTCAGAGTTGGGTAGTCGAACGAGTGCGGCAACCCACGATCCAATGGAGACGTGATTTCTGTTCCAACGTATCTCGGTTGTCCTTCAGCGTGGGAACGCCGCCTGCTTCTTCGGGACATTACCACCACTCACTTAGCTCACCCACATGGCGATAACAGCATAATATAATAATAATATTAATTATAATAATAATAATAATAACTGGGACACAAACTGAGCGCCGTCACTGTGTAGCAGAGGGAGACGACTTTTCTCTACCAGCGCATCTCGATGATTATTCAACGCTACAACGCTGTTGCTTTCCAGGGAACTTTCGCTGCTCAGGAGTCCAACGAGCAGGTGTACTCCGGACGACATCGCCATTAAGTTACATTGAAGACCCTTGTGAAATATTTTATATTAATATATAATAATAACAACAACAACAACAACAACAATAGCAATAACAATAATAATAATAATAATAATAATAATAATAATAATAATAATAATAATAATAATAATAATAATAATAATAATAATAATGTTCCCACATCTGACTAAGGCGACAGGAGAAACGAAGGAAACACTCTGCCTACTCTAAAGACTATCAGTTATTATACAACGATTTAATTCATTCGCTGTCTCCTTTGTTGAACGACTGAGTAAATAATAATAATAATACCTCGGACGATAATAATAATAATAATAATAGAACAAGCTATAATTATAATGGTAAATCCTTATTGCATCTGAGTAGAAGAGATCTTAATTGAAGTGATGCAGTATAACTATCGGTTGAGTAATTGACTGTGTATAATTTATTTCCTCCTTCCTTCTTTCATTGATGGGCTTCGATTAACTAGGATTGCACAGAATTTCTAAAGACTTTCCAGATATCTGGCGTTTGAAGTGCCACCTTTATTGGCAAGAGGACTTTCTGAGAATGGGATTCTGTGGAAGTCAATATCGAATCTCTTATGATTGTCTCCAGCGGCAGTTCAGCAGACTGGTCGAAAGAAGGCAACAACCAACCGATCGTTCCTCTGGTTCTGTCGCTCCAGTCTGAATGAGACCTTGCAGTTAGTAACTGCTCCATCATCTGTTGTTGACTAGAATGTCATCTATCTCTTCTTCCTTTCTTCTTTCTATCTGCCCATTGCATACATCCATCTCACCATCTTTTCTATGTGTGGCACCACTCAATTAACACGTTCATATCATTTACGGCGAAACGACGAACGTGCTTGATGCGACGCATAGGCCAATCGACATGCGATCTATTTGTTGGTCAGAAAAAGTAGACACACACACACACACACACACACACACACACACACACACACACACATACATACACACACACACACACACACACATACACACACACACACACACACGGAGATGCACACACACGCACTGACGCATGCAGACACACACGGAGATACACACGCACACAAACTCACTCACACATACACACAGATACAGAGGAGTCTAAACGTGGCTCGCATTCTGTTTCAAGCCTCGAATCATCATCATCATGGTTACCGCCAGTATTTCGCCAAATACTTTTTTTCCTCCTTCCTGGTGTATTCCCTTGCATGCTCACTGGTGTCCCTTCTGGTATCCTCCCGTTCGTCTTTTCTGACTGACTTTTGATCGTGATGTTCTTATAAGGCGCTATATAAATGGTCATATGCATACATGCATACATACATACACACATACAGACATACATACATACGTACATACATGCATACATACATACATACATACATACATACATACATACATACATACATACATACATACATACAGACATACACACATACAGACATACATACATACGTACATGCATGCATACATACATACATACATACAGACATACACACAGACAGACATACATACATACGTACATACATGCATACATACACACATGCATACATAAATACATACAGACATACACACAGACAGACATACATACATACGTACATACATGCATACATACACACATGCATACATAAATACATACATACATAAATGCATGCATACATACATACATACATACATACATACATACATACATACATACATACATACATACATACATACATACATACATACATACATACATACATACATACATACATACATACATACATACATACATACATACATACATACATACATACATACGTACGTACGTACGTACGTACGTACGTACGTACGTACGTACGTAGGTACGTGGAAAAACGAGATTTCCAGAGCACTTTCATGAAACATTTGAGCGATCGATTGACATTCAGAAACACGTATCTTCCACTTTTAACCACATCGTTCACTGTTCAGCATATGTTTATAACAATAAGATAATCCTTTGCTTTTCAATTTACTCTTATTTTGCCTCCAATAATTCCTCATCTTCTTCTTCCCCTTTTCCTCCTCGTGTTAATCCTTCTCTTTCTTCTAATTGAATTTCTTCTCCAGTTCCTCGCGCTCATCCTCCAGTTTCTATTTCAATTTCTGCTCTTTCTCTTTCTCCTTCTACTCCTCCTTCAGTTCCTTCTCCTTCAATGCTTTCTTCAGATCCCAACCTCCTCCTCCTCCTCTAGCTTCTCCTCATCCAGTTCCGCCTCTTCCAGAACCTCCTCATCCAGTTCTTCCTGCTTCAGTTCCTCCTCCTTCAATTCTTTCTCCAGATCCCAACTCCCTTCCCCTCCTCCTCCTCCTCTAGTTCCTCCTCATCCAGTCCCGCCTCCTCCAGAACCTACTCATCTAGTTCTTCCTGCTTCAGTTCCTCCTCCTTCAATTCCTCCTCCAGTTCCTCCTCCTTCAATTCCTCCTCCAGCTACTCCTCCTCCTTCCTTGCTTTTCCTGTCCTTTGTCTCTGAACATCTCCGTCGATCGATGTTCGTTATTGCCTTCCTGTGACAATGCTCTCCTTCCGTTTCAACTCCCTCCCTCCGTCCTTCCGTCCTTCTCTACTTCCTTCCTCCCTCATTTTTTCTCTTTGCATGGTTCCCTTCTTCCCTCCCTTCTTCCTACCTGCCATTCTTTCTTCCTTCCCTCATTCTCTCCTTCCCTCCTTCCCTCCCTCCGTACCTCCTTCCGTACCTCCTTCTATCCTTCCTTTCTACCCTCCCTCCCTTCTTCACTCCTTCCTTCCTTCCTTTCAACCTTCCCTTCTTCCTTCTCTCCTTCCCTCCTTCCTTTCTACTCGCCTTCCTTCCATCCTCCGTCCTTCCATCCCTCCTCTTTTCCTTCGGTGTTTTTTCATGACACAAGTATCACACACTGTATTTGGCTCTGAGGTTTCTAATTATTTCACAGCGTCGTTGGCTCTCATTAGTCAATTCTATGCACACGTAAACATAATTGGCATAATTATTATATGGGTAGCACTGGATAAATCGTGTATTGCAAAGAAATATTTGTTACTGTAAAAGTGTCAGTGCAATAAATGAACGCATCCAAATTTGAAATGATCTGCTGGGTTATAGTTTTCATTATTTCTAGTCATGATTTTGTTTTTCATTTAATATATCTAGGAGCCGTCATTTTAGGGCAGCAGTAATGAGAGACTGAATAGGATATAATTGCCGTAATTGGCGACGTTCGCTACATCATCGACTGGTCCCCTAGTCACACGCTACAATGAAACTGTAAACTATGTCGGACGATGGTTTGCGAAAGTGTTTGGGGTTTAACTGAGAACGACGGGTCATTTGAAATGACATAATAACTATGCCTCAACTAACAAGAGTTCGACTCTGGATCCGATCAGTAAATTAGGCTAAATAATAGAAATATTAAATGAACTTCTCAGACGACTTTATCAAGAGTGCCATGACACATGAAGCAGTGACACACAGTATGATAGGTTCTCTGAAGAAATAAGTGAATTGGGACAATTTGCTGAAAAGCCATTGGATGAGCTTAGATTCAGAATTGACGTTTATTCAGTTTAGTAATTAAGAATCTCGCATTCAACCAAACCCTCCTAATGAACCGCATATAGAAGTGCTAACTCCGACTTCAATGCGTCGATTGGTACTGGATGGAGGATTGCAACCCATTAGGGTTTTCTCGTTTGAACTAAATAAATTTGAAGAGGATAAGACGAGAACAGTTTTGATTAGGACAGACTGAGTTGAGGACAACAGCTGATTGCAGATCAGGTTGGTCGGAACTTGGATCTGATGTTGTCGTCGCAATTAGTGTTTTAATCGAGATATTTCATAACCTCAATGGTCTTACGGATGATATGTACTGCAAGAAGCTTAGAACACAAAGACGAGATTGCATTCGTATCCGTGTCTTTCTGTTGTTGTTGTTGTTGCTGCTATTTTTTGTGCGTCTGATCACCATCCATGCTGTCGTCGCTTCTTGAAAACATTCGGTAAATAAAATATGCGTTTGGATAGACTGCAGACTCCAGTTTGTCATTGTCAGTCGTTAACCATAGGCCTACATTCACGTCGGTCTATTGAACGTTCGCTGGGCAATGAAAGAGCAGAGAGATGGATCGCTAGACATCATACGATGCCACTCTTATCAATTCTTAGTCGGAGTCAAGTGACTGTTGTTGCTGTCGTTGTATTTGCATTGCCTGGCATAAGGCACTTGCTCAAGTGCTCTGCCTTCGTCTTCATGTATTCGTCGAACACGGTAGCCAATTGGTTATAGCCTTCACGTCGTAACGCGGAGAGAACGGGTTGGAACCTCTTCTAAGACGATTTCTATGCAGAGATCTTTAGTCCACGCAAATGCTCAATGCCATCGATTGAGGTTTAATAATTATAGCTGCAGTGGCAATTTCTTACTGCATAATAATAAAATAAATAATACTAACAGTAATGCTAATACTACTACTAATAATAATGATAATAATAATAGTTATAATATAAAAAAGAATGATGCTATTATTAATAATAATAATGACAAGGATAATAATTATAGTGGGAATAATAATACTAATACTAATAAGAGTAATAATAACAACCATAAAAATAATAATAATAATAATAATAACAATCATAAAAATTATCATAATAATAATAATAACAATAATAATAATTAATCCCATGGGCGAGAGGCAGACACCTAGCATGGGACGCAACAGCCATTCACACATGTGCATCCTCTTATGTACATCTGACAGCATCAACAGCCGGTGGAGCAGCAGAACATGCCGCAGAACGAAAGTGCATCAGGTACTCATCCCTCCCCACCATGCATGATTTTGTGCCAGTGGCCAACGAATCACTTGACCCCATAAACCGCACCGGAATGGAGTTTCTACAAGAGCTGGTATATAATTATGACGAACGAAATTTCAAGGGGTCGTGATGACTGTGTGAGACAATGACTTGCAAAAGTCTCGGTTCCCTCCGAGTCTTCTGGTAATAAATTTTAGAGAGTATATACATGTATATCTGTAGTTTAAGAACGACCCTTGCGTTCTAATTGCAGAGAAAATCGTTCATTTGACCTGTCCAAAGGTCACGTTATGAATGCGCTCTCCAGAGTCAAATTATTATCATAATTACTGCCACAGCTATACTACTATTATTGCTACCGCTGCTGCTGTTGCTGCTATTATTTTTAGCATCATCAATATTGTTACTAGCTGTGGTACCCGGCGTTCGCCCAGGTGACCGCCGGGTACCACAGCTAGTAACAATATTGATGAAATTTCGCTCGTCATAATTATGTACCTATTTCAAAAGCGCTAGAAAAGCGATCTGTTACATTACACGTGACCTGTAGAGGTCACAGTACGAACATCGCTTTGCTATCAGCGCTGAATTATTTATGTGGCGCTGTTTATTATGAGCGTTGGTCAGTTGACAGGAGCTCGTTTCGCTCGTCCGTCGATCAAGGGATCAACTGAGCTCGAATGCATTTGGCGGCCTTTCAGCACACGGCTTTCTTTAGGGTTGTATGGCCGAACCCTGGCAATACAGACGAAAGATAGAGCGGCTTGTACTTGACCGACCGACAGGCGACGATTCTTGATATTTACAGGCTGAAAAAATGCGCTATAGGAAGCAATCGGACGGGGTCAGCGGCTGCTGCGTGAATCATTCCAATGATGCTGGAGCGGATGCGGAAAAGGCGGATGATGATGAGGCATCAGAACAAAGACGTTCATCATCGAACGCACACAATGGAAGACAACCACCTCCGCTCATGCACTGGCTCTCGATTCAAACTACATCTCAGACGCCTCACTGCATCTTGTTAGTTCTCATCGCGATGAATTCTATATCTACTTTTAATTCCCCTAACGTTTGATTCTTCTATTTATAAATTCTCTTCTGTTAATTCTCCAAACCGTTGAATCTCCCGCTATTTCTAACAATTATTACGCATCCTAACACTATAAATTCTCCAAACTTTTACTTTTTCGAACCATCACTTCTCCTAATTATTGATCCTTCGGATTATATCTGACGGAAAAAGTATTGCATCGAAAGTGAGGAAATCGTCGATATATATATATATATATAATAGGCTAACATAACTTAAGTAAAGAATTGTGGAATTTTAAATTGAACCAAATTCCTTATTTAACTATAAATGTTAATAGTTGAAACATGATCCTTTTTCAAATGACTTCATGTAATTAGACAATAAATTTTGCTAACGACGCATTCAATGGTGGTATATTAAGTGGCATATTCATCAACGCGCTTGTTTGTGTGTGGCGAGTGTGTGTGCGTGCGTGTGTGTGTGTGTGTGGAGGGGGGTTGAGGGGGACATTTCGAGCACAATTCATGAAGTAAAATGTATAGGCTCTGCATACGCACTTACAGGTATGATAAATTAGTAGTTACGTTTTTCGAAAGAGGAAATGGATACGCGGTTTTTGCAAATCTAGAGCAGAGAACCACCTGGTCACGAAACAATAATCGACATCTGCCACTTGCCACACAAGGTGTGCGAAGCTTGAATCAAGTGGTCGATTATTGTAATGAAATCGCTTTTGACGACGGGTTCTTAAGTTCAAATGTCAATTCTCATAGTTCGGGTTTCGGAACTCAAATCCGAGGCGTTGGATTTCCAGGTGGAATCCTGATTAATTTAACCACATGTTGTTGTTGGCTTAATTAGCCCTTCTTCACGTCAAACTTGATGACTTGATAGCAATTAACTAATTATCTTCCTATTTTAGACACAATGACGCAGCACTGGTGAGTTTTATCTTGAAGTTATAATAATTAGGCTTTGTAATGTTTTTGTTAATCTTAAACTGACAAAACAGTGAAAACACAGAGTTATTACAAGCATATTGTGAACGAAAGATGATAAGTTATCGCAGTATTAGAATCTATCTGCAGAGTGCCAATTATGCTGTGATCTCATTTAGCCAACGTCGCCACTTAGCTAAAGATGGACCTGCAAACCTTAGGGATACGGGGAGCTTAACGTCTGCACACATTGCTCTCTACGAGTCTACTGCTACCCAGACAAAATTAGTTTTAATAGGTTTTCTGTCACTTTCAAGATATCTTATATTTTTAGATGATTTAGTACTTTTCTCAAACCCAACCAATATAAAACAATTCATTATCCAATGTTTATAAATATTCATTGGAAAGTCTTTACGAGACGAGATGAGTTCCGACAAGAATCGATTTAATTACGAGCAGTTGATTAAACTCGTAAAAACAGGTAAATTATGAAAGCAGAACTGCAGACTAAAGCATTAACTCAAAATCAACTTATCCATATAATTTAGTTTCAGTAAATTAAATTCTGGCATATTTTCCGTGGTTTGTGAAATGAATACAGTGGTAATTTTCTTTAAAAAATACGCAATCGATTCAGCTCAGTCGGTTTCTATTCGCCTCACGTGTCAGTTGTTTCGACCAACAAGATAGTTATGCTAACGACGCGCTTTGTGGGGGTTGGGAGTGGTTCGAAATGTTTGTTACATTATACATAATTATGTGTTTGCCCATCTTTAAATAATGTGAATACTGCAGTCTGATTTTGTGTCTGTCTGTCTGTCTCCATCTCTGTCTATTTGTCTGCCTTTCTTTCCTATGCGCCTCATAGGCTCAGACTGTGCTTTACAGCCTTTACATATCTTTCGTTGACCTTCATATGTCCTTCATCACGCTAAACTTGATGAATGCCATTTTATATTTCTGTTAACTGATTTCTCCTAAATGTCATTTTATCTCTTTATTTACGTACCAATCTGGCTTATTGTATTTTTTTTATCTGTCTCTGTTTGTAAGTTTTTCTGTTCGTTCACTTTCTCTCAAGCGACGTCATGTCATTTAGTCTACAGATCAGTTTCTCTGAATCTCTTTTTATCCACCTGTTTACTCCAATTTTCCTGTATGCATAAAACTCTTCCCATCCGCAAAGAACTTCTTCCAAAATCAGTCACAAGTTCTAGCATATTTTCCGAGTAGCGATTCGTTTCTCTTCTCGCAGAAACCGTTTCCACTGATCGCTGCAGCCGCATAATGATGCCTTGCTCCTCCCGTGTCCAGCCTCCCTCCACCCATCCTCCTCTCCTCTCTTCAGCTGTCGGCGTCTTTGTTGTTGCGCTGGCCTATGCCACATCAAAGACGCACCGCAAAGACCGCAACAGCTCGTAAAAAGAGTACGCCACAATCCTGACCCAATTTCTCTTGCATACAGCCTCGGTCATCACTCGGCTGACCGACGACTGACCGTAGTATACCTAGAACGCCCGACCGACCGACCCATCCGCCAGGCCAGCAACCCAATCCGTCATGACGGGTGACAGCGGCAGGGACCGTCTGGTGCAGGCGTCGTCCGCTTGACCGACCGTTCGCCTGCTCTGCCCGCCTGTCCGAAGGCCTGGGCGCCGACACCGCCGCCGCCGCAGAGCCTGCAGGGGCTGCTCCCTGCCTTGTCCTGCATCGAGCGATGACAGCCAATGCAGCAGTATCGATCAGCAGCGGTCAGCAATGAAAGTTCCAAGAAAAGTGCTTGAAACGACGCACTCATCTTCTCAGATAGCGTACGCTAAGGCCAACTTAGATACACATACAATACATGGCCAACATGCGTATATATACTCATATGCAGTCCATACGCACAAAGTCATATATCTGAGCTGCCATGCAGTGGTGCCGATCGTATAAATAGCGCTGCGTTTCCTGTCTTCTTGGTTTGCTATCGAGATACAGTCTAAGACAATAGAGGACTCGCTCGTCTTCACAATTTCAGATTACGTTACTGGTAGCCAGCTTAACCAACTAGTATTTCCAATAGTCGATTATCTCGGTTGCCAAGGTGATAATCTCTGTGGTTACAGTTTCCTAAGTAACAGTGATCCATCAAGTGAATCGTATATAAAGCCAATTCATTGCGTCGCCCACATAGGCTGATCCCAGCCTCTGCTGTTTCTGCTGCTGCTGCTGCTGTTGTCGTCCTCTTTGATTCACTGGTTCTCATCCGTTCGGCCATTAGTCATCCTGCGCCAAACTCTTCGTCATCGGTGGAAGCACAATAAAGTGTCCAAGAGACGCTCGACGCTTTCCATTCCTGTCGCTCGCAGCCGTCTCAAAGGTATGTCGTCTAGACATTTCTATCAAATATTTAGAATCAGCTCTGAACTATTTCAACTATTTGAATACAACTATATCGGTAATTAGTTGCACACGTGCAGACCCAGTGCTAAAATCTGTGGGTTTTCCACTTGGCAGATCATCTGCTTTTTCATCTAACATAATCTAAACTGTAGTTATTTATATCGTCTACATTTAGGCCATTAGGATCATAATTCGATTATTTCTTGAGTTCTGAAGATTGTTTAATGATAATTATAGTTCTGTGAGAAAGTCGAAGCGCTGACTTACTTCCTTAGCAATTGCGCTTCAACATCAAATACGACATCTTGTTAGAAGAAGAAGAAGAAGCTGAATCGCTTTGATTGGGTGACGACCTCTGACGGCGTCGAAATGGATGAGAATCTGACGCGGGGTTACTGTCAGTTGGGGTCCGGGACTTCGAAGAGGGTGGAGATCGTGACGTCGTCGTCTTCTGACACCCCTCGTGGTCGTGCTTGCTACCACAGTCGAACTCTTCCTCCCCTCGACAACTACCGTCTCATCTACCTCTCGCTTGTCGTCTGTGGCGCTGGCTTCCTCCTTCCCTACAACACCTTCATCGTCGCCGTCGACTACTTCCGTATCCGGTTTCCGGCGATGACGTCGATCATTGACGTCAACGTGACGTACGTCTGCCTCGCTTTCGCCGGAGTCGCAATCGTCAACAATCTGCTAACGGAAACGGTCGAGCTGCGCATGCGCATTGTTATGGGCTACGTCACTTCCGCCGTGACTCTTGCTGTTGTGACGTCAGCGGATATCTGGTTCGGTCTCTTCAAGATTACCGACGCCTACAATTTATACCTCGTCACAGTCGCCATATTTGCTGTTGGATGCACAGGTCAGTGCACCTTAATACATAGCAGAAGTAAGTTTGTAGGGAAGTAGAGAAGAAAGTAGTCACAAGCCAAAACAATGTGAATACACGTGAAGAAAGGTTTGCGTAACTTGAATAGAACCCTCATCATTAAACGTGCCTGGGCCAACTATTAAATTAACTATTAAATAGACAAATAGTTCATCCGGATGCCGACGATTACACTGAGCGTGATGAAATTCACTATTTAATACGTGGCTTTAAAAGAAGTCTTCAGAGAGTCTGGTCATGAAAAAACGCGACAAATTTAGCCCTACCCGCAAATAAACGCCGGTTGGAAATGGTGTTGTGCGAGGTTTTATTGAGTAGTCAGCTAACTATTAATTCTGGTTCCGTTGCTGGCGCATGCGCGTAGGCAGAGTCTTGAAGACTGTAAAGCTGACGCAGGTGATTGACAGATCTCTGGCCAATATAATTGACAGGCATCAACGTGTCCAAATAAGCCGAAACTGATTTATCTTCATGTTCTTGAAGAGAACTCCTCCACTGTTTGCACTCTGATAGTGCCAATCCCAAGTCTGGGTAAAGGAGGAGGGCGACGCTAATGATCTTTGTTATCTTACAGCGTCGTTAGACTGCAACTTTAAAGAGCAGTGCGGACACCGCTCCTCAAGAGGCGCTTTATAAATGATGAGTATGGACACATTGACGTATAGTATACAAAAAGACATGTGTGTGGCTACCTGTATGTGTGCGTATGTCTGTCTATCAATCTCTTGCGCCAGCATACACCTGTTACTGCACAGAGTGCGATAAATTGGTTTGAACAAGGTGATTGACAAGAAAAGCACATTAAGAGGTTATTTTTTCCAATAGGTTAATGGAATGAATTCAAGATATGTAAAGAGCAGTGGGGTCGCCAGAGCTATGAGGTTGGGGATGGGGCAAAAAAGTCCCTAACGACTAGGGTGCGTGGCGGGAGCGTCGAAAGCCCCCCCCCCACAGCGGAGTCTGTGGTTGAGCCCCAGGAGCCTGCGAAATTTCGAGCATCTGATGCCAAAAGGGGTGCATTTTTGGGTCTTGTTTGCCTCATATTTTTAAACAATTCTTTCGAAATAAAAGTACTTATATCATCTCGATGTGTGAAAAATGACCTATATTATATACAAGGAAGCTGAGAATTTAGACGTTAGAAGGTTTTTAGATATTTAGGCGTTTGGAGTCGAAGCATTGGAAATTGCATGTCTTCATAAATATGAACTGCAAGTCATAGTTAGATTTCTAAAAGAGTGATCAAATTAACTATTAGGCTAAGGCAAAACAGTTGGAAGTGCAGTTCTATGTAGGGCTGTTTGCAAAATAGGTGGTGTATGCAGCGGTGACGCCAGAGCTTGGGAGGCAAAAGTCTCTAACAATTCGGGTGCACAGGGAGCGTTGTAAGGTTCTCTACCGGGGTCTGGGGCGGAAGACTACACAATTTTAAGCACTTGATGCCAAATGAAGTACATTTTGGGCTCGTTCTTACCTCATATGTTGTATTTATAATTTAGAAATAAAAGTACCTAAATTTTTTAGAGCATTATTTGTCCGCATGTGACTGATTTCCGATTTTGACAAAGTTTGACTATATTATATGCAGAGGACTTTAATTGTGAAATTTCAAATTACAAGTCGCGTTGGGTGCCCCTCCCATATTTGCACGAATCCCAGGATCCATCCTAGGTCAGAATGGGGGGGAGGCAGCTGCCGCCCCTTGCCCTCCACCGTAGCGACGTTAATGTCAAAGAGACACAGGATTATGCCTTAAGATGGCAAATTCGAGTGAACAACACGTACGACCTATATGCGCATGTGTGAATCTATGTGTACGTGTGCTTGTTTGTCTCTTCAAATGGCTGTCTGCATGTATAATGTATATGAGTGTCTATACCCCAGTATGTATATGTATGTCTGAATGTATATGTATGTGGCTATGAGTATATGTCGGTCTGTATGTATGTATGAGTCTGTATGTAGGCCTATGTGGGCTTCTGTCAGTTAGATAGACCTGTGACTGTTATAAGACTAGCCTAAAACCTGTGTTTAGTTGCCTATTGATGTGAAAGGTTGTGTGACTATCTGAATGTGCGTTTGTGGGTGTTGTTGTGTGAGTATGTTGTATGAATGTCTCAATGTGTGTTTTTGGGTGTGATTGTGTCAGTATGTTGTATGAATGTATGAATGTGCGTTTGTGGGTGTGATTGTGTGAGTATGTTGTATGAATGTTTGAATGTGCGTTTGTGGGTGTGACTGTGTGAGTATGTTGTATGAATGTCTGAATGTGTGTTTGTGGGTGTGATTGTGTAAATATGTTGTTTGAATGTCTGAATGTGTGTTTGTGGGTGTGATTGTGTGAGTATGTTGTATGAATGTCTGAATGTGCGTTTGTGGGTGTTTTGTGTGAGTATGTTGTATGAATGTCTGAATGTGTGTTTGTGGGTGTGACTGAGTATGTTGTATGAATGTCTGAATGTGTGTTTGTGGGTGTGATTGTGTGAGTATGTTGTCTGAATGCTGCATCGCTTGAGTGTACGTTGTTCTTGTGACAGTTGGACGCATTCTGTGGAGCTGTTTGTCTAGATACACCGTAAGTCTAGTTTTCATTTCATAAAACGACGGAAGCTAAGAGCTTTTAAATCCCATTTCCATTAAACTTTCATGACACTTAGTACGCAGTAGCGCTGATACCATCATGTGGGCCGCCTATTTTTCAGGCGTGTCTGTGTTCGTGTGTGGAAGGTGCGGGCGTGCGTGCGCAATGAGTCCCACGAAGAGATCTAATGGTCCAGGGTTAAACGTCCATCACGAAAATTGCCCAGAGAGACCGCACTAGACTTGAAGTGATGTTGAGTCGGAGACTTTGTCCACTGGAAATATGGATGAATCACTCTGGGAAATTGGACCTAGGAACTATAAACTGGGCGTCATTATTGCGCATGTTACCCATTCAAGGACGATATTATTTATCTTCTATATTCGTAAGTAAGTTGGCCTAAGCATATTCTATCATCAAGAGTCTGCGAACGCACGATATACATGTACAGAGAGAGTCTACAAGCTGTTGGTCTAACAATAGTGGACGAGGTGATGCTCCAACTAGAGTCGACATGGAGCTCACTTAAACAAGAGCTGATACAGAAATTGAAAGCTAAGACGTTGCAATCTCAACTTGAGAAAGACATCACGACCAAACCTTACGACCGTTGAACCGTCCTTAAATGATTATAAATGTTGCTCAAAATTTTTATTTTCAATATTTAGGGTGCGATTTAACATTGCTTAGCATAAAATGAGGGTCAAACATCATTGCAAATGTAATCAAAAGATTCATCCACCCATCCATCCATCCATCCTCCAATCCACCAACCCACACATCCATCCATCCATTCATCCACCAATGCACCAACCCACTCATCCATCTATCCATCCATCCTCCAATCCATTCATCCATCCATCCTGCAATCCACCAATCCATTCATTCATTCATCCACTCATCCATCCATCCTGCAATCCACCAACCCACACATCCATCCATACATCCATCCTCCAATCCACCAACCCACTCATCCATCCATCCATCCATCCATCCATCCATCCATCCTCCAATCCATTCATCCATCCATCCATCTATCCTCCAATCCACCAACCCACTCATCCATCCATCCATCCATCCATCCTCCAATCCATTCATCCATCCATCCATCCATCCTCCAATCCACCAACCCACTCATCCATCCATCCATCCTCCAATCCACCAACCCACTCATCCATCCATCCTCCAATCCATTCATCCATGCATCCTCCAATTCACCAATCCATTCATCCATCCTCCAATCCACCAACCCACTAATCCATCCATCCATCCATCCATCCATCCATCCATCCATCCATCCATCCATCCATCCATCCTCCAATCCAATTATCCATCCATCCATCCTCCAATCCATTCATCCATCCATCCTCCAATCCACCAATCCATCCATTCATTCATTCATCGACCCATTCATCCATTAACTCCTTCAGTCAATTTGCTGTACGTCGTCGTCCTTTAAAAGCGCCAGCTGCTCTTTGTCCCTAGAGTCCGATTTATTCTGTCTGTCGTTCATCGCTGTAGCGTATTGTCACTGACCAACCGTTGTCACTGACCACTCGTAGTCACTGACCCTTCGTTGTCTCTGACCATCCGTTGTCACTTGTCACTGACTGTCCGTTGTCACAGACCATTCGTTGTCACTGACCCTTCCTGCTTTGTCACTGGTCCTCTGTTGTCACTTACCATCCGTTGTCTGTCGAATGCGCTCATTCCATACATGACATCCTTTCTTGATTCCTTCAATTCGCTGTCTTTAGACGATAAAATTTAATGTCCTCCATTTGACCTTCGCTGATTTTTTGGTGCAGTGCTTTATGTAAATGCGAAAATTTATTTATCTCCCCTCACTGGAAAACGGAGTGCTACTTTGAATGCCCTAGGGGATCGGAAAAGACCACGCCAGCAAACACGCGCAGCAGTTGACTGCCCTGTGTCCATGGTGGTGTCTCTTTCCTTTGTGAGATTGGCGTACCTTGTAGGCCTACTGAACGCTGTCGTTGAGTCCACTTTGGCCCTTCCCCTCCCACTTCGGTGGCATCGTTCTCTGGGGAGGCGACATCCAATAGGAAGTACCATCAGCAGCAGTAGCAGCAACTCGTCAAGAGATGGATACGACGACATCGTTGTCCTTCTTTTCATCCGAACGCAGCTGTTGTCGTCCTATTGTAAATCGTCTTTTGTTGCCAGAGGTTCTTAATGACATTCTGCATCGGTCGCTCTTCAACTCTTCCCCAGAAACGATGACTCTCCTACGATGGCGCTTTTATGGCGACGAACCCCAGCTATTTCACACGAACGGTGCAAGTCAGATTGCGCGTCAGTGCTGTTTTTATGCCTTTGGGGATTGAGGGGCTTTGGGTGGGAAGCGCAGGGGTCAACATCGGTCACCCTTAAATCCCCTCCACAACAATCCGTCCAACGTATATCTACGCGATAATTTGCAGGTCACTCTGATGCGTACTCAGCCTACAGTCACAGCTTCGGCGACGAAAGGGCCACATAAGACAGAGACAGACAGAGACATAACTAATGGTATTAGACAGAGTTAACGAGAGAAAGAGAGAGACAGACAGACAGATAGACAGACAGACATACATACAGATATATAGACAGACAGACAGAGACAGATAGAGACAGATAGAGAAAGAGACATATAGTGAGAGTCTATGGGCGGGAATCGTAATCTCGCAAGATTCGCCGGATTTGAACGAGTCGAATTATAGATCTTTAAAAGAAAGTATGAGTTATCAAAGGCCTTCATCTAATAAAGAACTCCACCGACAGTATCATTATCATCTTCATCATCATCATCATCGTCATCATCGTCATCATCGTCGCCGTCGTCGTAATCATGACTAAAAGAGAGGAAAAGACTCTGTTCCACCCGCCTCCTCATTGTTTGCGTCAAATAAAGGAAGGTGAATCTGATTATTGTAACTGGTCTGATGTTATTAGCTAACATAACAGCTAAGAACATTTCAATACAATATAATATTCAATACAACACATTACAACTGCAATGGACTATTGTTCTTTTTTAAATGCAGTTCAACAGCACAGCTTCTACGGCTACACGAGGATACTCCCGCGAAGATACACACAGGCTGTGATGATTGGAGAGAGTGAGTATCATTTGGTGCTGCCTTTCATCATCAACTTGTAAATTTATGACGGTCTATTGAAACAGAAACGCCTTCTAAACAAGCTTCGAAGTTCGAACTCCTCCACTGTTTGCACCCTGACAGTGCCAGTCGCAAGCCTGGAGAAAGAAGGAGGGCGACGCTAATCATCTTTGGTATGGCACCGTGTCGTTAAACTTCATCAACTATGTGGTGACTCCTTCACTGCTTGCACTCCGACAGTGCCAGTCTCAAGCCTGTATAAAGCAGGAGGGCGACGCTGATGTTATCACACAGTATCATTAAACTGCAGCTAATCAGCCAATCAACCAACCACGTGATGACGTCTTTCTGCCTTCGTTTCACAGGTACGGCTGGGCTGTTGGCTTCCGTGTTGCGCGTCGTCACTAAGTTGGTCGTCGCCGACATCCGGCTGAACACGGTTCTCTTCTTCGTCATCATCGTCGTCATCCTCGTCGTTTGCTGTCTGGCGTTTCTTCTGACCGTTAGAACGGACTTCGTTCAGTTCTACGTTCAGCTGTATGTCGCTGCTTCCGTTCAGAAGGAGGAGGACGACCGTTCGTCCTTCGACTGCGGCACCGATGAGGTACGTTGCAATGATCGAGACGGATGACTATCATCCCTAATCATGTAGGATAGTTAGTCTTTGTCTAACGGCGATGTTTCATAGCTATCATGGAACGCAATCGGCGTCGACTTTCTCCAGAGTTGGCACGAGCAGTTGCGTAGTTTGCACATAATAAGAAAACTCAGAGCCTGTATCTGTGGGTTTTCTTAAAGCGACTGTTTGGCTGCGACCCTGTTCAACTTTCAGTTGAAGGACACAATTGGTGTTTTTGCGGTCATTGATTATTATATTATATCTTCGTTTAATAGACAAACAGTCACAAACTGACACACCGCAGTTAGTTACAAAAGGTGAAAATCGGTTGTATAGGGTCCGATGATTTACTTATACATCAAACCATTAGGTCTGCATTAAATGAATACTGATTAATTATGTCAAACATTTAGGTAGTTATTTTGAGAGTCACGCACTGGTCGATTATCTTCAGAATCGATATTAATTACATCTCATTGAAATAATCATCTTATTCGTTCATTCAGAAAATGTGAAGTTCCCTTTAAGGACATTTACTCAGAGGCGCTCCTCACCCACTTAGTCCTTACCCACTTAGGTCAACGCAGATATACAGACTGTCTTAAGTCTGAATTTGATGCTAGAGGATGAGACAAAGCAGAAATAACAATAGACCAGATTTCCATGTGGATGTCCGCATGGACACAACCCAAGCAGACATGCGGACACATGTGTCGTCCTTGTCCGCATTTAAGTCTACCTTCTCTGCGGACGTCCTGTGTGGTAGACTAACTGACGAATCGACAGATCGGTCAGTCAGTGGAAGGCAAAGCGTGGATTTGCATAGATACGTTTGACGTAATTATGTCGATCTTCCGTCTGTTCGTCCATCGATCTTGTCCTAATAGGATCAGTAGCGACGCAGTTTTCATCGTCCTCCATTCCAGCCAATAGGTACGTCGAACAACCATCTAAGCATGCGACTGAGACTTACGTTTTCCTCTGAGCCAAACAACGCCGTCACCAGAGCAGATATTCCGCCTGATTAGATAATCGTCGAGGGTGTCATTTGGAGGCGGATATTATTGTGTCTGGTCGCAGTAGTTCACGTTCTCCCAACCCAACCCTCACATCAACGTTCTTTCCCAACCCTCATCCCAACGGTCTTCCCAACGTACTCTGACCCCATCATATAATACACAAGACCATTATCGTTAAAATGGTGACGACTTGCGTCAACGAGGCCGCTCTTTTGGTCTGCGCTTTTTCAATCGCCTTCTGAATATGTCTCAAAGGCATCATAACCAGGACATCACGTGACTCTTTTGGAATCGACGACTGCATGTCTTCTGCCACACAGGCTGCAATGCGACTGTCTCGTTCTCATCTTGTCCGGTAGACCATGACTATAGGTCTACGCATTGTTTATCTGTTAAACGGGGACCACTGCAGCCCTATCCAAGCGTCTGCCTGTGTGCAAAGGGCAGCAGTAACTGGTACCCATAGATACCAGAGGTGCAAAAAACCAAGATTTTTTAAAATCAAAAGTTGGTTTATTGGTTTTATTTCGTTTTTTGGTTTTTAGTTTTCCTTTGGATCTTGTGACAACAGTTTCGTTATAAAAAGCATCAAACACAGCAGGAAAAATAGCTCCAACTTATTTATATAATTAATTTAGCTTGATTTCCGACTGAATAACACATAATAATTAAGTAATATAATATTAATATTAGTAAATAAAAGAAATATATTAAAAAAAACCAAAAAATTGCCATTTTTGGTTTTTCAGCCCTAATAGATACACGAGCTATTCTGCAGGCTACGTTATTTGAGAAGTGCTGTGTCTATCATTTGCATTTCTAAAGATCCGAGCGATGGGATTGGGTTTAGAAAACGATCACCGTTACCTGAACTACAATATCATAACTATAATCCCGCCAACATCATGGCTGGCTATAGGATGAGGGCGCCCAATATGGACAATCCCACGTTTACAGTAATAAAAAATTTCACTCATACATGTCATACTGACTTACAAAGGCAGAGATGCCAAAGGCAATGCTTAAAAATTGGTGACTAACTGCAAAATAAGTTTACTAAATCGTGTCTATGAAAAAAGGTGCATATCGCTTAGAATCTCTTTACTCGTCAGATTACACATGCAATGAAGGAACCTAACAAAATAAAACTACAACTGGTATGCATAGACTGGTAGGTTGGGTCCACAGTGGAACCCATGCTTAAATCCGACTCTACCAACAGACCGCAAAGGCTTAAACCCAGCATCCTTTCGGACAGACCAGTCATGATAGAAACTCATGTGAGTGGATTGTTCAGACCTTTCGGAAGATGACAGATCTCATTGGAGCCCATCTGGATGTTGGCCACAACGAAATAAAAGTCGACAGGTGTCTGATAACGACCGACCTCTGACTGCCGATATAATGGACCATTATTAGCCTTGACTCTGTGCCACTCTTAGACTTTAGCAGCTGTTATTCATTGCATCCTGTATATGCTATTAGGCCGTCCATCCAAGTGGTCAGTCGAGGACTATGAAGTGGACAGAGTAATTAGAAGCACCATCGAACGAAGAAAATCTGCTCGGGATAATAAATTTCAGCGTCAAACGACCTCTGAGAGCTACTGTAATGATGGCTTTTCCCATGTAGATCTAGAACAGCCTCAATGACGAAGTTGATAGTCTTATGGTTTCTAACACTATTCCTAGAAGGCCACTCATCCCATGAAGATTGACCTACGACTCCCTCTCAACCCACACACGTAAGCACACACACCTACAGTGTATTTCGCGTTAGCATGGTCCCTATACGGCGACCTTTAAAACGAGCGAAACGAAAGAAACGAACGGCGCACAATTGGAAATATTGGCCGAGAGTCGATATGATTTAGACAAAGGCCACTCACCCCATCAAGTAATGGGGTGAGTGGCCTTTAGACTCATGTCTACTACTTATTTGTTATACTGCGTTGTCGTCCTCATCATAATATCTATCATCCGAGTCGTCGCAGATGATCAACTATAGTACTGCATCTGGTTCTTGTTCCAGTTCTCCTTCCAGCACGACTTAGAGTCACGTGACATCTATGGCGTAGTTGTCATCCAGAGTCCCACTTGCGCTCCACTCACTGCGCCCGCGACGACAACGACCTCAGCCGGAGCCAACAACAGCAGCGCTGTCCCAACAACAACAGCAACTACAACTGCAGCAATAGCGACTCCTCACGTGACTGAGAGTGACATGGAATCCGCAAGGAAGATGGAGTCCGTGGAAAAGATAGGAACTGGAAATGGAAAACGTGGTGGAAAGATGGAAAAGGTCACGTGGAAGCTGGTCGAAATAATTCAGAGTAGGTCAATTCATCCGTAGAGTTCTTCACGTAGACCTATTTAGCATGCAAGTCATTAAATGCCTAATGCAGTGAACTTAAATTTAATCAGCTGTAGGCCATGAATGGGTCAGACTTCTCTGATGCATAGGCCCCAAGACCGCAGTTTTCCGGTCTCGAGACCACGTCCCTGGGTTCTAGACTGCCAACATGCCTGCTTGGAGCTAGTAGGCCTACATAGCCCGTATTCCTATAACTGGCCTTTTCGACAAAATTAATGGTCTCACATCTTATACCCCATGCTACGTCTCTTTCAACTTCCATACATTAGAGTCGGTGTTTCGACAGCAAATATATATATAATATATATATATATATATGCACCACAGAACAGCTGGAGCTGAGAAACTTTAATAGGTCTCGAATGCATCGGTCTTGGTCTCGGTCTCGAATGCGTCGGTCTTGGTCCTAAAGGAACGGTCTTGGGATTAGTCTCCGTCTTAAATTTTAGCGTTCTTGGTAATTTGCCGTATCAGAGCAATTTTCCATATTTGTCGGATAGTTTTCGATTATTAGATACACCGGATGTTTATGCCCTACGCGATTGTTATCGATTTATGGCGGACTGACCATACTAATAGAACAGACAAAGCCGAAATAACAAATTTTTATATAAATGTTACTATGGGCAGAAGAAAATACGCATTTGCAACGGAGCAGGCCATATAAAAATTTGCTTTAATAAATTTCAAGGTTTTGGAACAATGTAATAATGATGTGGTCGGCCACGTGAAGACACTGTCAACCTACAATTCCGAGGTCAGTGGTACAAGTAGGCCTACACCATTCAAACAGAACGTTAATCTACTTGTTCAGATGTCTTAATGTAGGCTATTTAGTGCCTACCTATCGTATATTGTAAGTAATTTATAGTGTGATATTCTCAGGCCGAAGCGAAGGGTTGAACCCGCAACAGTTCAGAGTGGCCGGTAAAACTGTTTCTGGACCATTAATAAAGATTAGTATTCTTCAGCAATGAAATTAATGTTTTAAGCGTGGTATTCCGTTTTAGCGTCTTAATGAATTGAATTGTTTAAAAAAAAGAGTATCGGTCTTGGTCTTGGACTATCGGTTTCGGGCTTAGACCTCTCGGTCTTGTGTTTTTGGTCTCGTGCCCAATACTGCTAGGACCCATGTTCCCACATGGAACTCGCATAGATTCCACGTGTCCCATGTGATGTTACCGGCAGGCAACATATCTTGCCCAGCTATTAGTAATAACAAAGAACGACAATCGAAGAGCAAGCACAGAAGCCCAACGCAAAATATAAGCATAAAGGATGTATCCGACGTCGATTCATCGCAACGGAGTCTGAGACGACGACGACCTGGCGTCAGCTCCTCCGCTTTGTCATCATTTAGTCGTCAGTCGTCCGTCGCCAGTCTTTCGGCAGACGAGCGTCAAACTGGCGCCAGTCGTAGCAGCACGCCATGGTTACCAGTTGCAAGGAGCCAATCGCCGATGACATCCAATACTTCAGCATCAGCCAACGTCTGCGTCAGACAACTGCATCGTCCTAAGCGCAGTTTATACGTATATTATAAGTAAAAGTGGCGTATTCACAGCTTCGAGGTGGGCAAAAAGTCCATAACGACTAGGATATCTGGGGGAGCGTCGTAAGCTCCCCCAGCGGCGTCTGGGATACAGCCCCAGAAGCCTGCACAAATTTAAGCATTTGATGCCAAATGAAGTGCGTTTTAGGCTCTTGTTCACCACAAATTTTCAACTATAATTTATAAATAAAAGTACCTAAATCATCTCGATTTGTGACAAGGCTTGACTTCATTATATGCAAAGGACCTTTATTGCGAAATATAAAATTACATATAACGTAGGGTACCTCCCATATAAAAACTTCGGATTTGCACAAATCCTAAGACCCAGGCCGGGAGGGCAGCTGCCCCCTTATCCCTCTACGGCGAAGCTAACGATAAGTACAGAACAATGCACCACCTAATCAGTATTATTATGTTTTGTGCTCTTTAAGAGCACAGGTCAAGGCAGGCAGAAATTGTTATTGCAACGTCGCAGCAAGAGAGTAAACTTACGGACAATATAAAGCTGTTCGGTTTATGTAATTTCAGAGGACGTTAAATTTAATACGGTCATACCCAGATGCATGGCATACATACTAGACTAATCTAGATACATGAGAGAGCATAGACAGTCAGAATACAAGACAAACGGGGAGAGGAAGACACAAGGCAGTCCAAAGACACAAAGAGAAGGGCACTTATAAATATAGAGCAACATCAATAACTTGATACGGGAGTCATCACATGCGAATGGACGCCATGTTCAAAGGACATTCAAAGTCAAATCTCACAGTTTATCGCGCCAAAGGATAGTGAGGTCTCATTAGTTTATTAGTTTCTTATTCAACCATTCATGTTAAATTACCTGAAAATTACCTGTGACACTGTTGTGTGTTGCAGAGGATTTGGTGTCCTGGTGCGTCGTCTGTAAGTCCATCTGGCCCTACATGTTCAGCGTTTGGCTAACCTACTGCATCACGCTCAGCTTGTTTCCTGGAATACTGGCCGAAGTGGTCAGTTGCAGACTGACCCACTGGATGCCCCTCGTCCTACTTACCTCCTTCAATCTGTTCGACTGCATTGGAAAGGTTTGACTCATTTGCACTTGATAAAAGGCACTTTTAGGCGCAAACAGACAAAAATAAAACATCATGTAGGCTTAAAAAGGAAAATCCAGATTGAAAAAGTGGCTGTATTAAGTTGAAAGGCCAGGTATAAATAGGTGATCAATTGTCTCTCACATAAACTTACAAGTTTTACATGCAATAACCATTCTAAGAGTCTCAAGTTATAAATTCTCCATCAGACATACAGAAAATCATTTTGCCAATGGTGTCTCATCAGAAACCACTGCAACACAAAAGTCAGTAAGCAAGGATAGGCAAAAATAAATAAGACAAGAAATAAAATGCAACAAAAGAACGACAAATCTCACAACGTATGAATGGAAGATGTGCGAGAAGATAAAATCGATATAACCTCTCTTATTCTTGGTGACCTACAATCACTCAAACTTTCTTCTTCTGCTGCCACCTACAAATAGCTTCAATTAACACCACTCAAATTTTTCAAATATTTCTTCTGTTGTTGAAGAATTAAGTTCAACTCAATCTTCTACGCACAGTCAACGTGAAACGACAATATAATGTACATGTATATTTCAAAATGTCTACATCAATAGCTTAGTTTTTCCTGCCACATGCAGTGCATAAGCCTATCCGGCCAACTAATTAACTATACTGGACCAGACTTCCAAACACATGTCCATATACACTCAAAGAAAACATGTTCACAATCTAACAACATGTAACTTAACAAAATGAAGATGACCATTTAAGCTCTAGAAAGCAGAGTACAATTCAATGGTTTTTATTTTCAGGCACTGACGTCTTTCTACTACGAGTGGCCAAGCGATCGCCTGCTGCTGTGTGCTTTTCTACGGATTGGTTTAATTCCACTGATGATGATGTCCATTGCATCGGATGCAGGGGTCCTAATGGGGTCAGAAGTGTGGTCAGTGACCTTGGCAGCAGCCACTGGACTCACCAATGGCTACTTTGGCAATGTCTCCATGATCTTAGCTCCAGGCAAAGTACTCAACACTCACAAGTCAAGAGCAGGTCTGCTAATCAAAGCCAGTTTTCATTTAATACTTAAGTTAATCTTATCAAATAATATTAAGTGTTCATTTGAATTAATCTGAAGAGCTTCTTTCATTTTGGTCTAATCAAATATGATCAAAGCCATAGAAGGTCCGTTCATTTTCTTTTGACTTAATCTAATCTAATCAAAGCTAGCTATGGCTGTACCAAACATTCGCCTTGTATTCGCTTCGGAGCCAAATAGTGAGCCAATCAGCTATTCGGCCGAATAGTAGTGGTGGGACCGAATACAAATAGTGGTCACGTGACATCTGCTTCTGGTCAAGCTGTGGCTACCATATCTAGTGGACTGAAGTAACTCTCTACAGCCTGGACCACAGTATCACAGTCTTACTCTTATTTCTGTCTTATTTCTAAGGTTAGTTAAACTAGTTCCATTCCTAGTTTACACAAACTGGCAGAAGGATGCAAATTATTTATATGTAGTAAAACTTAAAAGTTTACGTTTAGTCAATGTATTAAATTTATTAAACTGAAACTTTTGCTCACCTTTGAAATTTTCAATTTGTCGGTATACCTATTTTGTACACTATTCATATTTGGCCAAATAGTTGGTCCAATTATTCGTAATCGGCCGAGTAGTGAAAATCACCTATTCGGCACAGCCCTAGTCAAAGCCAAATGCCAGCAAATTATAAATAATCAATGGTAAACATAAAAAGTATTTTTCACAATCCATGGAACCTTGTCATAATGAAGTAGCATTTTAATAACAGCTACAAGTGTTAGAAGCAGATGGTAGTGGAAAGAATGACAATATTTCTAATCTATGTTCCTTGGTATTGTCGGTAGTAAGTGAAGGTTAGCCCTAACTCATTTCATATCAGTAAATGTTCAGTATTTTAAATTATAGTCAACACCAACGATTGAAGTTCTGTTTTTCTTTATTTCAGCAAAAGTCATGACAATTTCATACACACTTGGCCTAGCAGTTGGAAGTGGTTTCGCGTATTTTCTACACTCGTTCATCATCATCATGACTTCAAACACAGTCAGTTCTTGTTGTGAATACGTAGCAGCCCCCTGCACTAACTCATCCCGTATACTCACTATCCTTCTGGTCAACTCCACCACTGCACCAGTCTGAATCTCATAAAAGACTCCACCCGTTATCCATCAGCATTCTTCCACGAACCATATTTATCTTTATCTCCCTTGAGGCTCCAGTCAGAAATGCCCAGCTTTCCAACCAAGATAACATAATCATCACCTGTTGCTGAGTTTTATGTTATGGCGATTCACCGAGGTTGACTTTGACCTTCAAGGTGTCTGCAATGTTCTTCTGTCACCTTGAACATTGGTCCATGACCGGGAACTATGACGTCAGCAAGGCGCAAGATTTTGAGTCGGTTATGAAACTGGACACTTGGATTCTCACTCACTTCTCTCCAGAGGGCGTCATCTGCAATGTCAGCCTCACTTTCAAAGAGATCACCTAACAAGAAGATGAAATCAGCAAACATTCTATCAGTTTGTGAACTAAGTTCAATTGCTTTGTGATAATCATCAACAGAAAGCAGCATATTTATTAAGAGGCAGCCTTTTACAACAAGTTATAGTTTAGTGACTGCAGTAAAGAAGACAGCAGCATTGCACAGAAAAGACAAAGGTTTGTGAATAAATAACCCTAACACTGCAACTTCCTTTAAGGACTTTGCAAGGAAAAGTCACCAGATAAAAGAACACATAAACTGTTAAGTCATTAGCAATATCATAAAAGGCAATTTGTCTGACTGCAGGCCACAACTGTTCATCACTGCTAGACAGCAACATTTTGCAGCATTTTAGTTGCCAACAAACCAGCCATTAACAGACATGTTTCAAGAGAGAAAAAGCAAGTCCAGCCATAAACATATCAACTACTAGCAGAATTAATATTATTTTGAGAGAGAAAAAGTAACTCCATCCATTCACATATCGGCAACTAGCAGACATTATTATGTTTCAGAAGAGAAGGAGTAATTCCAACATGACCCTGTGTGCACCTTTTAAACATATCAATCAGCAACTGAAATGTGTCCTACTTAGCCTAGGATGGGTTGCAAATCATTCCTCTAGTTTAAGTTGTTTTTGTGTACACTCATAAACAGACCATGCAGAAATCAGTGTGCAGAAGAATTATAAAGATATGTAAGATAACTGTAGCCTCAAATCATCTGCTAGACAAGTAAATCAACTTTGCATAACTATGAATAATGCAAATAATGCGATAACAGGCTAATGGCCTATTGAGTGGTATACTGTGCAGAAATGGGTTACTGATCAGTTCATACATAATGTATTGTTACACACGAGAACTTTTATCTGTTCAGCTCTTCTGAGCAGATATTCATTGAAAGAGTGTACAGTAATTATGAGAAGCCCAATTTTCATTAGAAGTTGATACAGATTGAAATGTGAAAGAAAACAACAGTTCAAGAAATTGGTTTTGTCTTATTCCATAACCATGACGTTTATTGATGTTTATTTGACACTGGTTACCATGGCTTGGCTCCAATGTTTGGTTGTTAGAGAATGCTACAGGTACATGCAAATACATTTCTTTAAAGAAATGATACAAGGAGCTGAACACTGTGAAACGTGCATTAACTGCACGCTTCAGTATTACGTCTAACAGATGCAACCAACAAACTGTGCAGTTTTGAATAAAACCACAAAAACTGATCTTATATCTTCAAGAACAAAAATGCTAAGTGGAGTTATGCATCCATTGCCCATCTAATAGAGACACAATCTAAAGTAAATAATTATGTTCCATGTAAAATCAATACATGGAAAACTTCAAAGTCATAGTTATGCACGTTGAGCACAGTTTCCTTGTAATTGCTGTCAAAGGTATTTCTAGCACATAAATTAATTTATTGGCTGGGATGTAACATAAATATATTTTACTGGTTTTATACTATTTACCTCAGAATTGCAAAACAAATGCAATTCTTTAGAGAAGTAATAGTAACTGTTTTAAGAATTACAATAAATAATACTGCCCAAAATCAACCAGGCTATGTCAGTTAAGATGAAGCAGATCATGAAAACTTCTTTATGGGTCATTGCATAACTAAATAATGCTGAAAATGACCACATTTGACCAACCCTATAACACTTCGTAACATTACCATAGACCCCACACACCCATCCCAGCATTAGATGTGTTTATTGATGCAAAAACAGTGTAGTTTAATAATGTAAAACCAAAATTATACTTCAAGCGATATATTTTCTTTTAATAACAACTATTTTAAAACACACTTTAATGTATGATATCAAGTAATTCATTAAAATGCACTCTTAAATTAATAATTACATAATTGATTGCTTTATTTTCTTATATAGCACATTCTTAATTTATCTTCAGGTTTTATTATCAATGGTAGATAACATTTAATATTATAAGTTTTAACTTCGATTGCACAGTGTGTATTAAACACTAACTTAGTGTAAATTTATATACTATTTTGCATATTTTAGTTAATAAGTTTAAAACCAATAAGCATCACATAATGTTCAGCTCAACCACTGACCCTCCTGGGTAATGTTTCATAACGTTTTCTAGGACCCCACCTACCCACCCTCGAGTGTTACATAATTACAGGGTTTCCTTCTATCAGCTGCACCAAACAAGGATTATAAAGATAAGATGAGGGTGATGCAATGTATTTGCCATAATTCACTCATTAATCCTGATGTGCTTTAGTTTGTACAGTTCCCCAATGCAGCTTGCAACCTTCTGGTTGCACAACTTCAACCCATGCTCAACCATGCATTCATGCTGAAGCTACTAATTAGGGCATAATCGGAAATCGCCTCGGACATTCGCCTCGGCCAAATATTTGACTATTCAGACGAATTCGCCTTGGCAAATATTACACCCACAAATAGCTAAAAATAACTTTTTTTGATAAAATGATATTTTTCATCAAATAAATTTAGTTCTAACGAACTTACTTATAAGTTAACAATTAATTAAACAAAAACTTAACTTTCCATTGAATTTTCTTTAAAATAATTATGTTAATTTATATATTTTAATTTCTTTTGGTTGCATTCCCCAGGTGGCAACCAAATCAGTAATTTTCCCACTTGGATTGGCTCCACCCACATTCCGGTAAATATTAGAGAGTAAAGATGTCGTTGACAACTTCATATTTCACATTTTATAACAAGGTTTTACAGTTTTTCACAAACAAAGTTATTAAATAATAAATATATTTTTATAGCCTACAGTGTGACGATACGATATATGTAGGATTTGGCTATAGACTCTGCATTGACTATAGTTAGATCTCCGTAGCTGTGCACGTGGCAGGCTAACTACGCTTTGCCTACGGATGGTACTCGCTGCCGCTGGCCAGATTTGCCGCTACTATTCGGTTCGTACCCGGATCCGGAAAATAGTTCGCCCAAATACTCGGATTCAGTATTTTGTGGGAATTGTCTACTTGGTTATGCCCTATTCCCCATCCCTTCTTCCATAAGGAACCAACATCCTGGATCAGACTCCCATTACATACAAATATAATATACATTTTCAATTGCCACTTTTCAGCATACAGTGTCTGCCCAAAAAGGATTTCTTTAGATCAGAAGAGATAGGCATGAGATCACTGATTCAGTAGAAGACAATCTACAGTCTTTATATATATATACATACATACATAAATTAAAAACATACATACATACATAAATTACATACATAAAATTACATACATACATACATAAATTATTTATGCACATTCATACAAGCATACATATGTATATACATACATACATACATTACATATGTACATACATAAATTACATATGAACATACATACACTCATATGTACATACATACATACATAAATTACATACATAAATTACATACATACATACATAAATTACATATGTACATACATACATACATCTATACATATATGCATAAACACATACATAAATTACATACATACATTCATACATACATACAAACATACATACATACATGCATACATATATACATACATTCACAGTAGATAACAAACAGTAAATTAATCAAAC
Organism: Bimastos eiseni; assembly: GCA_959347315.1. Classification (NCBI taxonomy): domain Eukaryota; kingdom Metazoa; phylum Annelida; class Clitellata; order Crassiclitellata; family Lumbricidae; genus Bimastos; species Bimastos eiseni. The sequence continues at coordinate 8,257,946 of OY365813.1, read as the reverse complement.
TCAGTCTGATTCTTCAAATGCAGAAGGATTCTGTTTTGCTGAAGTGCTCTCATAGCTATATAAGTGATCTGAGTGAGAGCAAAAACTCTATGCTGAGCCTAGAGGCAAATCATAATTGAACAGAATCAGTAAGCAGACCAACCTGCAACTACAACAGTGCCTAGGGATGTATTTCGTACCAGTAGACTGACATCATTACCAGTGTGACCAGGAGTTGCTATCACTTCAATGTCAGGCGAAAGTCGATATGGCAATCCCTGCAAAATTACAATTTTAAAGAATAATGGTTGCTGCAATTAATGCATATCTCCATTAATCACTAGATGATCATCTAAGTGATCCTTATATCGAAGGCAGTAGGGCAGCTGCTGTCCATTACAAAAAACCCCACTACTTGGACATGGACTTTATAGTAAATCATGCTTATACAATTGTGGTAGGCCCTTCTTTTGCGAATGACCTCGATACGTAATAAGGCAGAGGTCTTTCCATATCCGTCCGCAGCCATTTTATTTTCCCGGGTTTTCATGCTAAGAGTGCCTCTGAATAGTTAGTGCTGTAAGAGGTGCTTGACAAATGCTAAACTATGATATATTATAAAGCAATAATTCTACAAAACACCATGTTTTACTGCAACATTGTCTATTGATGAAACCTCAGCTGCTTATGACTCAGACCCAGAGAGCATTCATACCACAAGGCAAGCAACCAAATCATTGGACAATATTGTTATTACATGAAAATCATGAGACCTCAAATTGGGTAGAAACACTCTATAAGAGCATATTTTCGTAGAGTAATACCTGTTTCAGGTCATTATCTAAGTAGGTGTCGCCTCGGCTAATGTCGTAACCAACAATAATGAGGCTGTCTGGGAAGAGCCCTAGATTCCCGATGTGGTCAGAATGGCCATGTGTGCCAACAACAACACTTATACCACTTGCAGTCAGTCCCTCACCAGCCAGAGCTACAACAAAAGCCAGCTAAAACTATTACACACATCCCAACCGATGAACATGCAAATTAAATTAAATGATACGAATCTGCAAACATACAAACCTATATACATGCATACATACATGCGTACACATAAGTATACATACGTACATATATACATACATACATGCATACATACATACATTCAGACACATATACGTACATATACACACATATATATACAAATACATACATATGCATACATATATATACAATTACATACATATATTTGCACTTCTGAGCAAAAGATGTTGGAAGAAGGGTGGTATCAAATTTCGGTAATAATAATAATAATAATATACATACATACATACATACATATACACGTACGTATATAAATATATATACATACATATGTACGTTCGAATGTATACACATATGTATATATATACATATATTGTTACGTCCCGGGTTATTAATAAAACTAGGGTATGATAAAATACTCTTTATTTAACAGAAAAATAACGCGAACATATGAACTCACGGTGAAAAGGTCCACACCACATTAGTTGCTTTCGGGAAACAAAACACGGAAACAGCATGTAGGCCTAGACGCCAACAGCTAACGTGTACGAAAACGTAAAGCCAACCCTGCCCAACGGCCGCCAGAGGAATACAACTGGAGAATTGACGGCTTAACTAAAACGACCAACGGGGTCGGTACCGAACGTCAATCTCCACGATTACTGTACAAATCGATCTTAAATACTCCACTGTCTGACCACTCCTTTTGTAACAGAATTAATGCCTCGTTCCAAAATGTTTTAAATACGCATGTATCCCCAGATCACAGATGGTACACATAACAACATATATATATATATGCATATATACACATAAATTACATGTATATGCATACATATATATATCTATCTATCTATGCACATATACATATATATATATATGTATGCATATATATATACATATATGTATACATATATGCATATATATATATATATACATATATGTATACATATATGCATATATATATATATATACATATATGTATACATATATGTATATATGTATACATATATACATACATACGTACACACATATAAACATACATATATGCATAAATACCTATAACCATATATACATATATACCTACATATATAAATATACACATATGTATATACATATATGCATACATATAAACATATATACATACATATATACATGCATACATACATAGATATGCAGATATAAAATTTGCTTGCCGTATAAGGATAGGTTTTAAAAATTTTACTGGACGCTAAAGGGGTTAATATATATCAAAGAAAGCTGCAGACATGTTGAGACAAACAAAGGATCGCCTTTGACCTCTTCCCAAAATAACCCACTTTCAGAGTTTTCATTTACAGCTATGACAATGGCCTGATGTAGAAACTTCCCCTTAGATGATTTCACTATAAATTGCCAACTTAGCACAAAATATCAGAATGCAGAACAAGAATTTAATGTAAACTAGAGGGATCTCCTGAAATATGACCTCCTACTACCACTCGCTCAAATAAGTTTTTCAAGTCACAAGAACATTGCATTACATCTGGACTGATATATAGTCATATTATACCACTGCAGATGAAATCCTTGTCCTTAGGTAGCCCAGTATCTACGAGTATGTTCATGTCATTCGCTTTCACCAGAGTAATACTACCATCAGCCTTCTGCTCACCTGAAATAAAATAAACGAATGTGTTTGTTACTCAGTCTGAGTAGTAGCTTCAGTTTGATGATGCTGTGTGATAACATGAACCATTATCGACGCCCTCCTCCTTTATCTAGGCTTTGAACTGGCACTGCCTGAGTGCAAGCAGTGGCCGAGTTAACTCAGACTGAATAGCAGGTCACTGGCTTTATAGCACCATTCTAACCATCAAACTCAACAAGTGTAACTCTAAGTATACATTCTTAAAATGCAAATTAACACTTTGAACACGAGGTACAAGTGAACTTGCTTATCATTTAGTGGGTCAAGATGTGATGTACGAGATAACCATTACCTCAGTATATAGATCAGTACACAGCGACAATTGGTGCAGCTACTATGCTGGCAATTCACGAAGGCAGTAACTCCGCTACTACCAGATGAGAACTGCCATTTGGCAAATAGCAATGCATATTGTTAACTGCAGTTGTACCATGCATTAGATTGTGCACAAGTACACTGTCTTGCAGATTAAATGGAATCACAAAAAAGACATAGAGCTACTGAGGTTTTGAAATCACAAGATGTGTTTGACAATGGCTATTCTGATAATATTAATACTGATCGAGATAGTGGCATCAATTAGATGAAATTTTATTCACCGGCGCTATACCAAATGAAGTCTGCAATAGCCAGCCTCTGGTTACGTTCACCATGCATTAGGTCAAAATCTGGCAGACAGCATATGGTGCTACGGTGGTAGTTGGTGATGAGGGTGGTCATATATGGCGGTGCAGGAGTAGTATCAACGCTTAAACAAAAATAACTGCTTTTCACAAACAACAAAATGATTATCAACCAGTTAGTACATAGTCTGGCTGTGCATTTCTACAGTCCATTAGATATGACGAAAGCAGCTCACTTTTAGTAGGCAGGACTCAAACTTACGCATAATATTTTTGATCTTTTGGTCCGCTGCCATCAGTGAGAATGAACTACTTCCAGCACGTGATTGACAAAAGGAGTAAGAAAAATGAATCTTCGTATATATCTAAAACTACCTTAACCCTAACACTAACACTAACCGACCCTCACGATGCTTAACCTGACCCTAAACGACCCTCACGATGCTTAAGCTGACTCTAACCGACCCTCACAACACATAATTATTATTTATAACAAATTAAAGGAGTAAAAGTAGAAGGAAGACTGATAAAAGCAATAAGATTCGCGGATGATCAAGCGATGATGGCGACTTGTCAGAATGGACTGCAGAGAATAATGGACCAGTTAAACATGATAGCAACAGAGTATGGAATAAAAATAAATACAAAGAAGACAAAGGTTATGAAAAAAGCAAAGCAGAGAAAACAACAGTCAGAATAATCATAAATGGAGAAGAGATGCAGCAAGTAGAGAGATTCTGCTATCTGGGAAGTCTCATCACACAAGATGCAAAGTGCCACGTGGAAATAAAGAAGAGAGTAGCCATGGGAAAGGAAGCAAGTGGAAAGACAGGTGGAAAGAACTATTGAGGGGAAAACTAAGTAGAAGCCTAAAAACGCGAATGGTCAAAACTCTGGTGTGGAGTGAGGCCCTGTATGGGACAGAAACATGGACAATAAGAGAAGAAGACCAGAAAAGATTAGAGGCATTTTAAATGTGGTTATGGCGAAGAATGGAAAGAATAAGCTGGACAGAGCACAAGACCAATGAAAAAATATTGAGGAGGGTAAAAGAAAAGAGATCAACGATAAAGACAATTCGAAAATGACATAGAAGATGGATCGGACACACAATGAGAGGAGATTCACTACTTAAAAACATCAATTAGGGAAGAATGGAAGGGAAAACCAAGAGGAAGCCCATGAACAATGCTTTTAGACTGGATGATGGAGAAAGGTGGATACCGAAAAATGAAAGAAGAGGCTCAACACAGGGAGGAGTGGCGTCATTAGACATATGAACCTGCCTGAAGGCAGAGAACCAAAGAAGAACAAATTATAGGTTTTATCATTGTATTACAATTGCCTGCGTTCTCATTATGATATGTAATCTGTGTACGCATACAAACCACGCCCAAAATAGTATGCGTAAGTTTGAGTCCTGACTACTATAAGCAAGCTAGGAAATACACCCAAAAAAGTTTAAATAAATGCTACACACCATGAGTAACTGCCAAAACTCACTCACTCGATCACGATCGTGTTTTATTAAGGCGCTAAACATATTATTTTCCAGCATCAACAACAAGAAAACGTTTTCAACCAAATCTTGCCTAATTCTGAAATTGTTGAATATCCTTCTTTCAAAACGACTACTTTAGTCATCCTCTCAATGATAATATTTAACTTTTAGAATGCACAACTTCGAATGCAGAAAGCCACGGCTAGTCGGCCACATGGCGAATATGCCCTACGAATCAATAACCACTTTTATAGCGCTCTTATTTTTAAAACCCAGAGATTGAATTTTCATCATCACATTGGGTCTCGGCGTTTCGCCGACTAGGACAATTATTAGTAGCATTGCTATTATAATTGTAATTAGGCCTACTAATATTCTTCTTCTAACCATCTTCTCTTGAAACGCCGAGTACGGGGATTTCTCGCTATACCAAATTAAGGGCACACCAGATGCCATGGCTTAGGTGAAGTCAAGCAACTCGATCAAACCGAAAAATCCGGGAAGTCAAGCGTTGATGTTTCCCGCTGCCTCTTTACAGACTATAGTCAATATTCAATAGTGTCTTTTCGCGTTGACTTTCTCGAAAGTGGTGGAGCAAATGGGGTTCATGGGGGTAAATGGGGTAGACCTACCCTTAATTATATCTTCATCATGTACGTCTATGATTCGTCTTCATTCTCATGATCCTGTCGGAAATTTTGCAGCCACTCCTTAGTCTATGCTGCACCAACTCCTTGGAAGAGACTCCCAACAAATATCCGGCAATTCGCTCATCCTCGAGCATAATATGCTCGAGGATGAGCGAATTGCCGGATATTTGGCAATTTAGGCTCGAGATATTATCTCGAGCCTAAATTGAATCTCTTCGCCGCTTGCACTCTGTTCTGTTACTTTCCACTTGTGACTGAAGTCCGAACTGTTCAAGCTATCACACGACCACTATCATGGTCACAGATTACCGCCGGTTCACCCAATAAATTAATAACTCGTGGGTACGAGTAAATTAAACGATTATACCTAGTGCGCATGATATCAATTATTTGGCGCGTATGTGTTCCTTTAGGGGCTCCGTTGAGCCATCTATTTTGCTCCCGTCATCTCTCTCTGTCTCAGCAACCGTTTGGCTTGGAACTCTCGGGGTTTCTGCATACCACACTAGCAATATATATATATATACATATATGTATATATATATATTTATATATGCATACATATATAATATACATAATGCAAAGTGAGAGTAAAATATGGAACTGCTGGGCGACATCTGTGGTATCAAGGCTTTGCCGCCAAGCATTCATTGTTCGAGAGTTGAATTACTTTGGATAATTGCTATAATCCATCCTGTCGGTTGAAGCTTCTGAGAGAGATAGGGCCTACGTCGTATTAATTTGCAAACGTACACATCTTGCGAATAACCGAATAATTGGTGTTTGCGCCTGGCTTTCAAGTGGCGCTTATACAAGTTTAAATTGGAGGTCACGATTTTTCTTCGTGTTAATAAGTATATCCAGGTCGAGAAGAAGTTTGGCAGAATTACTATCAAAACGATGAATTCACTGAAATTTAGTATATCTCGGACAACGCTATGGCGTCAGGCGAGGGCCGATTTCACTCGTACCATGGCTAGTTTGCGTTCTAATGACAAAGAGGCCAACGATGAAGCTACTTTGCCTTCTGATGAGTGTAACGAAGATGCCGTACCCGATATGCATGAAACCATTTTAGGAAATCCTACTTTAATTATTTTTATTTCTGACGTGAAATTCAATCAATGTACAATGTTAACTGTCAATGGATAATGTTTATTTGCTGTTTGAATGATATCAAGGTTTTATAAAAATGTCCTAAATCAGTCAGTTGGATACATATGTAGCCTAGTTATCAATCAGGGTTATCAGGAAAACAAGGAACATGTTCTGTCCTTTGAATCTCTTTCTGTAGGCCTACATGAATTTAATATGACGGAAACAGAGCTCTGAACTGACGGTACAATTTCCTCTTCACTCTCATCCATGTGTTCTCCTCATAGTATGTGCTAGTCAGAGGTGACAATTCGGGGATAGCTTTTGCAGAGAGGGAATAAGTTATGCATGTGTCTCCCCACACATTTCCTACCTCTGTCATTGGATGTTCCCCATCTGTAAAACTAGATCGCTGCCTCTGGTTCTAGTGTCCACAACATTGTGATCGACGAAGTCCCTCTGGTGCACAACAACCGAACACATATACACATCGATGGTTTAAGGTGTCAATGTGACCATCAACTAAGACATTGAAAAGAGTTCCAGACCAAATGTCAATGAACTAACCATTCAGGATCGTTTTGAAGTCCTGAATGTCAGGCAATATATGGTGCTGAGAAGTTTAGATTTTCAGAAGATACTGTTTAACTGTCATAAATATAACTTCTAGTTAATCAGCGACTGTTCCTTAAGTGAGAGGTCTTCTCACCATAGTCAGATTTGAATCAAACCTTCTTTATCAATAAAACTATCCAATTGTTACTTTACAATAGCAAATGACTGGGAAAAACCATTTTATTTTTCGTATTTGGTTCAGCAAAGTAGGGCATTAGTTGAATATCTAGAAATGCAAATTAATGTCGATGAAATTCCCCTATTTAAAAGTTCAAGCATGTGTCTGTGGCCTGTTGTGTGTTTGGTGCAGAACATTATTTATAAGGTTCTGCACCAAACACACAATAGGCCTTTTTTGTGGAAAGGAGAAACCTTGTAGCGTTTGTAGCAGATTTTGTGGCTGAGTCGTTGGATGTTTTAGAAAATGGTGTGAAAATTGGGAATGAGCACTATGCTGTCCATTTGTATGTGATGCTTCAGCACTTGCCTTTATCAAAGGTATCAAGTCCCATTCAGGGTATGCCGCCTGTCAAAAAGTACAGTGCATGGTAACTCTGACGGAAAATTAATTTCTCCGTGTGTTGATGCACCACTACACACAGATGAAGCTTTTAATGCAATGGTGAATGACGATCATCATCTTGTTTCATGCTCTCTTAATCCTCCACAAGTGGGTTTTGTCACTCAGTGTTGCTTCGATTACTGGTATATGCATCTTCCATGCATGGGTGTTAGATGCCATCTGCTCTTCAATGTACTGGATAAGATCTGTAGGTCCCTTGCATGTAAGATTAGGTTGACAGAGAGTAAGTGATCTGATCCTTCTCTCACCATTTGTTGCAGTTGAGTGCCCGGAAGCCCTGGGCAGTTGATGAAATCTTAGACGGAAGACCACAGAATTCCCTGAATATAAGTTTTGTCATGGTCCAATTGTTTTGTGCAAGATTTTACAAGTCCATCTTTATCATCATTTCATGCATCTCTGTGACTATGAGAATATTAGCAACAAAACAGTTTGTGCTCAAATATGGTGACTATGCTAAAACAAAAACCCCTTTATATGAAATGCTGGCAGGGTTAATAGCTGTCGGGTTATTATAAATGTTATTGAAGGTGTTTGTGAATGTTTGGTAGACACATACAGTATTGCACGGGGAAAACTAAGTAAGTCCGACGAAACGTCACCCCTGAACACCGAGGCGGATGACGATCATGCCCCAAGGAAACGGAAGAAGTTGTCATCTGGTGTTGAAGAGGTACTGATGACTAAACGAATTCCAGCTGGAAAACCTCTGCTGGACAACGTACCTGTGTCACTGGAACATTCCAGTGGAATATCCCTCCCATCTCTACTAGGTAGTGATCATCTTTTTATACATAATGTGGTGTGAATGGAATGGAGTAATGGCAACACTAGGAGGACTCCTTTTAAACATGTTATCATCTATTACTACTCTCACATAATCATATTGGATCTCATCAGTTTGAATTAATAGAGAATTAAGTATTATTATGAAGTGGACAATAGTGGGGTGGCAGATAGAGTTTGCCTAGATCAATACCATGGTTTCCTGTAGACAGTGATTTATCCAATTTATAATTTTGACAAAAATCAACATAGTTGCAGTATGCTACCTTGACCTGTTGAGGGGCATCAATCCCCCTCTGAGTGATGGAGGCAAACCCCCGGTCCCCAGTGTTAGGAAGGCAAGATGTCCCCAAGACTAAAAATTGTCCCCCTACCTGAAATTGGAGGTAGTTGCCTCCAGAACCACCCCATGGGGACGCCCCTGGACCTGTGGCATATAGTTTAATAGGAAACAGCTGATATCTGTTGTTTGCTTGTACATTATAGACAGTAGATATGGATGCCAATTAGGTCATAACGGAGTAGACAATTTCCACCGAGTACCGAATCCAAGTATTTCGATGCACTATTTGCCGGATCCGGGTACGAACCGAATAGTAGCGTCAAATCTGACCAGCAACTACTAGCGAGTACCATCCGTAGGCAAAGCGTAGTTAACCAGCCACATAGACAGCTACGGAGAACTATCTATAGTTAATGCAGAGTTTATAGCAATATCCTGCATATAGCGTATTGTCGCACTCTAGGCAATAATAATATATTTATTATTTAATAACTTTATTTGAGAAAAAGATGTAAAACCTTGTTATAAAATTTGAAATTGGAAGTTATCAACGACGTCTTTACTCTTTAGTGTTTACCGGAAAGTGGTGTAGCCAATTCAAGCAGGAAAATTATTGATTTGGTTGCTACCTGGGGAATGTAACCAAAGGAAACTAAAATATATAAATTAATAGCGTTGTTTTAAATAAAATTCAATGGAATGTTAAGCTCTTGTTTAATTAATCAATAACTAAGTTATAAGTAAGTCCGTTTGTCCTAACTTTATTTGATGAAAAAATATTATTTTATCAAAAAAATTAGTTTATCAACAAAAGTTATTTTTAGCTATTTGCGGGTGTAACATTGGCCGAGGCGAATACTTCCAAAAAGTCCAATATTCGGCCGAGGCGAATGTCCGAGGCGATTTCCGGTTATGCCCTAATGCCAATCACTGGAGATCCATTACATTACATTACATTCTTTATAAATCTATTCTAAATAAGTCAACTACAGGTGGCATACTTTGTCAGCTGTGACTGTTTTAGATAACACTCAGGACAATAGTTATGTCACAGGAAGTTCTTACGCCAACTCAGAAGCCTACTGCTTCGTCATCGATAAGAACGAAACGTGCGACTTCTGCTCCGGGTATTTCGCCATCTGCTTCATTAGTGGATCTATGTACTTTATTTAATCGTACTCTATCCAGACAGGTTAAAACAATTTTCTTGTTGATCTACAAAGTGAGATCACTACAGGAAATGACCGGAAAAATTGAATTCAGCATCTCTGTCGCCAAAAAACATTTGCATTGAATGCTTTATAAAACCACTGCACTTCTATTTTTGAAGTGCTGAATGAAATCAAAATCATGAGAGATATAATATGCACATGACTGGAGTATAAATGGACAGCTAGGTGATTAAAGCTAAAGACAGATTACTATTAAGGGCTAGTACATTGTACTCCATTGATTCAGAGCAATCATGTCGTAGTTCCTGTACATGAGCTTTCCCTAATGGAGTTGATGCTCGTTTACTGAGAATCACTGGATGTCAAAAATATTTAGCCCATAAGCATGGTTTCTTGGTCCATGTTGTAATTGACCATTTTATGATTCTCTACCACACTATCCTTGCCTGTAGCATATGTTTAAAAGCACAAAGCCGTCTGCAATTCCTTAAGGTGTCGATCTGCCTTTGCTGTCTGACTGACAAAACGAGGAAAAACTTTGGAAAATTCCAACAGTGCAGAGCAGCCGGTAATGTCTCGTATTACTCTGTTGTATTTATAGCTATAAGCTTATATAGCACCTTTCACCATTCTCAAACAGTCAAATTAGGCTTTAAAAATAGGCATTTTGATCTTTATCCACAGTAAAAAATTTACATAAACTTCATTAAGCCATTAATGACAAATTCTAACTTTCATTCTCAAATTGAGTAGTCTGTAGCCAAGGCTACGTAGGCCAGAAAACACTTAGGTGAGCCAGGAATGTCATGCTATTTGACACCTCTGTTTTAAAATATCATTGACAGTAACTTATAGAAATAGTCCAGTCAGTGTGTTGTATTATGGGGTGTGTGTGTTAATTAGAGGCACTCTATCTAAATATATTTGGGTCAGCCATATTGTTTACATATAGGGGCTTCAAGTCTTCCAGAATATCCAGTCTTGCATTGTGTTTTTGTAATTTGTAACCAGCGTATGGTGCTTTAAAATCATATCTGACAACTTGTTTGAATTTAAGTAATGAGGATAGAACTGGAGTTTGTCTTTGTAAAAATAAACTCCTATGGATTAATTTGATCAAAATTTTAGCTGCAACAGCATCGAAATCAACCTTCCTTTAGCGCCCGAGAAAACATGCCAGCATTTACAGTATATTAAATGTGCAGACTTGATTTGATATAGCACCAATATATACGCTGGTCTCCTGACATGGTTTTGTTCTGAGGACTATTAGAAGATTTGCATCGCATATACTAAAGAAAGCACTTATGCTTTTAACTGCTTTGCAAAACACCAAACATTTATTCTATTCTGCCCTCACTCATCCATTGATATAACTGTTGGATTTCAGTGATATCGTAGAAGTTGACGACAGATTACCAATACTTGTAATTTATTTATCTTTTAAAAGAAAGGTACAAAGAGTTCATAAGACAGAAGCGAAATGCTTCAATTTTGTATAGCGCATTTCTTTTACGCATTCTGACAATTATGTAACACTTTTATTAATTAAGTTCGGTTTGATAAATTAGCGGACTGTCAATAGACTATTCCAGGCAATATGGTGTCCAATGCAAATCGATTACAATCATTTAATTCTTTGTTTTTTTATTTGTTCTGAAATTTTATATTGATCTTCCAACATCCTTTGCTCAAAAGTTCACATGTCTCAATGGTGCAATTGGAGTTGTACTGCTGAGCAATTGTGCGTGAAGGACTTGCTCAAGGTCCCTACACAGTGACTCCTCAGACGAGGGTCGAACCCGCTCACTCAGCACACACTGAGTGTTACCACTCTAACCAATCGGCCACCGTGCCACACATGCACATCGCTGTCATGTGTATCAGTATTGTTTTCAGAATTTGCTTTAAAATGTGTTTTATGCTATCTCCTTAATTCAGCATGGGGACAACCTTTTTCACCTTTTAATTGACATAGCTGCCATACAATTTTACTCTATCGATCTCAATGTACACCAACTAATATCAGGGCAGTTAATATTGCGGTAAAGTATCGCGATACTTTGGCATCGCCGATACGTTTATTAGTATTGCAGCGAGTATCGTTATAATTTTATTTTGCTGGCCGGTTTTATTTTTAGCCTGTACTCGATACCAATACGTTTTCTCGCTGAAATTTACATGGTTTCTCAAGAAATATGCAGTCTATCATTGCGCTTAGTAGTTATAAAACGCGCTATCTGGGACAATTGACCATAACATATATAAATATGTATGGGGGTACTTGGTTACAAAACGTATTTTTAACCTATAACCAGGTTAAAAATAACCAATTCCTACACAAACCTAAACCCCTAGGTCAAACATCAACCAACAGACTAAGAAAAACGACAGGAAATTTCCAATAGTTTCGATGATCAGCTACAATTCATGCACAAAGCCCCTGGTCAAAACGTCCGCCAATAGGTCAAAAGTCACGGGAATTTCCAATAGTTTCGAGTCAGCAGTAATGAGTCAGCAGTTTCGATGATGAGTCATTGTTCAACAAACAAAAACAATTCTCTCATATATAAAATGGATGAAAATATTTTCTCACTTCGACTTAAAGGAATGCCGCTCCAATATAAAATGGAATACTCGAAGCAGACTGTGATCGAACTAAGAAAAATTGCGAAACAGAAAGGTATGGTTGGTTATACGAGACTGCGTAAAGCGGATTTGATTGCTAAAATTGAAGCTGATGTGTCTCAAACACTCATCCCCTCACATTTTGCGCCAATCTCATCCAATGCTAGTTTGCTGGACGCACCCGTTCCCGACATTAGAGTTCCAACACTCGTTCCCGTACCGGCTGTAGCGATGTTCCTATTAAAACCCACATTTCTTATGTATTATTAACATTATAATATGCAGTCAATGTTAATTAGTTTAAATTAATTCAGAGTTAATTAATGCCAGCCTATAAATATAATGTAAAGGCGCTATAAGATTAAATTAGAGCCCTTAGTAACAGTGTTGTTGGGGAGAACTGGTCGTTGGCAATTTGACATTCAGGAGGCAATGTTAAAGGTCTGATTTTGGCCATCGGTCGTCTGCTGGGGATTGTACGGCGGAAATGCGTTATCCGGGCTGCGAGAGTTTGCAATAAGATGTTCAGTATTGCTGGTGCTGAGAAAAAGTCAACACGTAATTCTCAAGTTGCGAACTCTCAAAGAAGTTTTAGGAGTTCGGACAGTTATTTGACCCAGGTTCGTCTAGAACTGCTGAGGGGTGCGAATGGTGTAGTGGCGAACAGTACTGTGATCGTCGAGTAATGATGGATGTATTCTCCGTGTGTAATCAGGAGTTATTTTCGTTCTCGAACTATCGGTCATGAGCGGTGGAATGCAGAAACTCTTTTCACGTTAATATAGATGGACTGAGAGATTAATATCAGCATCTATAGTGTGTCTCTTCTGACATACTTGTCAACGGAATCGAGGCTACGCAAGTATCACATTAAGTCCGATTCATCATTCGGACGTGACGAGTGCGAGTGGAGGACGGCACAGAAGCATTTGAGGTGAAGAGGCTAGAGGCAACAATCATCCGAGAAGAAGCAATCGACAGAATTTATACAAAGAAAGAATCCAAATGAACACTACAGAAATACACTGCAGATCTGCTCCATTCCCGTGGGAGGTAGATATCTGACCTAAGAAGCGCTATTAGCTAATCTAGGCTGGCTAGGTAGTCATAAGTTAGATTAGTTCATAATCAATCTATATCTTAGAATTCTATTTAAATATTTTGCTGATTTTGACTGTTTTTGCAATATAATTAACGATGAAAGTTTGCAGTAGTTATTGATTAATTAATACTCAATTGAACTCATGAATATGTATATGAAGAGACGTGATGGCCAAACCAAGGCAGAATAAGTTGAACTGTGTATATGCATCGTTACACCGGCCTCAGCGATACGAAAAGTCTTTGATAATACAAAATCCGGGATTAATACGTACGCAAAGTGGATTGAAGGGTACATACCTGAAGAACCAAAGAGAAAGGTGAATGAGAAGATAGAAGCACTGAAAGCCAAAGTGAATTCTATATTCAGTAAAATTCTTATGAAAACACGCGAAATAAAAGAGACGGCCGCAGCTATCAAGGGCTTCACGAAACAATACACGGTCGAAGGCGCAAACGGAATTGACGCCACATCTTTTCTCAAAGCAGCTCAACCACAACTGGAAGACCTTTTGTCTAGAACTCGACAGACTAAGGTCAACTTTGTCCTCACCTGCACAATGGAGCGTGTTGATATGAAATTCGGGCAAGTAGATACCGATGATTTTCTGTTCGTTTCAAAAACTGAGGTGATTTTAGACTTCACCGACAAGAGCGAAATTTATAACAACGCGAAAGATAAAATGTTAGAATCAATGGCTGCCTTCCAGATGCGTGGTAGAGCATCTGGAACCGCTTTAGAGCGGTTCAAAAATTATAAATCAACACGGTCGTTTATAAACCGCTGAAGGGTAGTTCTAAGCTAAGTGCTGTGCAACCGCATATTACTTGGCGAGCGTCAAATGTTGCAAGAGGGACTATGCAACGATTCCAAGTGGAGATCCATGTTCGATTGCCAAAATACCAGAGAGAGAGACATATAGAAAGACAGAGAGAGAGAGACAGAGAGAGCCAGAGTGAGAGAAAAGAGAGAGAGAGAAAGAGAGAGAGAAAGAGAGAGAGAGAGAGGACAAGGCAGTGGATATGCTATCACGGAGTCCGTCTTACATCAGGAATATTGGAGGGATCAAGACAAAAAGTAATACAACTCTATTTAATCATTTCTCTGTCATTTTAATTTGCTGCTTAAGATGATATGTTCATGATGTGACATCTTTTGGCTGGGAGTGTTTCTGTGTGTAGCCAGATGATGATATCTTAGTGCTGAAGTGCATAAGTGAGAAAGCCTTCAAAACTTCTAGCATGGCTATAATCCAACTGCGCATAGAAGACATATTGAGAGCAGCCCATTAAGAGAGCTAGCCCCGCAGGAGAGCAGCTATAGGCATGAAGTGTACGAGACTCAATTTTCTTAACGTCGGCATATGAAAGTAGGTGACCAATTATCTCTTTCTCTCTCTCTCGTTCTCGTTCTCTCTCTCTCTCTCTCTCTCTCTCTCTCTCTCTGTATCTCTCTCTCTCTGTGTCTCTCTCTGTTTCTGTTTCTGTCTCTCTGTCTCTCTATCGCTTTGTTTGTCTGTCTGTCTGTCTGTCTCTCTCTCTCTGTAACAAACACACACACACACACACACACACACATTAGTACTCTATAAGAGAACGAAAGAGCAGAAATGGGTTGGGTGAAGAACGCTGCCATTAGTGTACTTTCACTCACGATGAGATGAGATGAGATGAGATCACGCCACCTGGCGAATATTCATCGCATTATTTTGCATGTGTCCTTATGTCAGTGACCTTGTCTGAGGACTGGGTGGATGGATAGATGGATGGATGGATTGATGGCTTGATGGATGGATTGATGGATGGATGGATGGACGGATAGACAGATAGACAGAGAGACAGATAGACAGAGCGACAGAGAGACAGAAATGTTATACAGCAACGCATGCAATTTAAATTGCAGATACTAACGGAGTTTTAGCTTATTTACGTAGCCTAGTTTTTTTTTGTTAGTGATAGCATAAGTCGTGCAGGGCTTTGTGATAACATTTCGTGGCCGAGGGACATAATGACATAGCGTCGTTGCAAGGATGTTGAGCGTCTAGACAAAAACGATTGCCGTCTGCTCCGACAACAGTTCATTAATAGCTGCATGTGCTTCGAACAATGGGAAATGTTCTTGATTCATCGAAATGTGGATATACAGTAGCTACAATGAGTGGACTGATGTAGTAACGACTAAAAATCGACAGTCTGGAACGTGTCATTAATTTGCGATTTAGAAGTCCCAACGTGGCAGCTACGAGACAGTAATAAGACGGATGGTATCACTTGATGAGTTCAGCAGATGAGACTGTCTGTAATTTCAGACCCATAGGACGTCCTAATCTTCATCTGGCTCTATACAGAGCAGTGTTGGGCACGAGGTCAAAACCTCGAGACCAAGACCAAGACCGAGGGTCCGAGACCAAGACCAAGACCAAGACCGATACTCTTTTTTTTATTAACAATTCAATTTGTTAAGACGATAAAACGGAATAAGACGTAGGGTAACAGTGACTATACACGTTGCCGACCACACAATTATTAGATTGTTCCAAAACCTTGACATTTGTAAAAGCAAATTTTTAAATGGCTGGTTCCGTTGCAAATGCATTTTGTACCCATAGTAACATGTATGTATATATGTATAGATGGTAAGCACGTCATAAATCGAAAACAAGTGCGTAGGGCCTAAACATCCGGTGTCTCTAATAATCGAAAATAGCCGTCAAATATCAAAGAAATTGCTCTGATACAGCAAATGACCAAGAACGCTAACCTAAGACGGAGACCAATCCCAAGACCGTCCCTTTAAGAACAAGACCGTTCCTTTAAGACCAAGACCGACGCAGTTGAGACCAAGACCTTGACCGCAGTTTTCAGGTCGCGAGACCAAGACCGTGGTCTCGAGCCCACATCCCTGGTACAGAGCGTATTAGCCACATTCGAAGATATAGCGCCGCAGGGTAAACATGTAAGTGGGTCGACGCTGGAGGAAGTGTTGATCTTCACATACACGTAGTTCGTCATAGCACAGGGTAGAATGTGGATTGTGACGTTGGTCAATGGGCATCGATTGTTGTCGTAGACGGTAGACGTAGACGTAGATAGACGTATACGGTCTACGTAGACGTACATGTACGTGTAGATACAATGGGGATAAGTTTAAGTTCAAATGTCGATTAATTACAGCATAACAAATGAATCGACTTAAGGGCAGTCACCCTAAGGATAATTGATATGCCATCTCCAGGTTAGGGTTACCTGTGGGTTACCGGTTGGAATGAGTGACCGAAATGCCAGCTGGAGCAATATCATCCATTGATATGTTCATAAATGAACTGAGTTCAGGATTGACAATAGGCTAAATGTGAATCTATCCAGCGAATAACAGTTCATCAGGAGGGCATCAATCAATGCGGACTTTCTGATGCAAGATCATCCAAGTCATGTTATTTGTCACGTGCTATATTAGTGTTCCGTTACAAAGTTGCAACAGTGGGTATAAAATGCACTCTAGAGTAAGAAATCCTGCTAAAGCCTAAGCTACCTCTTATTCTTGTGTTTGGGGGCCTACAGAATCTACTGCGCTTACAGGTGTTATGAACTATTAGGTACATGATGTATCTAGTCCTTTTATATAGTCCACCCTGCCTCCAATACGTATATGAACGGGTGCCAGAGCATAAATGCATTCTAATTAGACCGATTATGATGATGATGATGATGACAAACGACGATGACGACGACGACGACGATGATGGCGATGATGATGATGATGACAACGACGACGACGAATGGGATGAGGATGAGGATGATGACGACGATTACGACGACGATTACGACGACGACGACGATGACGGCGGCGACGACGATGACGATGACGATGATGATGACGATGATGGCCGATCGTATTTGATATTGTAAGTAGCAGCTGCTGTTGATCAGAAGACTAATGATGCATTTTTGTACCACGAAAATCCACAGGTGCCCTAACCAGCGGATCTTCCGATCCCTATTAGGGACTCTGTAAACATGGCTGCTTATAGATGGCGCCAGTTCCAAATGTGGTAAAATCGTGTGCATTGTATGTTCCTTCACGCAAAAGTAATATAAAAGTTAGCAAAATTATAAAATGCCTACGTATTGCTGTGTACCAAAATTCGAAGGAAACGAAGACGACAACCTGTTAGATCTGAGGGTTTGAACCTGCTTGCAATATTTATAATTTTCTTGTTCGCACACTGGTAAGTGATTGGACGTAAAAAATGAGACATTGATTGCCCTCTTCTCTCCATTTTCTAGCGTTCAAATTTTTGTATTTATCCATAAAGAAATTAAATTTTAATTCTTACGCCAGCCATCGATCGGAACAACATAAACAAACAGCGCATGGTCAATATAAAATATTTTTTAAACCTATGTGCTTAGTAATAAGAGTATGTAGCGATTGGAATGTCGATTCGATTTATAAAATGAGGGTAAGAATTGGAGAAAGGCTAAGTTTTCCAAGAATGAACTCTACGTTATAAATAAATCGAATCAAATAGTGAAATATCTATTGATTGAAAAATTGGCAAAAAAGTAGTCGGCATATCTTGGTATATAACCGTTATTTACGTTAATATGTTCCTAATATGTTGATGCTGTCTGATTTCTATTAAACCAGTCAATCGAATATGTTCATGTCGAAATGTTTAAACAGGGGAGTGTCCGTTGCTGGTCATGGCAAGTGTCGGTGCAAGGCCAGGACAACTCCTACTCAGCGCTGTACCTGTCCGGCAAATTACAATCCAGTCTGTGGATCTGACGGAAAGACGTACGGAAATACATGCGAAGCAGCCTGCAGGTACCATCTAAGACATAAATTATAGAAGTCAGTATAGGCCTAATTTTGGAGTTAAACCATCCGCAGTTTGATAGGTAGTTAACAACAGGACCTGGGTTCTGAAACCAATGATTCAAAGTACTTCATCTATAATATTGTATATCTAAATAGCCAGGGCCTATGAGTGGCAGTTAGCGAAATCTTGCCACCGCTGTAAGGCGCATCTTATGCACCAAATGCTGGCTACCTTCCTATTTAATGCCATGATAGTAGGCCTACTATAAAATGACGAATTTCGACGTCCTAAAACGGAACGTCTTTCAATCACGATGCTTTTGCAGTTCTCTAATGATTGGTGGATTGATAAATTATAATAAATTGTATCGATACATTTGCTTATCCAATGAACTGTTAAATTAATTTGTTAAGTAGGATATAATAAGCTAGTGTAATTAGCGGCGTTTAGGTGTATTTAATGAGCGGCGCTAAATCAAATTAAGCTAGTGATTCCAACTTGACTCAAAGAGCCACGACTTTAGATGTTGATGTTTGGGGTCGTTGCTATGACGAGGATTGAGACGCTTGCGCCACGATCATTAGGTTCGTACTACGCTCAAGTTACGCGGATACTACGCTCGCCACGTCTCTTAATAATAATAATAATAATGACGACGATTTATAAGGCGCCGTAAACGCGGCCATACCACTGCAAGGGCGTCTAACAATCCTATAGGAAGTCAACAGGAAGGATAAGCCTTAGAGAAGAAGTACAACTTCAGTTTCGTTTTGAAGGAGTCCACAGAATCGGCCGTCCTTATAGCAGGTGAAAGACTGTTCCAACACCGCGGACCAGCTGCCGAGAAAGCGCGGTCAGCGAAACAAGTCCTCATCCTCCGCACACGGAGATCAGTCCTCTCGGACGAACGGAGTCGTAGGCTAGACGTTGAGGATTTGGTCACGTCACAGAGACCAAGCAGGTACTCTGGGGCTGATAAGAAAGCATAACTTGAAATCTATGCGATACGGAACAGAGAGCCAGCGCAGAACATCACGTAGGAGCGGCGTAACATGGTCATATTTCCGCCGGTTGCAGATAAGTCTTGCAGCGGCATGTAGCACCAACCGGAGTCCATCAAGAAGACACGCAGGCGCGCCAGCGAGAAGGCTGTTGCAGCGGTTCACATGCGAGATGACAAAGGCAGTGACCGCTGTCCTCGCGGCCTCGAAAGATAACGACCGCATGCAGCTTCTGATAAGACGAAGCTGACGGAAACAATAGCCAACCCTCGACGCTCCGTGGAGCCTCTTAGACGACGCCTAGGTCGCGCACCAAGGTCGAAGGCGTTACCGAGACCCCACAAACGGTCAGCGGGCTGACGTCGAGATGATGACACCTTCTGCTGGTGGTACACCATAAGAAGTCAGTGTTCTCGGGGTTTAGCCGCAGCCGGTTGGATCGCATCCACTCCTCGATTGGCTTAACACCCTGCTCCATGCAGTGACGCAGATGATCCGACGCAGATGGTGACCCTGACGTATAGAGCTGCGTGTCATCGGCGTAGTCCTATGCGCTTTAAATGCGCTCGAAATGCGCTGTATATCCGCCACGCTCGTACCACGGTTTTATTGAACATGTTCAAAACCTGGCCACGCGCACCACGCTCATGTTGACAGCATCACGCTCGATCGCGATCGCAATACGTTCATGGAAGATCGAATTGCGGTCCTTCTACGCGTTTAGACCACGCTCGACGAGCGTTGTAGGAGCGTTGTGGGAACGTAGTGAGATCTGGCCTTGTGTGACGGGAGTTTAAGCCAATAAAGATAATAGTTTTGTTGGTGTATGATGCCACTCTTAGGTAGTTAGGTTTATTTGTATTGATTTTTGAATTGGATGACTGTCTTAAATACATATTCTAACTTTACGTGTACATAATGGCTAGTGTCTTTTTACTTAGCTTTGTCCAATGTTCTAAGATTATTTCCGACAGCCTTGTGTAACCAGACTTACAGTAGACCTAAATTAAGACATTCCAATTGTTTCTATGAACAAATAGTTAAACCCACTTGTGCATGATCAATCCTGTTGTCCATAGGCTACTAAAATAATGCTAAATCGGTTCCAGGGGCTTTCACGTCCGGACGTTTCACCTCCGGACGTTTCACCTCTAAGTGAAAGTCCCTAGAGGTGAAAGCCCCTAGAGGTGAATCGTCCTGTGGTGAAACGTCTGGAGGGGAAAGTCCCTAGAGGTGAAACGTCCGGAGGTGAAACGTCCGGAGGTGAAACGTCCGTAGGTGAAAGCCTTTGATACCTGCTAAATCTACCGTGTGGTGATACATGCGACAGACTATATCTTGAACATTCCAAGTTTTAATGAAATTGTTGTATCTGCTTGCGGTGAGATACACGCGCAAATAGAAAGATCACATTGAACATGCAATAAGTGCAACAGAGCAACATGCAACAGTGTAACATGCAACAGAGCAACAGTGTAACATGCGAAAGTGTAACATGCAACAGTGTAACATGCAAAAGTGTAACATGCAAAAGTGTAACATGCAACAGTGTAACATGCAACAGTGTAACATGCAACAGTGTAACATGCAACAGCGTAACATGCAACAATGTAACGTGCAACAGTGTAACATGCAATAAATGCGACGCCAGAGCAGAGGAGGGGCCTTTCGTTCAGTAGTTATTTCCACCTCTGCGAAAGACAGATTCACCTTATTATTTTACGCTTAAATTATCAAAGTGTGAAACTGGTTTACAATGTTTCTTTGAATCGATGCATGTTTCACCTCTACATCAGACTGCAGGCCAATTTGCTTACAATATAATTTTTTTAATGCATGTTATTCTGCTGCACACGAAAGTGCATGTGCGTTTATCCGATGCATAGGAAGCCTGTATTTATGTTACAATGTTGTTATACGTTTTATTTATGTGACTGACAGAAAAGTAGGTGCAGTGGACGGCGCCTGTGAATCGAAGACCACGCATAGACCTACTGCAAGCTCACTGCAACCCCGTCCCTGCACCTGCACTTTGAAGCACGTCGCTCCGGTATGTGGCATGGATGGGCGCTTTTACTTGAACTCATGCAAAGCCAGATGCCGGTACATCTATCTGCAAGATCATGCAGACTCGCAGAGCTATTTCATCTAAGTCGAAGATCACTCTTGCGTTGAACTGCTTATAACCAATGCTATTTGGTCTACTATGGCAATAAGTCTAGTTGGTTAAATTAATTTAGTGTATTAATAAGTGTATACCAACTGTGAAAAACATTATTTTTTCATATCTTTGGATCTTGTCAGGAAACATTGTCCACGAGTAGAGGGATCGGACTCACGTGTCAGAAGTGCACAGACAGAGGCGCGTTTACAGAAAACGGGGCCCTAGGCGCAAACATTTTGAAGGCCCTCTGAATTTATACACCAGTTGAGTCTAAAGGGCCTTTTATCAATGACGTCACGCACTCATTGGAGGGGTTAAACATCTGTGACGATATGTGACGAAGAGGAGGAGTCTGAGCTATGTGACGTCACGTCATCACATCAAATATCTAAATACGCAAATTAATTAATTTGAACATTTCATTTAATTAAACAGTGAGCCAGTTTCTGGTGGCGAAGAGGTTCATAACACGCAGCCTTTGCTCTTACCAACAAACCTAATCGAGCCGATGGATATTCACATTAACAAAGCAATTATGAGTTACCACACTACACTTGTCATGTGAATGCTAGGCTGCAAAAATAGAGAATATAAATTATTATATTTAAAATATTTCAATCGTGAGACATGTTATTTTGTTTGAAAGTTTTCATTTATTCGGAGATCCCTCACCGTCTCTGATCGAGATGTTATTTTGTGTGAAATTATTTCATTCATTTGGGTCCCTGAGACGTTGTTTTGTATTCATGTTTTCATCACTTGGGGCTCCCTGAGATGTTATTTTGTAGTTAATGTTTTCATTCATTTGGGGGCCTCCAAGATGTTATTCACATTAGCTCACAATTTGTATTTAATGTTTTCATCATTTGGGGGTCCCCTGAGATTTGGGGCCCTAGGTGCGCACCTAGTGCGCCTATAGGTAAACGCGCCACTGTGCACAGAACGATCCAGCACTCCACCGGCCTCTTTCTATTCAAACGAAACCCTATAATTTTATGCGTTCAACAATTTCAAGCCCCTTCCAAGTGATGATCGCCTCTTTCTATTATGGACAGCTTCAAACCGAAATAATATAATGTTCTTATCCCCGATTCAGAAAAGGTCTTTTTATATTTTCGTAATCAGCTTTTCTTCCTTCACGAATGAGAACGATTGTCATCCAGATTCCAGATCATCAGAAGTCAAAAGAGATTTTTGCAACACATTTTTTATTAATAATTTTCCTAACTGTCATACCCTCCAATGCAGCTTTCTTCTTCATATCGACGTATATATAACCCGGTCAATACGAATCTATTAAGTCGTCCACACTTTCGATATCCTAGGTCTATTTAGCAAAGTAGTCTGACCTCCAATTGATTCCTGTCAAATATCAATCCATCTCAGGAGAAACGAATGACTAATCAAAGATTTTAAATTGATATTTCATCATTTCATCCCATGCAGTGTCGGTCATCTTCCAATAATAAACGGTCACGATATGTTTCATCATTGACGTCGTATATTTTGTCTCCGGTTTACAAAGAGATTGGATATAAATATCGTTCGTCAACGTGCGTTACCTTGCCTAACACATAACCTTCGCACAGTGTCTTTATCAAAGTCAATCATATCCAGAAACAGAACGACTAGAAAACAATTTTCACGAATAATACACAATTGATTTGATAACCATGGGAGTCATTAGCCATTGCAGATTGAATATTTGAAGAAAACTAACACATATCATTGTGCCCTAGCTTCTCAAAAATTAATTTTACCTTACGTGGTCTTAACCTATCATACTAACCCAGCCTTATCCTGCCTTACCGTTCGTCAACGTGTGTTACCTTACCTTACACATAAACTTCACACAGTGTTTTTTATCATAATCAATTGAAAGTCCAACTGATTGTTTTATAAATGTTTCTCCCACACAGGGGCGTGTCTGTTGCAAATCGAAGCCATTGCTACTCCACCGAGCTGAGGGATGACGTCCATTAGCTCCTGTTTGAAGTAGGACGTACAACAGCGCCTGTCAAACAGATTGCAGGTATCCAACTATGCCAACATCTCCCAACATATCACGCATATTATTTTAATTATTAGCACACTCACTTCAAATTGTTTTGGTCTTGAGATTGCCAAAATTGCAAATAGGTACACAATAATTTAATACAGATTATATTATTTTCTAGAGTTAAATCTAATATAGTAGTCGTATGTATACTTTTATGATACTACTTTGACGCACGTATTAGACTAAGAATAAAGAATATATTTATTGACAATAGTATACAACCTGAACAAAGCGTGAAGAGAACGGAGAAGCGAACAGAGCCAGCGATAATAGCAGCCGAATGTGGCTCGAAGCAAAGAGCTAAGGTTGACTTCAAGCACGGCATTAGCCAGACGTCTTAAATGTACAACTTGAGACTTGGACCTTCGTTACTTGACTAAATAAGACGAAACAGCAGCTTCGAGATATACTGTAGCTACGAGAGACGAACGAATCCACGTGCTACCAGAGTCAATCAAGTCCCCCGAAGATTAAGCCACCGTTCACAGCACCGCTGACCACCATGTATATATACCCTGGGAGTTCACTTAACACGCAGACAGAGTGCAAACAGAACGTTTCACTTCAAGTACATTGGCTGTTGTCAACTTTTCTGTGTATTTTTCTGACAATGTAAATAACACTTGTTTGAATACCACGGTAACACTTTGCTTTCTCCTGGGCTTGACCTCCCCGGATTTTTACCTGGCACAAAACGATCAGCTTGGCTTTTGCGCATTTGAATTGATATAGCGCCAGTGTTAAACTGGTCTCTCTGACGTGGCTTTGTGGACTCCGAAAATTGTCAAATAATTGCATTACATTAGATTCATTTATGTTCGTTCACAACACATGCAGTACTTGTCATTATAGCTTTACATGTTCAGTTAGAATTTATGATTGACGCACATTATTTTCAATCGACTCGATTAGTATTATTCTTACTGGTTTCACAATTTAACTCGCAGAAGTACCAGATAATTAAGAATTCAATTGGTTCCAGTTATTACTCACAAGGCTTAACATTTGAATACAAAAAAAATTATGGTTTGGCGTTGCGTTCTTGGTTGTGCTGCATCGCACTTGCGCGATTTCTGCCGCCCAGCGTCCGACTTTGCAGCGCATCAGGTGCATCGCTCTGCGACGAGGGGCGAGCTTCTAGTTCATGTACATGTAATCGCTTGGCTATTAGGCGGCCTTCTCGGGTGTGGGCCTTCAATATGAAACACGCTTCCACTCGCGCTCCGCTCCTTGCTTGTGGCCTAACCGTCAGGTTTTTACAAGTCCATCAAGTCTTTTTTCATTAGTCGTGGTTGGGCTAGTAGCGCTCCTGAGTAGGTTCATGAAGGGGCGTTGTATAAATGCTCGGAATGAATGAAGGAATTAATGGATTAACTAAATGTGTCGATCAAAAATTATAAACTCAATAAACATAAAAACGATTCATGAGTTCTAGCAGTCCCTAGTTTATATATATTTTTTATTTTTTGCTCTTTGTAGAGTAAAGTATACACGTGGTTCAAAGATTGGTATGAAGTCACAGCTTGTGTCGAAGTGAAAGTATAACTAATCGAGAACAAAATACGCTTGTCGCAAAACTCGACAAATGAATTTGCAATTAGTGATTGTCGTCCATTACATAATTTTCAATGATTTATTAGAAGCACTACAGGAATATTAAATATATTAATTACTGTAATTATAATGATTCAGCAGACATACTTATTAACTATGAATATGAAATATTAAGTCATAGTTATTGTGGTTTAACGTATACCAATAAATACAAATTCCTAAAGATGATCTAATTTACCTGACAGATTCGATACGTAGTGTGTATCTCAATCGTCAACATTTTGATTTAAAGTTAGCGAGGTAGTAGAGAGGCCTAAGCCGACGTCTTAGTTTTAATCTCGAAATTTCTAAAAAGTGTAACATAAGGCCTAATATTGTTCGCGAGCGTTGCGTGATGTCAGAAGGACTATCCAAAAATTCTAAGCGGAGGTTCAAGTACGGTTGCCAAGCGACTAGAGACTAGAGACTAGAGTCTAGAGACCAGAGACTAGAGAGAGAGAGAAACAGAGAGACAGAGAGAATAGGATAGAAGAGCAGCTGCTAAGGCGGCATTCGTCTTAGATGAGAAACATTGGCAGGAGCAACACAGAAAGTATCACAACTCCATTTTAGGGGGCTGCATAGTTTTGTCCATCATTGAACTGTAGTAGGCCGAATTAGAAATGTGATACCTTAAGGTACTTGTTAGTTGCCTTCTGGTATTTGGTACCTCTGACAGCTTCTGCACAATAATCCGCGTTTATGTGTCTGTCGGCAATTTGCTGTGGCATGATATTCCATCTCGGACTCACTCTTTCATATTAGCTAGAATTGCTTCTGTTTCTGCTCCTGTTCGCAGCCCGGTGATAATATCACCGGGCTGCGAACCGGTGATAATATCATGGTGCTAAAGTGCGTAGGCAAGTAGACAAAACTCCTAGCATTGTTATGATCCAATGTCGTAGAAGACAAACAAGAGCAGTGGGCCCTGGAGAGCCATGGGTGTGAACTGTTCGCCACTCAATTTTCTTAACCTCAGCATATGAGGGTGGGTGGCCAATCTACTCCCTCATACTCTCATCTTCCAATTGACAAATTTCTGTCTTGGTGGGGATTTGAACCCCAGAACACTCGATTGACAGCCCAGATATCTTACCATTAGACCTACGCTATCGAGCGTCTCAAGATCCCATAGTGTATTCCATTGAAATTCCACCCAAATATTAAAGAGAAGATGGATGGAAACAACGATGATGGTGGAATTAGTGGACTTTGCTAACTGCTAACTAGAGACATTTGTAGAAATCGCGAGTTGTCCCCCCTCCCTCAACTACTACCCCCTCCCTCACCTACTCCCCCTCCCTCACCTACTCCCTCCTCCCTCACCTACTCCCCCCTCCCTCACCTACTCCCCCTCCCTCACCTACTCCCCCTCCCTCACCTACTCCCCCTCCCTCACCTACTCCCCCTCCCACACCTACTCTCACCTCCCTCACCTACTCCTCCCTCCCTCACCTACTCCCCCCTCCCTCACCTACTCCCCCTCCCTCACCTACTCCCCCCTCCCTCACCTACTCCCCCCTCCCTCACCTACTCCTCCCTCCCTCACCTACTCCCCCCTCCCTCACCTATTCCTTTTGTGTTCAATAACGAATTGTCATCGTCGCTAATGTTGTTTGGCACACTAGTAATTAAAAACTGCCGCATTTACTCATGAGAAATGGGCTGGGTAAAGAATGCTCTTCTAGATGAAGAATATCGCGCCACCTAGCGAATATTCATCGCATATACAAATTATATGCCCTTCCGTCTAAGAACTCTCTGTCAGTGTATTCCTGTCCTGTGGACAGGACGAAAAGGTAGGCTATAAATGTATGGGCAATACTGCAATTTGTAATTAATTTGCAATTATGAAGTCTTTCCGTGGCAACTAGGAGACAGTAACAAAGCCGATGGTAGGCCTATCAACTGATGAGTTCAATGGGTGAAATGGCAGGCATTTTCAGGCCAGGGTGCTCAAACGTCATCTGGCTATGTACATGATAGCACCGTTAGCGGCACCACATTTGAACTAGGACTGTTGATATAGCGTCGTAAAGTAAACATACAGGTTGATCGACTGTGGAGGAAGTGTTGTAATCGTCAGGACTTCACGTAGTTCGTCGTAGCACATTCTACAGAACGTGAGTTGTGATGTTGGTCGATAAGCATCGATTGTTTTGTAGTAGACGGTGATACAATCGTGAATAGGTTTCAGCTCAAATGACAGTGGAATTAAGTGGACATTATCATATATCCGTTTATGGCAACCCTAAGGATACTTGCCATTCCGTCTCCAGCAGCGTAGTTAGCTGTTTTGGCAATGAACCGCATGAAGCAATGCACTGGTTTCGTCCTGTTAGATCATGAGCTGGCTTCACCTGCCACACGATCATCTCTGCTGCAAGTCTGTGTTAACAATAGAGTCACATACGAAGACTTAAGCGATAAGACTCCACATTTAATTCATTAGTATCACTCATTAGTATTTGTTCAATTTCGTTATTCATTTGAAGGTTATTTTTTGCTAATATAAATTTTTTTACAATCGACGCCGTTTAGTTAACCAACGAAAGAGGTTAACAAGTACTTCGTAAAATTGGCTAAATGTATTGGTGCCTATTTTCAATAACAGAGACGGAGACTAAATCCAATGCTACCTTCATCAATCATTATGTCACCTGTTGATGTTATCGGTGCTTGCAAAATGTCTGCGGCAGCAGAACAAAGAAGGATTCAAATGGCTAGTCAATCAATTAGTCAATCAATCAGTGAAATTAAATAGCGACTCTTTAAGAAATATACTCAGAGGCGCACCCAGCCCAACCTCGGGCAAATAAGACAGATTTCCGAGTGGAATAAAAAAAGGGGTAGAGCGTCCCTAGACAAGAGTTGAAGCTCCAATTGAAGGCTATTCCAAGCAGTCCGGCCCACAACCGAAAAAGGACGATACTGCATTGCAGAGGCCCGAAAGAAAGAGACAAGGTGACCCTGCGAGGCAGAGCGCAGCATCATGTTACCACTTCTACTAGCGGCAACAGGACAGCAAAGCTCCTGAAGGTAAGTAGGGGCAGCGCCACAAAGGCAGCGTCAGACAAGGAACGAAATCCGAACTGCAGTACGCTGGGGAGCGTTATGCATGCATTCATGCATTCACGTATATTAATACATTAATACAAATGCATAAATGCATTTATGCATCAACGTATATTAATACATTAATACAAATGCATAAATGCATTTATGCATCCACGTATATTAATACATTAATACAAATGCATAAATGCATTTATGCATGCAGTTGCAGCGTCATGCACAGTATGGAATACGATTAAATAATATAATTCTTTGGCGAGAAACAGCCAGAGACAGATAAGAATCAATAACTGGATCAAAGAGACAAACATTGGAACAGAGACAGATCTTTATGAAATTGAATAAATGCCACCAAGGGAACGCACTTGATGTCTGAAATATTTATAGAAAGTACAGTAATAAGCTCAAAGTTCAAACACTCTGTATTATTATCTGGACTCGTATAGGCCACCTTGTAACGGAAGGAATGTAAATGAATGTTTGAAACGCCAGACTTGTGTGCGATGTATTCATGGACGAATTGAATGCACATGCAGCTCGATGTATTGTATTTAAGTATTTATAAAGCGCCTCTAATAGGATGTGGCATGGTGGTCGAGCGGTCGGCCCGTAACACTCAGCATGCGCTGAGTGAGCGGGTCGTCCGAAGCGTTAGTCACTGTGTAGGGACCTTGAGAAAGTCCTTCACACACAATTGCTCTGCATTACAACGGCAGTTGAGTCGTCGAGGTGTGTGCACTTCTGAACTTAAGAGGAAGAAAGGCGATATCAAATAACACTTGTATTGTAATGTATTGTGAAAAATTCAGAGGCGCTGCCAGTGCAAAAGGCCCCGCGAGAAGAAGCAGGTTTTGATAACAGCGAAGGAGGATGAGAGACTGCCAGATGGAAGTTTAGAGCGAACAGATGGAGAAATCACATTCCACAGAGAGGGACCAAATGAAGCAAAGGAACGAGACTGTGCCATAGCAGTTCTAGTATGCACGGAATCAAGAGGTCAAGTCTATTGAACGAGCGAAGTGGATGGAGGGCGGAACCGGAATGATGCCGAAGTATTACGCCAACGACGTATTTTGGAGATATGAAAGTAGGTAAATTAGTAACTTTATTTGCGTCGTACCAGCGCAAAAGAATTAGATGTATGCAGCGATTTTAGACAGTATTTGAAGTACAACACTGGGTGAATCATTTAGTCACGCATGTACAAATGAACACAACAAAAGACAACCCATATATACATGTAGACTCACAAAGCTACCCTTCCGCAGTTTAGATTAAACAGTGAAACGTATTGACTACCTATATAGCGCCTAATAAGAACCTTTCGAAGGCGCTAAACGTAGCTACTAAATAGATCTAAAAAATGCGATTTCAGTAATTTAGAAAATGTTTCCTGAGCTGCGAGATGCACAATGGTTCGAATTTGCAATGGAGGAACGTTCCAGCATGATGGTTCAACGCACGAGAAGGCATGGTTTGTCTGCATCGATGCACGGGAGCGCGGGACCATCAAGTCCCCAAGAGCCGCAGCACGCAAGGATCGACGACCTGACTGACTGGCTGGAGACGGAAAGACAGAGCTCTCTGATGTGTTCTGAAGCCGTGCCGACCGATGTTCGCCCCATGAGGATGATCTTGAATGTGATTCTGAACTTGCCCGTTCAGGTACAATTTAGAGTGTTACCAATTGGCATTTTGGAGTATATCAGACACTGCATACCGTCAGTATATTTCGTTTACTAGAAAGAGTGACTAGTTCATCCAAGTAAGATATAGACGCATGGTTCAGACTGATACGTTTTGGAGCTTCTTTTCGGAGACCGAGGTTCAAAATAAATTGACGTATGGTCTAATTAGGTAGGAATAACAACTTGAGTTGATGAGGGCATAATAAATTTCCAAATTACTCCCCAATAACTCTTCAGCTGAATAATACGTTCCTCTTCAGTTCATCATTATTTATGACACCAGTTGCTTTGTTCTTGTATACTTCAGAGCGATTTTACGTCTCAGATACTTAAGCTAATCAGTCGGTTTTTCAGCCAGAAATAGACAATTGGCGAATCTAATGTAACCCAGTGAATATGCATGCACTTACGTCCAACAGGTTGGAGGAGGAGGTGGGAGGGGGTTGCGCGTGACGTGCGCAGGATCCGAGAGACGAGGCACGGCCGGTTGATTGCTCCGGGGCCCAGAGGGCCAAATTGCGCCAGAGTCTATAGCCCCATCAAAATCTAACGTTATCTAGATTCTGTTCAAAACATCAGACCGTTCTTCTTAAGTTCTAATAATGCTAGTTTCAATTGACAATTAAATTGTCATCACAACTTCGCTAGGTGTTTGAATTGAAGTTGACACTGGACTATAGGCACATAAGTGAGCAAACTTATCAATCCTCAGGTGAAGACCGACAGATGAACAGACTGAATGACAGGCAATGATACAGTCAGACTCTTACATGTAATCCTATAGTTAATCGGAAACACTGACCGGCTGGCAGGTGATAGAAAACTGGTCCCAATCACAAGATATATGGCAGGGCTATAAATTGAAATGGATGACCAACATCGCTCGACACGATCTCGGTGTATCAGGATATAAGCCAATGCACATACAGACACCCTTGACACGATCTGCCTGCAGCGCCTGCAGTGACATGGCCATGCCTTAATGAGAAATCAACTGACTTGCACATATTTATCTTCAAACCAGCCTCACAAACATTCAAGTTGGCTCGCATTGATTTGGAGGCTCAAATATATGACATTTCTAATGCAATCGACCCTTAACTACTTGAATAATCACATTTTTTACTTTTATTATAAACAGATTACAATCCTCCACAAGTCGCATGACGATCTTGATCATGGATCAAACTGTACTGAACTTTAAAAAAACAAGTGAAACTCGTAATATTGATGATAAACTCGTTCACCAACTTTCATTAAGCTCACGTTATCTATAGATCCGTTAACACTGACAGCTCTAAAAGTCTGAAAATCCAAATTCAACATCAGTCTAAAAAATTCCCTGGTTACTAAATTAAGAGTGCACCGGTTGATTTAAAAGATGTTTTATAAACACTCTGTGGTTTGAATAAAACGATGGTTGTTATTGATTAACCTAGTCCGAAAATTTCACTTCCCTTTCCCAGTCAGTCAGTCCGTCATAATCATAATTATAGACTTCAATTTGGTCTCCTCTGGTCTACCGTTTCCACATTGTTATTGCTAAAGCCCACCTTTTCAGGGTTTTTCATTTCTCAGATTCTAATGACTATGAATCATTTCCTGTTGCTTTTTGCACTTCTTCATTTGCTTAATGCCGTACGTAGGCTCTATTTCAGCCGTAGGTTCCCTACCCTGGATTCGGAGAAGTCTAACTCTAGCGTCATCAGCGATCTGTACAATCTCAGTACTGAGATCACTATCTCTGTCTTCTTGATTATAATTATATGAAGTTGAGTGAGTTCCATGCTGTTTTAACGTTTATCAAACTAAATTTCATGTAAACTTCTATGCATATGGGCCTATAAACCCATCAATTTGTATGATCAACAGTTATAAGAAATTTCCGGTGACTTAGATTTCCCATTTTCGGGGAAAAACTGTTACGTACATAGATACGCGCACGAACTCCCCTCAAGTGCACTTGTAGTCACAAATATACGCATACATCAGAGTCTAATTTACCAGTATACAGATGCTAGAATATGCATGTATAGGCCTACTTCTGTTGACTAGCGACATGCTGTCAATCAACTTTCTTTATCACCATAATTACGATGACTTTTTATCTCCTATCTCTCCCCTATTTCTGCACTATTCTGCGTATAAATGATATAGCTAATGATTGGAGTGTATTATATATATAGGCCTATTATATATATATATATACATGCAACCTATATATCACACACTTCAGTTTACTGACTAGGCAGATCTCTATCAGGCTGGCTGTGTATTTATAAGAGGCGGCGGATAACAGTGTGTTGGTAGACATACGATTGAACCTCGAATCAAAGGCTCAACGCGGACTAAGATGACAGTCATTTTTCTACTATTAGGCCTAATGACCATCGCAGCTCAGCGTGAGTCTTTCATTTTTAAAGTTAGCTTTTGCCTGTTGAGTCATATTAATATGTTTCTCTGATGATTCATTCAATACGTTTACGAACTATTCCAGCTAGTTATGGATTTTTCCTTAGCACAAACTTGAATGCTTACAAAAACTAAGCGGACGTAGCCAATGGTTTGAATAAGGAGATAATACGATCACATCCTTTAATTACAAGACGCCATTGCAACCTACTGACGTCTGGAAAGTAAACGACGTGACCTACTCACTCGTTAACTCATTCATTCACTAATTCATTCATTCACTCATTCATCCATTTATCCATTTATCAAATCATCAATTCATCCATTCATCCAATCATCTATTTAATAATTCATTCAATCATTCATTCACTCGTTCATTCATTCGTTAATTCATTCATCCATTCATCCATCCATTCATCCATTCGTCCATTCATTCACTTACTCATTCACTCATTCATTCACTCATTCATTTATTTATTTATTTATTCCTTCAGACACCAGATCTCTGAATCGATCGTTCTGTGAAATTTCACATCCATAGCAAGACAGATAGCATGGAAATAAGCTGAAATGACATTGTGTCATGCGAATAATAATTAATGTAATCGATCATTTATATAGCGCTTCTTCAATATATCTAATCAGAGATGTAGATAGTGACTGGGTTTGATATATTATGAGCGAAACTTTCAGTTGTGAAAGAATAGGTGGAAGTGACCTGACTAAAACTGGATTTTAAAGCCAATGCTTTGAATAAGGATGTAAAACGATCACATTCTTAAATTACAAGACGCCACTGCAAAATACCCGATTACATTTCTTGTACATTTACAATAAAAATATTATAAAATAAATCTCATCAGGTAACTAAGCGCCGTTTACACGCAAATTAAAGTGCTATAATAACAATCAGAAAGCTAATAAATTCGATAAATAAAACTTTCCTGCCAAAAGCATGTTGTCAGTTACAACGGAGTTCCTAGCGCATTGCACTGATTGACCTATGCGTGGTTAAACGAGCGACACAAACCTTTATCTTGACACTTGTTAGAGTTAATTATCCAGATCTTATTCCCTGGAAGGTCCTATTTTGTAGGCATCCCTCTAGTTTCGTCAAACCCTTCCTGCACTATGGAGTCATGTCCATGTATAAGCAAAAGGACGGGTGGCACAAGTGAATTCATCAAGCCCTCAAATTGATCTGACAACATGTAGCCTCGACAGAGCAAATGCACCTGACAACGTCAGTGTCAATCACACGTCTGCAGCGTATGTGCATAGGTCTCTGTGATTGGTAAATGACATAGGCTTACGTATATGTTTACACCGCACGTGTGTGTGTGTGTGTGTGTGTGTGTGTGTGTGTGTGTGTGTGTGTGTGTGTGTGTGTGTGTAGGCTATAATGTATGCATTTGTTTACAAAAATCGGTTTTTTTATCCTTCAGCTATAAAATATTTGTTTATTTATGTACATGTAAAGTGTTTTTTGCTTTAACACTTACTGAAGTAATTATATTTAGCTTGAGTTTATGTTGTCTACTTTACAAAATATGCATGTGTGTTTATGCAGCTGTGCCAGGCTGCATCTGTCCGATGAACTATGATCCAGTCTGTGGAACGGACGGTCGCACATACGGAAATGCTTGCGGTGCGAAATGCAGGTCAACTCTCGATCTTATAATATCATAATCATTATTGAAGTTTTGAAATTTGTAAAATGTTTGGAAAGCATTGGGTTAAGTAACCGTGCACATAGTAATAAGAAACTATGATAAAAATAAAAGGTAAAACGCAGCTATTACAATCGATTAGTTAGCTTTGCTTACCACGGTATTTATACTGCACCTTGTCTGAGGACTTAATTAATGAGTCGTTCTAGACTGACTATCCGCTAGATAACTGTTCAACTCCATGAATCAATACTTGACTCACCGTTTTCAAAATGGGGTTTCTCAGTAAGTTTTCTTCATTTTTTTTAAAACACATTTTGTCACTGCATACACAAGTCAAATGAAAGGTAGGCTCTACTGGTACAAATATGGCTTTGATCCGATTCGTGGTTACCATCATATATTTTAAAAGATTGAGAGGACCGATTTCCCGGGAAGACTGCCACGCGATACAGTTTGTTCATTATAATACCAATAACAGTATTATAATGAACAAACTGTATCGTATGGCAGTTTTTCCGAGAAAATGACGTTGACCTTTTTGATAATTGATGTTATCACTAGTCCGTGGTTGCCATTATAATATATTTAAAAAATTGAAGAACCGAATAATTATTGTCATTGTATACTTAAAAATACGGGGCGAAAGGTAGTCTATGCAGGTCATAAATTATACGTTGTTTGGACAACCTAAATCACCGCCAAATGGCGGATCGGCTGTGTTGCGAAATGTTTGTCGCCTCGATCGTAAGGGCGTCATCTACACCCCTCTTAGGCCCCAGCACATCGCCCATTTGGACCCATGCGGCTGCCCCATCTACCATCCACCGCTGCCCAATGCGGTGGATTGCGGATTACAACAATCCCTGTCCCATATCGCAGGCGAAAGACGACGACGCTGTGTCCCGTGAAGTAGGGTTTTCCCTTCGGGGAATTCTCGCGTCGTCGTATCTTCGCCTGCTGTA
The DNA here is from genome assembly GCA_959347315.1 of Bimastos eiseni. Taxonomy (NCBI): domain Eukaryota; kingdom Metazoa; phylum Annelida; class Clitellata; order Crassiclitellata; family Lumbricidae; genus Bimastos; species Bimastos eiseni. The sequence goes on along the minus strand of OY365813.1, from coordinate 8,222,746 downwards.
GAGTCTACACTCGTCGGATGAAGGAAAGTTTGAGACAAAATTACAATTAATTTTTCTGCATTCGTTGAAATGATCGCTCTAAATGATCGCAAGGGGTGTAAGATTTTGGGATCGCGAACCCTTTATGTTTTTCGTCGGCTACCAAGAATTATGCGTAGGCCTACAAATTTAGTAAGAAATCGGTCGAGTGGATGAAAAGTTTGTGTGGAAGGTGGTGGTTGGTCCGTTAAATAAATACTTTTCTTCTTAATATGTATAGATAGTAGACTATAACATCATATTGCTACCTAGGTTGTACATAGGGGTGTAACAAGCGGGAGGCAGGGGGCACCGGCCCCCCAGTTTCAAAACTGAGGGGCCAAGCCCGCCAGCTTTAGTGCTCAGTGCCCCATGTGCCCCCAAATCAGTTCTTTTAAGGTTTCTCCAATGGCACTTTAAGATAACTTTTGTTAAAATAATTTGTGCCCCCATTTTTCAAATTTCTGGGGGCAAAATTCAAAAAGTGGGGGGAAAAAAAATTTGGGCGCTTCGCGCAATCTTTTGCAAATTATGCCCCTTCACTTTTCGAAACCTTGTTACACCTCTGGTTGTACAGGCGGAGGCTATTGGCATACAATGTTTTCGTTCCGATTAATGACAGCACTGACTTTATAAGGCGTAGAATGTGTCACCGTATAATTATATAATAATAAATTATGATAAATTAATGTGCTTTGTGTCAAATATTAATGAGAAATACAGACTCTTCTGAAGTGCTGAGAAATAATAATTGATAAAGGAAATGTGAAAACAATCGACGTATGACGTACGATGTATGAATCTTTGTATGACTGAAACGGGGTCGACTACACAGAGTGTGTATGTAATACGTTTATTTAACGACACATCCATGACAAAGATGATATGCGTCATACAAGGCACAGCATACATGCTGACATGGTAGTACAGTATTGTCTCGTGTTTAAAAGTTAATCTACAATAATATTGTTGATTAAATTTATGCAGTTATTATCAATCTATGTAAATGATGCTGCAGATGGAATATTAATACAGTATTGTCTCGGATTTAAGAGTTAATCTAGAATTGTTCATTAAATTTATACAGTTATTATCAGCTTGATAAGAGTTCTTCTTAATATATATATATGCATGACGCTGCAGAGTTCGTTGGATCTAAGCTGTGATTATTTATAGTTATACAATCATCTTGGGGTCGTTCACATATTATATAATGCATAAAATCCCAGTTTTTGACCCACCCGCCAACCCCTAATAACGTTATATAACAGCAGCTGTGACCCCCCACCCCTATATTATATAACAGATATGCTACTCACCTCCCCCTACCCCACCCCAACCTATAAGCACATTAAAAGACATACAATCCACATAATTGTATTGCACAATTTGACACTTTTATAACTATACCATGTTTGTTAGCACTTTAATAGTAGTCATTCAACTGATAATTGCCTTTATCCAATTCAAGAACTCCAGTAAAAATCATCATATGCCCAATTAGCTATGTAAGGAAAGCTATATAAAAATTGTGTACTCTCTCCTGCCAATGATGATTAGACCCCATGTATGGAGCTCCTCTGCATCTTAATAATCGCACTTTTAATGGCGCTAAATTCACTTGTATTAACTAATTTGGTAGACAATGATTGTCACCATGTATCTACATGTAAGCCTACTATAATACAGCATGATAATACATGGTAGTGACGCACATACTATTTAAAAACACCATTTAGTTTCCCTCCTGTTTTGCACTAGAAATGAGCATTATAGTATCACACAGAATGAATTGGTTTAATATTGAACTATCAGGTATTTATCGATAAGTTCGCTGTACAATTCTACCTATTTAATAGCGCATGATGTATACAGAGTGTATACTACAACTGCAATTAGGTATTTAAGCAAACATAAACTATTTACACATACTATAGAAAATGAAATCAAACATCATGATAATACCTGCCAAAATAATTATTTCAAGTGAATTAATTTAAATTTAAGACCAAAATCAAAATAAAGCACACAGAATTGAATTTTAGAGCGTTTAGAGCTATGCACATGAAATTGCTAAAAGTGGAATTGTAAAATAATAACTAAGAACGTCAAATCAATTCACCAGGTGGCAGCTAACGGTGCTAGTTTTGGTTCACAACGTATTGTGAGCTTCGATTAAACAATGAAGGTCCGTAGTACATGGAATTCCCAATTGGCAGGCAAACAGGCAAAATAGCATAAGCTGAAAAAAGTTTGCTATATAACAAAACCTTCAACCTACCTCCCCCCACCCTACACAATATAATGCTAACAAAACCGGAACCCACCCACCTACCCCTTGAGTGTTATATAATATGTGAACGGCCTTTGAGTTCTGCTCATATTCTATATATACAATGCCATAGTGTTTTGCAGTTATGCAGTAAATAATTTTTAAGATTATACAGAAGATTTAGGCTCATAGAGCACACACACGCATACACACATATATATATATGTATATATATACACAATGTTCACAGTGTTCATGCAAAAATGATGTCTTTATTTTTATTTACATCATCATATATTCAGATATTAATGTCGTTATATTGCACAGAGAGGTTGAGCTCCTTTATATATTATTGAGGAAAACCTTCATGGGAAAAAACTGAAGTAAGAAGAGAACCGATACGGTCAAAAAAGAACTTTCATGAACAAAAAAAGAAGCTATAGGGTCACATGAATAAATGTTACATATGTACATGTGTACATTGTATGTATATATACAAACAATGTACACACATTGGTGTGGCACAGTGGCCGATGTAAGGACCTTGAGCAAGTCCTTCGCGCACTTAGGGTACTTTCCTGCCTAATCACATTGAAATTGATAATCACAAATATTTTGTGCATCCTTTTGTGTCTCTACCCAAACGTTGTGACAGATGTCAGAATTTTGGTCACTTACAGAATCAGTGCAGAAAGTCTGAAGTATGCAGCAGGTGTAGCGGTAGCCACAACTATTTAGATTGCACAGCTACAGCTACATGTAAATGTGCTAATTGTGGCATGGCACATAGAGTCGCTTACAAATCATGTCCAAAATATATTGAATTACAGAGTGCCCTTAAAATTAGAGCAATAGAGAATATTCCCTTAAATGAGGCACTGAAGAAAGTTAAAGCAATTAGGGAGCAGAATCCTGTTAATGATACAAGAGATAATCAGATTAACATACAGATGGATAAAATTCCTACTTATGCATTCCAACTGAAAATTGGAACCACACATGATATTGTACCATTGCCATTAGGGTTACCAGCCCAAGGTAAACCTTCTCTTAAGCCAGTAAATCTCAAAATATCACCTGACATAGTAAGATCATTTCTGAATTTCGATAAAACAAATATAAATCATTTACGACAGATCATAGGGTTATCCATGTTCAAAGTCCTGATTCGTCTCTTAATCAGTCATTTGTACTTGGCGTTTTGGCAGCCATTGACAAATCTAAAAATAAAGAGCAGCTTAAATCTATAATAAGTCAAGTAGCATCTGAGATATTGTTTAAGAATGAGATCCATTTCGAATGTATTAAATAAATAATTTGAAATTAAATCCTGTAATAAAAATAATAATAATTCTTTAAAATTATCCCATTATGGCTCTTTCTATTCTGCAATGGAATGCTAACAGTTTATACAATAATAAAGATCAACTTAGAAATTTCATATATAATACAATTAATTCTCCTGATATAATATGTGTTTGTACAAACAAACATATCTTAAACTTAAATTCAATGCTCCTAAATTAGATGGTTATAATGGTATACGTAAAGACTGCATAACTAATAAAATGGGGGATTGGTTATATATACAAAAATAGGTTTAAATTTCACTGTTTTAGATTTACATGATGTTTTGGATATAGAAATTCAACGAATTGAAATTAAAACAATAAATGGACATTTGAAAATTTTTAATATGCATTGGCCTCCATCGCAAGAATTAATAAAACAAAATCATCAAAAATTGTTCATGCATAAAAGGTCACTTATGGTAGGAGATTATAATACTCATAACAAAATTTGGGGTTCCTCACAAACAAATGTAAGGGGTAAAATATTAGAGGATATATTAATTGAAACTAACACAGTGGTACTTAATACGGGACAGGCTACACATATTAATTCAAGGCAGACAAATATTAATTCAGTCATTCACTTAAGATTCACAAGATTTAGCTTTAAATGCAAAACATAGAGTTACTAATTATAATATGGGTTCTGATCATTTTGCCTGTTTAACTAACATAAATGAAGAAATAATTATATAAAATAATTTGAGTATGCATGTATGGAAATTAAATAAAGCTAATTGGAAAGAATATAAGGAAAATACTAAATTAGCTTTAACAACTGAAATTTTGGATAATCAAAGCATGGATGATAAGTATGATACTATAGTGCAATGTATTACTGATACAGCTAAACAAGTGATACCTTATAAGAATTCTAATACTACAAATAATAATAAAAAACAAAAGAAATTTAAACCATTGCCGTATTGGAATGATAAATGTTCAGAAGCTATTTATAAAAGAAATCAACATAGGAATAAAATGAAGAAAACTAAGGAGCTTGGAGATTATCTGAAATATAAAAAAGCATGAAGCCATTGTTAAGCAAACAATTAAATCAGAAGCTAAATCTAGTTGGCAAGATTATTGTACTGGGTTAACAGATCAAAAAAAATTGGGTTCTGTATGAAATTGGGCTAGGAGAGTGAATGGTGTAGAAAGTTATTCATCTATTCCAACACTCAAAAACAATGGATATTTAGCAGAATCTAACATAGATAAAGCAAATTTATTAGCTCGAACTTATGCTAAGACCAGTGACTCATAAAATTATAATGAGAAATTTATAAGTTACATTAAGGATAAATCAATTAATGTAGATGATAGTAATGACGAAATGAATTATTCAATGAATGAATTATTTAATATTAATGAATTAAAACAGGCAATTGCATCTGTTAAGAATAATAAGTCACCAAGTGAAGATAGAATCCCTTATGAATTATTTAAATATCTACATAAAGATGCTATGATAGTTTTATTGGAATTTTTTAATGAAATTCGGGGTCAGGGAATTTTTCCAAATGATTGGCATCATGCTATTATTTTGCCTTTCTTAAAACCAAGTAAAAAGGCAGAAATTCCGGATTCGTATCGGCCAATTTCGTTGACAGCTACTATGTGTAAAATAATGGAAAAAATGGTAACTAATAGACTGCAATGGAATTTAGAAAAAAATTCTCTCATAACTAAAAACTAATCAGGTTTCCGTAAATATAGAAATACCATGGATCAGATTTTGAAACTACAAGATACAATATTAAAGAAATTAAAGAATAAGGATCATGTATTAGCAGTATTCATTGATTTTGGAAGGGCTTTTGATATGCTGCATGTGCCAACTCTTATAGGAAAATTTAAAAAATTAGGTATCACAGGCAATATAACTACATGGATAGAGAAATTTCTATCTGAAAGAACATTTCAAGTAAAAGTTGGTTCTGAAATGTTCACTAAATTTAAGCAACAAAATGGCACGCCTCAAGGTTCAATAATTTCTCCTTTGTTGTTTCTGCTTATGATTAATGACATTCCATCAGGACCAGAGGGAGTTGATATGTTACTTTTTGCAGATGACAGTGCTGTTTATTTAGGCCATAGGAATGTAAAAATATTGGAAAATAAAATACAACAATCAATTAATTTAATAAATAACTGGTGTAATGAAAATGGCTTCAGTATTTCAATAAATAAAACAGTTGCAGTTTTATTCACTAATAGTATAAATACACCCAATATAAATATTAAAGTTGATCAACAAAACATTAAAATGGAAAATAAAGCTAAATTCTTAGGTGTAATTTTTGATAAGACATTAAGTTGGAGACCTCATATAGATTATATAATAGAGAAATGTAAGAAAAGATTAAACCTTATGAGAGCACTCTCAGGATATCATTGGGGTGCTTCAAAGAAATCTTTATTAGCTATATATAGAGCTCTAATTAGATCAATTTTAGATTATGGGGATGTAGCATATTCATCAGCTTCAAAATCAATATTAAATAAACTTAATACAATCCAAACTGAGGCTCTAAGATTATGCTGTGGTGTACCAAAGTGCTCCTCTGCTGCAGCCTTGCAAAATGAATGCGGGGAATTACCTTTAAATCTAAGAAGATTAAATAACTCTATTAAAATGGAAATTAAAATAATTGGTAATAAAACTCATCCATGTACATCCACTACTAAATTACATTGGACAGACATCTATAAAACACCTCAGAATAAAAATAACTCAATTTTTATTCGTACTCAGGAATTCATTTCATCTATCACGGATTCTTTAAGTGTACTAGCTTCTATTCAGACGAATAGGTGTAATTCTAGACCAACTTTATTTAACGAGTTATTAATGGAATTAAGTAAATTAACATTACATAGAGTAAAATTGGCATGGATACCTGGTCATGTAGGTCTAAAAGGTAATGAAATGGCTGAAAAAATAGCCAAACAAGCATTGCATATTGATTCTATAACTTCTACAGATTATATAGAGCAAGAGGAAATATACCCATTGATTAAAACATATATAGTCAATAAATGGCAATTGCAATATATTAACGATGATAAAGGAAATTTTTATAAAATTATATTTCAGATTTCTGACATACAGGCAGTATTGAACATCTACTAATGGAGTGTAAGAAAGAAAATATAGCCTCTACGTTGAAGGATCAATGTAGCATTTATAAACTAGAATTTAACGTAAAAAATTTACTTGATGTAGGATGTATACAAAGTATCATTTATAGACTTATTAAAACAATAAATAAAGGGATAATACTGTAATTAAATTTTTTTCATTTATATTACTATATAATTTATTGTTTGTGTATTTAGATCAGGGGTGGGCAACCTACGGCCCGCGGGCCGCATGCGGCCCGCGGCGACGTTTTATGCGGCCCTTTAGACTTTTCACGAATTTTTTTTAAACTGCGTAAAAATTTTAAAAAAATTTAAAAAATAAAATAAATATTCTTTTCCTACATTTCATTGAGAAATAACCTTTCCTCAGTGTTTTTGTTCTTGTTGGATGTCTTCTTGTACTAGTTGTGATCATCACGGCAAACGTTTATTTTCGATATTGCCGCAATCGTTATAACGGTTTTTAAAATAATGTTAAATTAACACTAGTTAGTATCTTTTAACTGTTTTCGTTGTTGGCAAATGTAACGTGTCTGCTAAAACTTTACGGTTTGGATGGTTTGTTGTTTAAAATTTCAAACTTTTCCTTAATTAATTAATATTTAGAAAATAATTTTAGAATTAAAATAAATCTATTTTGAAACGAGAAATGAGTGCGCCAACATTGAAGAAGAGAAAAATTGAAGACGAGTGTAGGACATTCAACAAAGACTGGACATCTAAGTATTTTTTTTGACATTAAAACCAATGCTGTGTGCTTGATATGTCGGGAGTCTGTGTCCGTTTTCAAAGAGTATAATCTTAAACGACATTTTCAGACAAAGCATGGCAATTTCGGAATAAATTTAAATGAAACCGAATTGCGGCGCAAAGCAGATGACTTGGTGAGAAGTCTAAAGCTTGAACAAACAATTTTTGTGAAGCCGTCATCTATTCAAGAAGCTGCTACAAAGACCAGTCTAGTTATTGCACACAAGATTGTGAAAAACAATAAACCATTTTCCGAGGGAGAATTCGTAAAGAATTGTGTGCTTGAAATTGCCGATATAATCTGTCCGGAAAACAAGAAAAAGTTTGAAAATATTTCATTATCCCGAAGAACCGTGGTTCGGCGCATTGAATCTATAGCAGAGGATCTTTCGGACCAGTTGTTGAACAAGATTAAGACATTTCAATGGTTTTCCCTAGCCCTGGATGAAAGTACTGATATACAAGACACCGCACAGTTGCTTATCTTTATTAGAGGGATCGATGACAAATTTATAGCTACCGAAGAATTGCTGTCTACGGAGCATTTGAAGGACACTACAACTGGACAAGATTTATTTGATAATCTCATTAAAGCTTTAGACAGGTTTGAATTACCACTGGATAAACTTGCCAGTGTAACTACAGATGGTGCCCCATCTTTGACAGGTAAAAACGTGGGTCTGATCAAAAAAATTAAAGATCATGTGAAAAACTTACATCCTGATCACACCATAATACCTCTGCACTGTATCATCCACCAGGAAAGTCTGTGTAAATCTGTTCTTGATTTCAAACACGTTGTTGGCCCTGTTGTAAGTGCTGTGAATATAATAAGAGCCTGGGGGCTAAATCATGGACAATTCAAATCCTTTCTTGAAGAGTTGGAATCTGATCATTCTGATGTACTTTATCACACAAATGTACGTTGGCTAAGTCTTGGTATTGTTTTGAAGAGTGTGGAAACTAAAGGATGAAATAGTGTTGTTTCTAGAGATGAAAGATATAACGGTAGAGTTGGCAACTCAGATGAAAACGTCAGAATGGCTGTCAGATTTTGCATTTGCAGTTGATATTCTTGAGAGACTTAATGAACTGAATGTTAAGTTCCAAGGTAAAGGTGTGTTTGCACATGAGCTGTTTGCAGCAGTCAAGTCCTTTCAAGTGAAGCTCCAGTTGTTTTCCAGACGTTTGAAAGAGCAAAATTTTTCTCATTTTCAAACACTGAAGACAGACTGTTTCTCGTGAATGTGCAGAAAAATACAGCCATCAGATTTCATCTCTGAGAGAAGAATTTTCAAGGCGATTTAGCGATTTTCAAGCTCTTGATGACCAGTTTGTTCTTCTCACGACGCCATTTTCATATGATATTGACAAAGCTTCTACCGAACTGCAGCTGGAATTAATAGACTTGCAGAATGACAACATTCTCAAAGAGATTTTCAAAGAAATGAAATGAACAAACTTTTATGCTTCACTAAAAAATGATAAGTTTCCAAATATACAACAGTTTGCAATGAAAGTGTTAGTTTTATTTGCATCAACTTACATTTGTGAACAGACTTTTTCCTGCATAAACATCAATAAGTCGAAGTATAGGTCTCAGCTCACTGATACAAATTTGGATTCTATACTACGGATTTCAACCAGTACTTTAACTCCGGATTATGAAAAACTTGTTAAGAAATGCTTGCAGTTGCAAAAATCCCATTAAATATTTTTTAAAGTAAGTCACTAGGTAACTAACAATGAAGAAACTAACTTACAAACTAACTGTACTAGCAAGAACTGATAGTGACGGTCACTATCAATAACATTATTATCAGATAGTCCTGATAGTGCTATACTTAGCTACTAGTAACTAGTTATTCAGTATGTTATTGTGACTATTTACTGTGATCAATATATCATTATAGTTTTTTAATTTGCTCAAAATGTGTTGGTTTTATTGTCTGATCCGGCTTAGAATTCTAGATTATTAAAACAAAATAGCATGCGGCCCTTCAAACAATTTCAAATTTCATACGGTCCCCTGCCCAAAAAAGGTTGCCCACCCCTGATTTAGATGGACTAGACACACCACGTGTTTATCTGGCTGACGCATACTAATTAGCTCACGTGATCTCGGTAGCATGACTATCGATCATAGTGATATATAGGTGTATAAAAATAATAATTATAGGTATAATATTATAATTCATAATATCTTATAATTACATTATAATTAAATTGCATTGTTAAATAATAATTAACAAACTTATTTCAATCATTAATCAATGTTTGTAGATCTATAGATATTATAATGTAACTTAACTGTTTGCGAATTCAGAAAGGATAAATGCACCACGTGTTTATCAGGATTATACATATGGATTATACAGATATTAATTAACTCACGTGACCTCAGTAATATGATCGCTGATTATAAACATATATTCACTTATAGAATTAGTAATTAAATGATTACTATAGTAATTACAGATATTGTCAAATGAATGTTGATAATTGGTATTAAATCAATAGTTAATCCTTGTACCAACATTATATTGTAACTTAATTGTATGTAGTTTCAAATGTAATCTATGATCACAGTGATGTATAGGTTAATAATGAAGCACTTCATTCAGGAATTATAAATCAGATGTATATGTGTTTTGTAAATAATTGTAAATAATTGTGAATATACTTGACAATCTGTACATATAAATATAAAATGTTCTTCAATATGTAATAATTAAACATGTATGTTAGTCAAGTTATTGCAAATAATTGTAAATAATGTTTTAAAGATATATGGACAAAAAGAGCCTATGAAGCCACAAAAGAGGCCAAATGGCCAAAAAAGATCCAATATCTCAAAAAAATATATATATAAGAAAAAACAATATTTAAAAAAAGAAAGGAAGAAAAAAAAGCCAAAAGAGGCTAAAAAAAGAGTCCAAGTGACCAAAAAATACGAAATACCAAAAAAATATACAAAAAGGAAAAGAGAAAAATAAAGAAAGACAAAAAAAAGAAAGAAAAGAAAAGAAAGAAAAAAGGACGTAAAACTGAAGAGGAAAAAACAATATACAAAAACAATTTGAAGAGCCGACTGGCCAATATAAATTAAATTACATAAATACTATAAAGAAGTCAACGGCCATTGTTGTCATATGATGTCGTTAAATCTCTGTGATCATCATCATCATCCTTCGCGCACCATTGCTCTGCAGTACCAGTGCAATTGCGCCGTCGAGGCGTGTGTATGCACTTCTGAGCAAAGAGATGTTGGAAGAAGGGCGGTATCAAATTTCGGAAATGAATGAATATATATACATTTATACAATATGTATGTTTATACATGTAGGAATTAAATGTAATAATCATATATATGTTGTGAAATATCTACAACAACCATACATGTATGTCGAATATTGCAGTCTCAGCAACCAGTCATACAGAAATGGAACAACACAAAAGGAAGTAAGAAAACAGAAAGAATAAAGAAAGAAAGACAATATAAAGATATAGGATTAAAACTATATACGAAATCGAATTGAAATGTTACAAATTCTGAAGACGTCAACAGCCTGACGATGTTGAAGTCCGGCCTTAACCAGAGACTCAGTGCTGCAAATCTCGTGAATAATCTAAAACTTTAAGAATCGATTGGCTGAACACATTACAAAAAACTCCTTCGGCTTATACGAATATTTTAACAACCACTCTAGTTCTACGAATAATCGTCGACTGAGAATTATCTTCGCGAATATATTTCTCAGCACTTTCTAAAATTCCGAGAAAAACGAGTTAGATGTTTTGGCTGGAAGTGACGAAAAATATGAAGTAAATGAAATTAAACTTCACTCGAAATCTGTACAGATGTCATATCACATTAATTTAAAACCCAAGTATTGGAAAAAATTTGAATTAAAAAAATTTAGCAATTACAGATGCTTTTAAGAATATTTTTTATAAAATTGATTTTGGAAGACAACAAATCATCTACCATCATGTAGATAGACATGAAATGATCAAATAAAGCAACGAATAATTATTAACCAGTGTTTTCATTTAAATGTTCATAGAATTAGTGCCGAATTTTTAAATAAAAGTTTTTAAATTGTCTGGATATACCACACTATGATTCGGTCACTCGGATAGTGTCATAGACCTACTTTAGGATCTTCTGTGTCTAATCAGTGATGAGCTTTCTTAGCACATACGACAAAGACACTGCTATACCGTGCAAACTTTTATTGTATCTCCATACAACTCTGGAGATACGATAAAAGGGTGTCTGGAAACAGGACAAACAACAGTTATTTTTAGTTGAATATCTTGAGAACGACATGTCGTATCTCCTATTTATTCAAACTGAACATAAATAATATTATTGTCTGCTGCAAATTGTCTATAAATGCATTTTCGTGGAAAAAAGTGGATATTCGCCAAGATTGTCAGGCAACGAATTGTTGGCCATTATTTTATTGTAGAAAAATTTAACATTATGCTAAGGCTCTTTGATTTGATGAAATCTAATCTTGACTGAATCTTAAAATGAACATGAGCAGTAGCCTAATAGCTGAATTGTTGAAATTGCTGCAGCGGAGTTTCAGTTGCAAATAAAGGCAGTTGTCAACCGAAGGCCACACCAACTTCGCCTAAACACAGATGTATCTGTCCGGCAAACTACGATCCAGTCTGTGGAACTGATGGAAAAACGTACAGCAATGACTGCTGGACAAAATGCAGGTATATCGTACATGCAACCATTTGACATAAAATATTACGAAAGGAGCAGCCATGAGAGGTAGACTGCTTGCACTCATAATGTGTAGGCGTACTCGAGTCGTGTGTACGCTCATAAATTATGAGTGTAAAGTGAAGACTGTTGATGCAAGTAAATACCCTAATATATCAGTTAGCGCGCGTCAAGCCATCTAGGCCAATACATCTTTATTGCCATCTTAATTGCCAATCCATATTTGAGAGCCTGACATTTAGGTTTGGATATTGGTGTACATACGCCTTGTCAATGTAAGCTTTGACAGCTTTCGCTATACATGTATATATCGGATTTTGCCATCCAGAGATGATCCAATTCGCTAGAATATGTTTAGGCAATTGACGATCGACAGCATAAAACCAGATATGAAACAGAATTCTGAAACCAATACTTCTAAATTGGTTCATGCATTCACATAGATATTAAATCCTGAAATCATCTATGATTATAATTAAAAAGCCTTTCCACTAGTACATACGCTATGCGACGTATACATTAGGCGCTAGATTGCTTCTTTAGACCTATGATTATATCGCCCTCACAAAACAGTGAATTTTTCAGTAATAAAATCCGGCTTCAAGGAATAACCCCATATTTTATTATTAAATAGGAAACTATCTTTACATGTTGTATTTCTTGGCTAATTCGTTTTTCAAAAGGTATCATGAAATGCTTCTGCGTAAATTTGTTAACTTCATCCGTTCCTTAATAGATGAGAAACACTATTTATATAGCTGCAATACAAATTGTTAGAAATGTGGTTTAACCAAGTCTTCCAAATTCTCATCAGAACACATTTTAGGCCCAGAATAGAAACGATAGGTCTCCCAGGGCCTCTCCGTTGATCCTTACTCGAGTCTATTTTGTGCCAAACAGTCGTTTTGAGGTTAAAGACACCAGTGATGTATTCATCGCCATTGTCTGAAGTTTAAAAATATTCCAGTCGAACAGTACGTTAACCACAGATGGGTGACAAAAATGATCTTGGTCTGCGGATCGACCTTATCCAGAAATAAAGAAATGCGGTTCAAGAGTCACAAGAACTTCGCCTATCCAAAGCTGCGCCTGTACCAGAATCTACGCACCTGCTTGTAGAGCTGACGGAAAGACGTACAGCAGGAAATACATGCAATGCTGCTTGCAGAACATACAGCGATTAGTTACAGAGGTGTCTACGTTGTGTTGCCTCAGTCATCGTTTTGGTGTTCAATCAGGAAAGAGGAATCTATTTGCATCGATTGTCCCAGAATTGTTTATTGAAGGGTGCTCAGTCATGATGCTACCGCAAGTCTCAAGAGTATAAAAGAACAGTATTCGATATGTTTTGCGGGTACCATGTGCTGCCTTTTGGGGTACACATGTCATTGACGATTGCTTTATAAAATATGTAGGTGTAGGAGGCTTAATACACTCCGGGAGTATTTTAACCCTAGCATGATTATGTTCACTTCGGAGTTAAATGATTCTGGGAAAACGCTCCAAAATGCGAATAAACACTTCAGGAAGTGTTTTCGTTTCAAATGGAGTCACCGGTGGAATTAATTCTTCTAATGACAAATTGAATCCTATGAAAAATTTACTCTCTGAGAATCCTAGGAAGGATTAACTTTTCGATTAGATTTGACCTAGGAAGAATCTGGAGTGTCTATTTTAGTCGTAGGAACCGTATCCAATCCATGGCTCAATTGTCCCTATAGGAAGAATCAACTCCACCAGCCAATAATAAATCTATTGATGAATTGACGCGGGAGTGTTTAAAATGGTGAGTCCATTTAGCCCACTACATAATCCCCTATGTTCAAGATGATAAAAGTCGTTTTTAAATGTCTTCAGCGAAGTGGCCGTTGCCTATAAAGGCAACTGTCGACAAAGAGCCAGAAGAACTTCGTCTATCGGAAGATGCGTCTGTTCGAAAATCTACTCACCAGTCTGTGGAGCTGACGGAAAGACATACAGCAATATGTGCATTGCAATTTGCAGGTATATATATGTATATAATGTTCTATGTGCATAAGAAAGTAGAGTCCTAACAACAGCGCTGTTGAAACCAGTGAATGCTTCCTACATTTACAAAGGTGTCATAACCTGGTCTCCGACTTTCCGTCTTTCAAATCCAACAATTGATTATAGGGGTCATTCCATAATTACGTAATGTCGAAAATGGCCGTTTTAGACCCACCCTGTAAAGCAGCGTAACGTTTCCATAGACTCACCCACCCCTGAGCGTTACGCATTTATTTTGAACAAAACTCAGTGTAGTTTTACCTGGGCCTAATATAGTCCTAGGTCTCCAAATTTAATCTCCATCAATGGTTGATACTAGATAATATTTAGTTTGAACTTCGATCGAACAGCCGCGTGTAGGCTATGAGACTAGACGCTAGTTTAGCGCAAATCTGTATGCTAGACCTACTAGCCTTATAGCTTAGCGTCACGTTGGGACTGAATTTTGAACTCTGCTGGTGTGACCCGATTGTGTCTTTCTTAACTAACTCTTTAGGAGGTGGATCTGCCATTTCGCGCGGCAGGCCGACAGCACCGTTCGCTTTTGGTGGTTGTATTAATAGTACCTGTTTGCATGTCAGTCGTCACAATATGTTTAACTAATGCGCCTTCAGATGATGCGATTGGAAATATCGGTTGTTTTAATATCGAATGTAAAAATGTTTAAATTTCGGAAGTTAAATGTAGACGATTTGCCATATCAGTTGCACTTACTTCATTTAATTTTACTTGGGCTTGATTTGAAGTCAACAGCGATCATAATATTGATGCATATCAGACGGACTAGATTTGCACATTGAATTTCGCCACGCTTTCGTTTGACGTTTTAAATGAATTCCGCCTTTCTGAAAATATTCATGTTCGCTGAGAGATTAGGAGAAGAACGTTTTGTAGAAATTTCATTACGCCAGAGCGTTCCGCTCCTGAACCTTCGCACCTCAAAGAAAAACTTGATCTTTGGTTCATAGTTTTGTTATTGAGTATTTGCAATCAATTACTAATTTGTTTTAAAACAAAAAGCGTTACGTAACGTTTAGCTAATAACGTAACGTTTCATAACGTTTTGTAGCACAGAGCGTTACGTAATTATGCAATGACCGACCCCTAGTGCATGCATTAGCCACTCATTTGCTTTCTTTCTAAAATGCTGTCAGTTATTCCACATGTAGAACACCAGTGAGGCAGATAAGGTGGGCACAACGTTCTATAGAGTACATCTATGCCTACAGAGACAAATTCGGTCAATGTACTGTAAAGTGAGCGCAAACTTGCAGTAGTAATGTAGAGTAAGTCACACCTAGGAGATATGTAATTGCAATTGGAGGTAGCAAGTACTCTATGGTTTGAAATTCTGGCTAATCCTATCTTATCCTAACTCCTACCGTATGTGTTTTTAGAGTCTACAGCGTTATAAGTGTCATCATCTAGAGAACATAATATGCCTAGAGTCCACCCTGTCTCAAACACCGGCGCCATAGCGTAGAAGCGTTTTAAAAATTAGAATCATGATGATGATGACGACGACGAAGACGACGACGACGATGATGATGATGATGATGATGAAGACGATGATGGTGATGATGATCATGATGATCATGATGATGGTGATGATGACTATGACGCAGACGATGACGATAATGATGATGGCCATAATGATGATGGCGATGATGATGGCTGATTGTATTCATATTGTGGGTAGTAATTGCAACTGCGCAGGCGTCTAATGCGCGGGTGATTATCCGAAGACACACATCGTTGTGCCTAGGCAAGATATAAATATTATCATACATGTAGAAGTGTTTATTTAACGTCTGTAGCGGAGTGTCCATTGCGCGTGACGGTAGATGTCGTCGAACAGTAGCATCTGATTCATCTACCCAGCGCTGTGTCTGTCCGGCGATTGTCGATCCAGTCTGCGGATCTGATGGACAGACCTACGGAAACAAATGTGAAGCAGCATGCAGGTAACCCTTAAGACATATTAAGACATGTCAGTCGTACACAAGGAAATCATGGCTTGAACGGTAGTTTAAAACACGATCAGTACAAACTGGGCTCTGAAACCCTTATAATTCAAAAGTATCTCGTATTGTGTATAAATAGCCAGGGCTCATGAGTGATAATTTATGAAAATTCAACTCTGTTGTAAGGCGCATACATTTAGGTCTACGTTCATATACTGTTTACGTAGACATAACTAAGTGACTGTGTTATAATTAGAGTGCATTAAGGAAATGAACTTTTGATTCGTTCTTGAATTGATACATTGTAGGCATGCTCGTAAGTTCATTTGGCAGGGAGTTCCAAAGTAGTGGTCCACATATTGAAACACCATGCTGCCTAATATAGACAGTGGTGTACACAGTTAGTCGATCATAATTTTTAGTTATTTCAACGTACTTGTCGATCGTATAATTATAGTGGCTATGTACATCTGAATCTTAACAGAACCAGTGATAAAAATTTGTAGATGTGATGCGATTGAACTTTGTACATAAACACTTTCACCTGTAATTTATTAATTCAACGGTCAGGTAATATTTTGAAGTCATGCAATAAAGGTTTGGTGCTAGTTAGCTCTATTATGGTGCATTACATATTATTCTTATGACTCGCTTCTGTCAGATTGTCAAAATGGTTGATATTTTGTGGTCTTGCTTACGTGACTTACAGAAACGTAGATGCAGTGGACGGCGTCTGTGAGTCGGAGATTACGCGTTCTGTTCACTCGCCGCGCTCCTGTGTTTGTACCCTTATTTTCTCTCCGGTCTGTGGCACGGATGGACGCACTTACTCGAACTCATGCCAAGCCCGGTGCTGGTAAGTCTGTCTTCAACATTATGCACAGCTGAATCTTGGCAGAATTTACCGCGAAGATTTCCTTTGCGTTGAACTGATTAGAGCCAGTGCTACTTACTGTGCTATAGCAATACGTTTTGTTGGCTATAATATTGGCGCGCGTGGTAATAAGTGTATACTAACTGCGAAACGTTCCCTGCTTTATTTCTTCTGTTCGTGCCAGGGAATATTGTCCCACGGGTGGAGGATCGAACCCCCCACGTACCAGAAGTGTACAGAAGAATCCAGCACTCCAACAATTTCTATCCATTCAAACGATACCCTAAATGCATTCAACAATCGCATGCCATCTCCAAGTGATGGTCGCTTCTTTTCCCTTATAGACAGCTTCAAATCGAAATAATATAATCTTCGTCATCCGTTATTCATATTTTCTGTTCATTTTTCCTCGCACTCTATTGTTTTTGGTTGAAGCCTTTCTGTCCTCACCAACGGTCACGCAGACCAGCAGAAGTGAAGACAGATTTTATGTTAACTCCTTTTTGCCTCTTTTGATTATCTAGAACCAGTCTAAAAGCAGAATAGGCCTAACTGTGGACTTGTTTTCACTCAAAGGACACATTAATTCTTATTTGTTAACTTTGGAAGTCGTCATAGTTATTTGGATGATTTGAAGGCGACTAATAATAATAATAGGGGGCCCTTTGAACGGCACGTTGTGGACGAGAACCTCTAACACAGCTTTTAGCTTTATTTTATCAAGCCTGAGGGATCATTTCTAGCTTGGTCAAAAAAATATATTATATAATAATAATAATAATAATTACATTGGTATTGAAAATGACATTAATAATAATATTCGTTCAATTTCAAACTGATGAGCCGCGTATGATTACAAGCACAGTATGAATGAATGATGACACATTTAATTTCATTGTATTTTACCACACATGTCCTTCTTAACCTTGCCTGATCATTTACTCCACAAATTCTTCACTGAACTTTTGTCGAAGTCAATTGGAAGTCCAGCTGATATTTGATGCTTTTTAATGTTCCACACAGGGGCGTGTCTGTTGCAAGTCAAGGCCAATGTCGCTCGACCAAGCCGAGGGTTGACAACATCATGTCTGTGTAAGGTACGTTGGGACTCACATCATCACAGTCCTGTCAAGCAGATTTTGACCTGACACCGTAACGAAACGAGGAGCTTGACTTTCGCGGACTTGTTCTCGTATAGCGCCGATGAATGAGCTGGTTTCTCTAACTTTGGTTGTGTGGGAGCTGAGAAAAATTCGAATATTTATATTATATTACATTGCATTCATGTATTTTCGTTCATAGCACTTGCAGCGCTTGGCATTTATATTATGTCCTTAAATTTTCAGTAATTTCATTAACAACGCATAGGTTTCCAATTGTCTCGATTAGTATCATTCGTTCTGGTTTCACAATTCCACGCGCAAGCCCCAGATAATTAAGAGCTCATGGCTCCAGTCATCGCTGATAAACATCTGAAAACGAGCATATTGCCCCAGCATTGTCTCCCCATTTAGAAAATCATCCAATGAACCTAGGCCGATGCTTGTATAACATTGACTTGTAATAAATTACAATGATCAACTAAAACCGTCTTCACCAACCATTTAACTATTTAACTTATTTTCTTTTTGTGATTTTTGCATAATTTATCTTGCTAAAGAGACCAGTTGTGCATATTTTGGTTCGCTTATGCTTATTAGATGCATGTAGCAGTTACATAACGAAGTCACTTAAATGAATAGATCACAAATAACAAACTTAATAGACATAAAGAACTGTCATTATTTGAGGATTAATCACGGTGTTTATTAACAAATAGACTAATGCTTGGCTAATTGGTATCTACATACAACGGACTTAAGAGTCTTTGTTCCTCCTTGTAGATCAAAGTACACTTGTTGTTCGACGATTCGTGCGAAGTTCAAGCGCGTATGGAAGTGAACGTATCACTGGTTGAGAAGGAAAAAAAATTGCCACCTACTCAACCAATTAATTAGTAACTTACAATTAGTGAAACTCGCTCGTTTTATCTTTTCAATGACTTAAGGAGCCGCTAAAAGAATATTAGATAATAAATATATAAATGAGTATAATTATAATGATTCGACAGACATGATTATTAAAAGATTAATATGAAATATTTTAATCAGAGTTATTGTAGTTTGATCTATATTAATAAATGAAGATTCCTAAAGATGACTTCATTGACCTGACTGACTTGGTGCGTAAAGTCAATCGTCATCATGTGGACTTGGAGCCCCTACTGATAGCAAGGTTGTATAGAGATCTAAACAGACGCCTTAATAGTAATCTCTAACTTGCTAAGGAGTCCTCTAACAGCTGTGAGCAGTGCAATAGCATATTCGTTATAATATTATTGGGTTTTTTGCAAAAGCAACGTGAAGGTGCTGGTGAATGATGCGTATGAAGCGCTGCACAAGTTGACATATCTGCTATGAGTCTGTGGTAATTATGTTACATGTACGACCACTCTCCTTCCAGCGTCGAATATGGTCCCCTTGGGGCCTCTCGGAGCGCTGGAGGATGACATGATGTCATAAGTATGAAAAACAAAGATTGGGAAGAATTGAGACTGCCCCAATAGAATCGGGGGCGCAGCTCGTGGAACCGAGGGACCTATGGCTTGTCTCAGTTGTCTGCTCTTGTTTGGGAGACTTTCACTCCTACGCAAGGGGCAGATGGGATTCGATTGTTCATTCCCATTTACTGGTTCTCGGCCCACAAAATTCTCACAGTCATCAGAAGGTTAAAATTAATGGTAGAAGAGTCTATTATGCTAAGTCGTCTGGAGAGATCACTCAGAGTTGATTCCTGGTGCTTTATAAATTCCGACTGTTGTTCTGTCGTGCTTGTCTAATTATCTGTTACGTGGTCAAGTTGTTGCATCGTTTTTGTTGGCATCGTAATAAAACGTTCCATTATAACCTCAAGAGCTGAAGGGGGCCTACTTTGGACAGAAGGGGTAGCGCTCATAGGCGCCGACTTTTAATTATAGGTACTGAGTCAATTATAGCATCTCCTTTCTTCCCGCTCCTCGAGGTCCCCTAGCTCTTTCAGCCGTGGCAGCAGACCAGCTGTAATACTATGCAGCAGTGCTTCCTCTTTGCTTGATGGCATACACAAACACACAGCCATAACGAGTAACTTATTACATAAATAAGCACATAAGTTTTCTGCAACTATTAACTAGCATGCTACTAACTTCACTAACAAATCTGATGGCGTATAGCAGTCGCAGACACCGTCATTCAGTTTGCCACTAAGACATACTTTAGTTACAGTCCTGATTCAACTTCATGGCGAATGTATTTTTTACTTATGAATTCGTCTAGAACTACTTTAATGTCCACTGCTTTGAGGTATGCTCGGTGACAGTTCAATACTGCAATAGTATTTAGCAACAAAGTTATCTATTCAAATGACAATAGTGAGTGAGGCCGTGAGATATGTACAATCTGAAAGATTTATTTATAAATCAAAAACACCAAGCCTACTAAACTGTGCAATTATCCTACACACTAGGTTAACACTGCTCAGACAATTGGGCCTGAAGTTATATAAGACAAGTCTAACTCAATTCTAATCTTAGTCTCTCAAAAATGTTTAGGACATGATCTGCACCCTAAATGAAGATGTTTCAATGGTAATCATGCAAAGACATGTTCACTTACGCTGAAGATGTTTCGTTCGATCATCGTTTCATTGAGTTGAGAGCACAAAACTTAACAAGGCAATTAGAGGAGACGGGTATAAAGTATTTGAAGAGCCAAAAAAAGCACTATGACATACATGTAGGCGGAGAGGGGAGGGGGTTTCAAATTTCGGCCATTTTACGTACGAGGACGCATGGTGGGGTAGGGGGTCCCGAAAATATGTACGTACGCAAATATAATTGTCTAATTATGACGTCCACAATACAGAATACGAAAATCCGAAATATAAACCTAATCACAGGTTATATTCCTGCTTAATCAATTTTATGTAGCATTAAAACGGTTTCAAATGCAAGTGTTGTTAGTGTTTTAATTCTTCATAACTGTTAGCAAATTTAAGCTGTTAAATATGCTGTTTTAGCAAAAATAAATAGCCTGTGGTAAGATCAATGTCTTATAGAGGTTTTTAGCTATTTAACCTTTGCAAGGGGTAGAGCTCACATGTACGCAAGCATGAGAGGAGGGGTCCACGAAATGTACGCGGTGCAACAGGAAGAGGGGGGTCCGAAAATCCGAATTTTTTTGAGTACGTAATATATGGATGGGGTATGTGACACTTCTTGTAGGAGGAATCTGTGGAAATTGAGTTAATAAGCGTTCCAAGTTAATATGTAGTGGATATAAAATAGCGGCAACATCCAATATAGTCTTCTGAACCACTTAAACCACTTTGACGATATGTTAAAAAATTTACAGACTACAATTACTATTACCATTAACAAAAAACGAAAGTTTTGACCACTTAGGGCCTATTAACTAGTCGCATTGCGTGCTATTTACAGGCTTATCAGGTTTAAACTATATAATATGTGAACTATGTCTGTCTCTTTCTCCCACTCCCTACCCCCTCTCTCAATCTCCTACTCTCTATCTCTCTCTTTATGTATGCGCAGGCATGGGCCACAACATTTAATATTGCAACCAATGAGTTACACGTAATTGACTGAATATATATCTGTAACCCTGTTTAGTAGGCCTACTATATCTTCCACAACACCATATAGATAGATAGCAAGTGATAACAATGGTTAGTTCTACTCAGCAAAACATCTTCAAGCGAAGGAAAACTCAGGTTCTTGATTTAATCATTTAAAGGTGATCCGTTAAACGAAGCAGCACTTTATATTATCTATAACTTCTCGTCTATTTAAAATTATTTCAGTCTTCTGTAAGCCTACACTCAAATTTTAGGTAGCCTAGGCCAAAATAAGTACAATGATGTGTCTAAAGATGAGCAGAGACCTATAGTAGTATCTCTCTCTTCCCTCTTTCTCTCCTCCTCTCTCTCTCCTCACCCTCCCTCTATATATATATAAATATAAATACATATATAATGTGTGTGTAGACAGTGTAGGTGTGTGTTTGAGTAGGTGAAATTGATATGCTGTTCCAGCTTAACCATGCAGGTGGTTCCTCTCAGCCTCTACTTCACGCGTGTCCAAATCGCTGTCCTACTTTTATGCGCTGTCTCGAATCACACACTGCGGTGTTTCACACAATGATACATTGCGCCATTAGTTCCGCCTAATTGCTAAATCTATATTTTCACCCGGGTCTATGGTGCACAGTAGGCCCCTATGCATCAATCCATGCCTCAGCTGAGCACAAAATCTGAGGACGGAATTCTTTCACGGTCTCCCAAGGCATTTTTTTATTTTACAAGAGGAAAAAATTGCAATTAGGAAAAATTAGAATGTTCCAAAAAGTACTGGGGCAAGGCAATGCGCTCGCCCCAGGACCTCGGTGAGTCCTGGGGCGGATGTCCCTGTTGCCTCTGTGGAGTCGGCGCCTATGGTTACTAGCGCTCAACGGACAAAACCTTCCTTTACCTTCAGTTCCTTCTTCGTCCAATTCTCTTAGTTATGCCATTATTAGTTACAACACAGGAATTGAGTATGTATCTTTCATAAGCAGCTAATAATTCTAGGATAAGCAAAAAAGATCTACAATAACTAAATTTAACAGTTAAACAAATACAATAGTTAGTGAACAAAAGTAATAGGCACGAGTATAGCAAGGACAGACTTAGCAGCAACCTTAATAAAGGACCACACTACATATAATCGATTTTTTCCTTTTCTTTTCAAGTTTCTATTTAGTTTTTCTCTCAGAAGTTCTTTCCTTTTGTTAAATGCATCTATTCCCATCCATATTCTACTTCTAGTCTCTGCATGACACCTCGCATCTTGTGTAATCATGCTTCCTTACAGAATATCTCTACTTTTTCTAACTCCATTCCATTTGTTGTTATTCTGATCGCTTTTATCTTCACCTTAGGCCTACTTGTCATCATTTCCTTTGACTTCTTTGTGTTTTTTTCATTTCGTATTTCGTTGATATCCTGTCCAGTTGATGCATCATTTTCTGCAATCCCTCTTTGCTCTCTGCTATCATTGCTTCTTGATCAACAGCAAATTGTAGCGGTTTTATCCACCCACCTCCAACATTTATTCCTTTCACTGTGTCTTACAACGCTTCTCTTACTACTTTCTCAGTATACACTGTCCGGAAACAAAGGGACCCCTAATGATACGAACATGAAAATAAACAGTAAATGATTGTCGATTTTATAAATTCTATAAACGTTTTAATCCTAACATATTTATCCACAAATGTTTAATTTATGAACTTCCTAGTTAAAAAAGTACGTAAAAGTGACGTCTTTAAATTATAACGTTAATGCATGCACGGGAGGAATTTGATCACCTAGTCATTGATGCTTCTATTGGCCAATGACACGCCTTGAAGCTTGTGTTGAGACCAAAGGCGATCACTTTGGACACACCTTGTAGTTTAATATTATTCACATATAAAAATAAATTCGAAATAGCTTCATAACGGTTTATCGACAACATTTAATAAAGTTGAAAATTCCGCAGATATATTATGGGCAGTCTTTAACACTTGAATTGTGAAGAAAATGACGTTTATCTATAAAATTTTGGAAAATAGCGACGCTCGTTTAGTATCTACGACGAACTCGAAGCATAAACTGATCGCTTCGAGACATTATACGAAAAGTAAGGACATGTGCCGCTCCATCGTATACGTAAAAGAACGCGATTTTGCCGAAACGGTAAAATCGGCCGAGAATTACGAACCGGATCTCAAAGATATCGTAAAGTCGTCAAAGATGGGTGAAACGGAAATTGTTGAAGGGTCATCGAAAGAAGAATTGTCGGATACCGACGAGAGATGTCGATTAAGGACGAAAATTTTTCCGGGCGATAAACATTACGTCTACGTTAGAAAGTAAAAACTATATAGCTATTCGGAAGCAAGGTTCTGTAGTCATTCGATAAAAATGTCTTTCAGATTGAAGAAGTATTTCGCCAAATTAACGTTACTGAAGGAAGCGACTGCCAAAACGAGGAGAAATATCCTGAAAGATTGCGCAAAGGTCTCTTGCATTGCTTGTGCAAAAATGTTTTGAAAGGTAATGTTCCGCTCACAAAGCCTCAGAAGAATAAACTGAAGCGTTTTAAAAAGAAGTTGCGGGATCTGTCGTCGAAGAAAGTTCGGGTAGAATCGAAAAAGGAAATTGTACAATCCGGAGGATTCTTGGGCGCGTTACTGACGTCGGTGCTTTCGCTTCTCGGCTCCCTTCTGATACCGAAGCTCATACCTCAAAATGGATAGCGTCATGAATTACGCGAAGAAAATGGTTTTGGTGGAACCACGACAGATTGAAAGTATAAGGAAACCATGTTGGATAAGACTCTGTCAAAGTCGGACGGAGAAATGTACGAGATCTTACACAGAAACGTGGCCGACGACGAAAAAGCCAAACACTATTCCAACAGTCTAAGACGGTACTTGAACGTCGACAAGCCCGAAGTCGTTAGCAAATTTAACTCCGACGAGTCCAAAAATGTTGAAGAAGCGATAAAAGTCGAGGATTCGAAGGGCTCGTACTAGACAACGTTCCGAAAAAGTGGAAATCTCAAGCTTCGCGTCTTTTGACTCATATCAAAAACAATCCAGAAGTCGGATGGAGCGATAAAGGAGAACTCGTTTTGAAGAATACGACCATTCCTAAAACGCAAGTCGTCGACTTGGTTAACGATTTGATAAGAAAAAGAACTTCGACGCGCGTGCCCAACGGGTGGAGACGTCTCGCCGACGCCTTAAAAGACCACAACATACCTCACGAGTTAATCGGGAACGAAGACAGATGGAACTATATTATCGGATCGTCGAACTTGGCTGAGTCAGTTACTCCGATCACCGGACGAAGATCAACCGCGTCGTCGAGCGGGCTCAAAAAGCAGCGAAAGACGTTGAAGTGGGCTCTTTACTGATGGAGTCGTATTTCGATCCGAAGCATCCGGCCAGTTTCCGATGCGTGGAAACGTTCAGGAGATATTTAAAAGAGCGAATTAAATCTAAAAATGTGAAAACTTGGTTATCGGATAAAGACGATTATACTTTGCATAAACCGGTCAGCTTAAAATTTAGACGTAGAAAAACTTTCGCCATTGGTATAGACGATTTGTGGCAGGCCGGTTTGGTCGACGTTTCTTCTCTGACAAAATATAACGATAAAAATAAATATCTGTTAACGTGCATCGATGTGTTTTCCAAATACGCGAGAGTTCTCCCGCTTAAATCAAAGACAGGACCTGCGATGACCGACGCTTTTTCGGCGATGTTGAACGATGGATCGCACCCCGCTCACTTGCAGGCCGATAAAGGCACCGAATTTCTAAACAGATCCTTTCAGACTCTGCTGCACAAAAATGCCATTCTTTTCTACACTTCCGAAATGGAGAATATCAAGGCGGCCGTCGTAGAGAGATTTAATCGTAACTTCAAAACCAAAATGTGGAAATATTTCACGCACGTGAGCACGCATCGGTACGACGACGTTTTACCCGATCTCGTATATTCGTATGACGAAAAGTTTCATAGAACCATATATGGCTACGGCTCGTGTATCCCTAGAAAGCGAAGAAGTCGTGAGAAAGCGCCTATTCGGCGAAAAGAAGGGACCACCGGTTTGGAAGTACGAGAATGGCGACAAGGTGAGAATAAGTAAGGCCAGAATAGCGTTCAAAAAGGGTTGCCTACATTCGTGGTCGGAAAAATTTTTCGCTATATCGGGTCGAACGCCTTCCGAGGCCGTAACGTACGAATTGACGGATTACAACGGCAAGAAAGTAAAAGGTAAATTCTATAAAGAAGAATTGCAACTCGTTTCTAAAGAAGACGAAATTTACTAAGTGGAAGCGATATTAAAAACTCGCAAATGAGGCCAAAAATTGGAATATTTTGTAAAGTGGAAAGGTTACAACGACAGTTTTAATTCCTGGACTTTTGATATATTGGATACTTAAACGTCTTTCGATTCAGATCGATCGCGAATACGGTTGGTATAGGATGGCTCACTTTTATCTCACGTTACCGAGCAACAGCTCCGTGAACTACTATTCGGATAATCAGATCACGCGATTTACCATGAGATTAGAGAAAGCCGTATCTCTGTCCGGCGATTGGGAAGTCGGTTTCGTCGAAATGCGATACGCTCGCAGTTGGAATAATTTATTCAGAGTGGAAGGTAGAGTTCGCTATTCTCAATCCGCCGTACAAAACGGCAAGCAGATTTACGTACATCACACTATACGTCTCCCGGTCGGATATTACGAATCGCCTTTCGTGCATTACATAACCTATCATATACAAGAATTTGCGAAAAAGTCGGAACTCAAAGACTTTCCGACCTTTAGTTATAACGTCGTAACGAAACACTTCCACGGAGAAATAAGCGAAGGCGCGAGTCTGATATTTTCACCGGCTCTATGTTCTATGTTGGGCATTGAGTCGCGTCAGAATCCCATACAACATTTCGAGAACGAGCCGTTAAGTTTTAGATCGGGTAGCGCGTGGATTTAATTCCCTTTTCATCTACTGCCACTTGTTGGAACACGTTATGGTCGGGGATACCAAAGTCCCTCTGCTTCGTATCCTACCGATTTCGGAAAAAAAACGGCGATATCGTCCACACCACGTACGAAAAGCCTCAATACGTACCCTTGCAGCAGAAACATTTCGATTCTATCGAGATAGATATAAGGAACGACGTCGGTCTACCCATACCATTCGAAACCGGGAAAGTGTTGATAGCGCTTCATTTCAGATTGCGCAAAATCTCATAACTATTACAATGAAAAGACAATTTTGTTGCGACGCGAGTAGCTTCGCGTACGAAGACTATTATTCTCAACAGAGCGGGAGTGAAATGCCCGTTTCCAAGGCTCTCGTATGCAGCGCAGACACGGACTGGGAAGCATTCTCAGCGGATTCATCAGGAGAAGCGCTTGGCCTTTATATCAAACCGGAGCTAAAGCTTTCGGAAAACAGTTCTTGAGAACTGGTTTGCAGATAGCCAACGACGTTGCGGATGGGCAAAATTTCAAAGAGGCTAGCAAATCTCGTATTCCGGCCGGTATAAAAGAGTTTGCGTCGACCAACTATTTCAATAATTAAAGCGATAGCGGCGATAGGAGACGCAAAAAATCATCAAAGAGATTAAATAAAAAGCTTAGGCTCGATATATTCGACGAGGAATATTGGCCTTCGTTCACCCGCAGTTTTGCGAATGCGCCAAGAGAGAATTGGATCTCTTCGTCGTACCTCTGACGCAGACCAGCATAGAAAGCGGGACTTTTGTGGAATATACTCCAATTTCTACAATTTCTCAAGGAACTCCTATCAAATTCAGCATTACCGGTGCCGGACAAGACTAATTGGATTTGTCGAGCACTCAACTTTACGTTAGAGCTAAAATCGTGCGCGCAAACAACGACGACATAGACGGAGGCGATCACGTCGGTCCCATCAATCTGTTTCTACACGGTCTGTTTTCGGAAGTCGACATTTCCTTAAACGATACTCTCATCACCGATTCGAACAATACTTACGCTTACATAAATTATTTGGAGACGATTCTGAGCTACGGATCCGCGGCCAAAAATATTCAACTCACCTCGGCGCTGTATTACAAAGACGTGGCAAGACACATGGAAAACGCTAATCCGCACGACGACGCCGCTCTAAACTCTGGATTTGAGTGACGTAGCGCATTAACCAATGAAGGAAAGGTCGTGGACATGTTGGAATGCATTTACAGCGACCTATTTTTCCAAGATCGATTCCTTCCTAACGACGTCAATATAAAGATGCGACTCGTCAGAAATAAAGATCCATTCTGTCTGGTGTCACCCATTAACGACGCCACGTTTACAGTACAAATCTTGGATTGCAAACTATACGTTAGAAAAGTGAAACTCAGTCCTTCGGTATTCGTGGCACACGCCAACGCTTTGGAAAGAGGGAACGTGAAATTTCGGATTCGAAGAACCGTATGTAAAACATTTACCGTGCCAGCCGGAAATTTGTATGCAACTCAAGAAAGCCTTTTCTCCGGACAGTTGCCTACCAGAATAGTCATCGGATGCGTGGACAATGACGCGTTTAACAGAAACTACAAGAAGAATCCGTTCAACTTTAAGCACATGAATCTGACTCAGCTAAAAGTATACTTGTATGGTCAGCAGCAATTCGTGAAACCCGTCGTAGTCAACTTTGCCAATAATCAGTTTATTAACGCATACGCCCCCTATTCATAGGAATCGGAAAGTGGATGCGAGACGAATGAAACGAAATTAGCAGAGAAGACTTTTCTGGCGGATACGCTCTCTGCGCCTTCGCACCGACTCCGGACCTCTGCGAGGGCGATCATTTCAATTTGATTAAACACGGAAACACTGGATTGGATATGAAATTGTCTCAAGCTTTGGCCAATACCATAAACGTCATAGCCTTAGCCGAGTTTGAAAATATCTTGGAGATTGACAGGTCTAGGAACGTAGTTTTCGATTACAAAAACTGAAATGGACGGATCCAGAATTGAAACGTTACTTCGACGTGATGCGAAATGCGCGGCGGTGTTTGTTGGAGTATTCGCGCGCGATCATCTACCGAAAACTTTTCGGGACCGGCTCTACTAGTTTGCAATACCGATCCTCGCTACAAAGCCGGACAGCATTGGATCGTTTTGTACCTGGAGGATTCTTCGTTCGGAGAATATTTCGACTCGTTCGGCAAACCGCCAGAAGATGACTTTAGAAATTTTTTGAACAGATATTGCGAACATTGGATTTTTAACGAAAAACATTTTCAAAGTTCCGTTAGTCGTTTCTGCGGACACTATTGCATTTTATACTGCTTGCATAAATGTAGAAATAAAAATCTTACCGCAATTACTAATAAGCTTACTTCGGATACTGGACTTAACGATTATTTGGTTCATAATTCATAATTACGTGTGTAAGACGTTTTCCAATAAAATTTATTGAAACGATTCCGTCATTCTTTTAATGTATAGGAGTTAGAAATTGCTCGAGGGCGTAGGCGATATTATATTTACGTTCGCCAGTTGTAGCGGATATTGTCTTTCGGCATGGGCGAATATTTCCACGAGATCGTTCTTTTGATGAGCGCGCCGCCCTAGGGAGGGGGAGGGGCCAGCCGCCGCCAATGACTGAGCCGTAAACCAAAAAGCGCCGTTTCTCTTCGTGTGTATGTGCGTATATGTGCGTGTATGTGTGCGTGTTTGTGTGCGTGTCATTGTATGCATGTATGTGTGTGTGTGCTTGTATGTGTACGTATGTATGTTTGTGCGTGTATATGTGCGTCTCCGTGTGTGTATGTGTGCGTGTATGTGTGCGAGTCTGTGAGCTTGTATGCGTGCGCATGCGTGCGCATGCGTGCGCATGCGTGCGCATGCGTGCGTGTATGTGTGCGTGTCTTTGTATGTATGTTTGTGTGCGTATTTGTCTTTGTATGTGTGCTTATGTTTCTTTGTACGTGTCCGTGTGCTTGTCCGTGTGCGTATGCGTGTCCGTGTGTTTTTATCCGTGTGTGTATGGCTGCTTGTCCGTGTGCGTATGCCTCTTGTCCGTGTGCGTATGTCTCTTTGTACGTCCAGCAGAAGGATCGACCTCCCCCCGTCGTCAGTTCCTGTACTATCACCACTACTAATGTCATCTTTGTTTAGAAGATTGTGTTAAATGATTTCCATTGAGGTCTCACTGGCTAATTAAACCAACGTATATTCTTGAGCCAAACCTACTGTCGATGGCAATCCCATAAAGATGATGTATAAGTGTCCCTTAGGCCCTAAACAAAAGTAAGTCCAGCAAATCACTTGAAGTCTAAGATTGTAAGCGTTATTGGTTGTAAAAATATAAAAGGAAGCTTTGGGTTATACGAATATTTAATGGCCATTCTAGTTGTAGCCATTAGGCCTACTGCTGTATACAAATGTCAATTTTTTTAAAAGCTCCTTGATTTGATGTAAACCAATCTTAACTATAAACATAAAATATTCCTGAGCAGCAATTGCTGATTTGTTAAAATTGTTGCAGCGGAGTTTATAAGGGCAGTTGTTGACAGAGGGCCACATCAGCTTCACGTAGACACAGCTGTATCTGTACGCTCATCTACGATCCAGTCTGTGGAACTGATGGAAGGATGTACTACAATGAATGCTGGGCCGGCTGCAGGTATATCATATGCAACTATTTCGCCGTTGACATGCTAATATTATGAAGAGAACAGCCAACAGAAGTAGACTGCTTGCACCCCCTCATGCATGTAAGTCACCCAGTTAGCTACATCGGTAAAAGCGCCTCTTTGCAAAAGAGAGCATGTGAAAGGCATATTTCGGAGATTTAAACGTCTCGGGTTTGTACGGTCTTTGCACGGGGACGTTAAATGGCGCGGCCTTAGACTTTCCTTACTATTTTTTCAGTGTGGTTCCTTAGGATAGGACTTGAAGAGTCCTCCTCAGAGGAAATTATCAGCCTTCACTCCTCCATTCGCGCATTCCATAGCAGAGGAAATCAAGGAATTGATAACATTGACCCTCATATAGCGGAATCATTAGCCAAAATAATTAATTGCTCCTGTAACACTGGTCACTTTCCTCAGGCATTGATGTATGTATACATACTACGTATGTACGGAACAAATTCTCTTTGAATAATGAGCTGAGTCGAGGCTATACGGTCGCTACTCCCGATATAAAACCAATCAAGCAATCAATCAAGCCATCTGTTTAAGCAAATAAATACCTCCAATATATTAGTTAGTGCACGTCAAGCCATCTAGGTCCATACATCTTTATTGTCATCTTTGTTGTCAACCAACGTTAGAGAGCAAGTAAGTAAAGTAAGTAAGAATATTATTTACTATACTACCAACAAACGCACAGTGTTTACATAAGGTATAAACAATGGTATCAATTTTAAACAAGGTCAAAGAACATTCTCATATCGAAAGTACTCTTGACAAATTCATTCATTCATTCATTACAGAGAGTTATATAGCGCCCCTTGAAGGCTACTACTCAGGAGCGCTCCCGTCTCCAGCACCTTTAGAGATAAATTTTTAAGGCGAGTATAAAATGAGTCTGAGTGGGCCCTTGGTGACAACCGCAACGCCAACTGGAGCATGTTCCAGAGCGAGGGGCCAACCACTGAGAAGGCACGATTCTCTTTGGTAGTTGTACGAGCAAATGGGAAATGAGTATGCATCGCTCAGTAGAGCGTAGAGAGCGGCGACCCAGTACACTCGAAGTAGAGTAGCAGAGATCGCGAAGATAGGCAGAGGCGAGACCTAACAAGGACCGCCATACCAAAGAGATGATACGGTACGAGATTCGCTGTTGGAGGGGGAGCCAGTGGAGCACATCCAGCATATAGCCGTATACATGACCAAATTTAGGAGTGCGTCCAACAAATATACCAACTCTAGCCATCAAGCACTAACAGAAGCAGCAGATAGACAAAATTTGTCACCAATAGGATTCTAACAGACCAGACATTTAGTCGCATGTGTCCCCGGGCACCAAATTGGAAGGGGCGCCAAAATGAGGATTAGAACTGTTAGCTTTTCATATTGATGCAGACTAATTTTTCCAAATTGAGTTAGTAAGATTTAATTTTTGCACCCCCAAAATATCCTCATTTGAAATAGGTTGCCAAGCATGATTTTGGCACCACTTCCACCCCCACTGATCTGTGATCACTGCAGGGCGACATAATACAAATGACGTATTTCCAAATCTCATTTCACAGCAAATTCTTCTAACAATATTGCTGAGTCAATTGCAAGTTGTGAGCGGTTCTTCAGCAAATTGAAGCGAATTTTGCGGGTTTCAATGGAACAAGATCGTCTCAGCGATCTTGCTCTTCTTAGCATCGAATGAGAAATATTATAGAAAACAAATTTTGATAACGCTATTGACCAATTCGCGACAGTTAATTCAAGTAAAATTACTTTTTTGTAGACTGTCTATGACAGTCATGTAAAAATGGCCTTTTGATGTAGACCTTATTTTGAAAAATGTGAAATAAATTAGAAATGACATAAATGAAATCACGCAGTTTTGGACGAATTACAACGCCCTCGTCACACGTCGTGACAAAAGGCATAAACTCCACCCCAGTTAAATATTACGTCACAAAGCTCATGACCCCAAAAAACAGGTGTCCAGAATGTTATATGTACGTTTTCTTGTAATTGTCAAGCAAAGTAATTACAACTATATAAATACTTTCAAAAATACAGTAGAACGATGAAAAATGGCTAAAGTATAATTATTACACTCACTATGTATTCCGCAGAATAAAAATCTCTGGTAGAATCATTACGCGAAAAGATGTTTGATAATAATAACTTGAAACAATCCAAACTTTATGCATCGCCATACTCCCACGAAGAAGCAAAATGATCCGTCAATAGAATATAAAGAGAGAGCATGGACCTCATCATCTTTTCAATGGATATTCCTTTCAGATCGGCTTTTCTTCGCCCATCCAATCTACGCTCTCTCCATTACTTCGTTTGCAATTACGACCATTAGTTCACGTTGCCGACGTGCAGCGTTTCTCTGTGACCTAACGCGTCTGAGCCAAATAATTGATTCCTGCTTCTGTGTAAAAGAATTGCTGCCTCACTTCCAAAATCCCAAAATTGACACTGAGCGTAAAAACAAACAATTTTAAAATTAAGAATATAAAAATCATAATCATCGTTGTTAAATTGTGTGCTAAACAATTGATGTTAATCAAGAGGAACTTGTTTAATTTAGTAAAATTGTGTAGATAAAATTACACCTTTTGATGTGTTGATGTGATGCTGTGATTTCACATTTCTTATATTACAAATCTTCGAAACTTTCTCATCGCCCAAAAAGTAACGTCAGGGAGACCAGGTCAGACCCCTCTCCTCGTCACACATCGTCGCAGATGTGGAACCTTTCCCCATAGGCGCGTGGCGTTACTTATGGACGACCCCAAAGGGGCGCCAATTCTATAGTTTGTCCCCGGGCTCCAAATGCCCTAGCTACGCATCTGGTCTCATATACAAAGAAATCTGCATAAAGCTATTCAATGTGTGGCTAAAAATACCAGTTTCATGTATGTAGTGTAATTTAGGTAAACAAGTAAGAATATTCTATATTAGACTACAAACAATTGCAAAATAGCCAGCAATTTTAAACAAAGTCAAATGACATTCGCATGAGAAAAAATCTCAGTTCAAAGGTATCAAAGGATAAGGTCATGTGGCCTGGGTCGCATGTTGCAATATTTTAGCATGACATTGTGGTTATTTATATAACTGCAATACAGCTGTGATGCACTATGTACGTTGAACCAATTCCAACTGCTCATAAGAAAGTTCTTGAAGACTCAGGACAACACGATGGGCTTCCCAAGGCCCTTGACCGGTTTACGTTTAAAACCGCGATCACAAAATAGCGATGCACAAAAGCGCGACTGTTTCAAAATAGCGATCATCAAAACAGCGATTTTTTTTATACAATATCTAATATTTAATATAGCAAATTCGGCAATCTGATTCGTGGTCGCTTAAGCTTTGACCTTCTCCATAGTTTTTCCGAACCTCGACTTTGGCAGCAACAGGAACATGATTGTAAATAGAAGGTATGCGGACGTTTCATACAGCGGACTGTTCATCCAATTAAAACAATGGATAAACATACATGTAGGCCAAGGGTACCAATTCCTAACAAATTCTGATACAATAAATATTATTGTTTTATTTGCTCATTGTCTCCGTGTCAATAAGCGACATGTCTACTCTACGTTCAATTGAGGGCCGTTAGTTTTCAAAAATGTTTACTAGTTTGCTCACACTGATTTTTACCATCTGTTTGGGTCGCCTCTAACGATGCCCGCCCGAGCTTACTTTAAGTCAACATTATATATAGGCCTGTAGCCTACATATGCAGAAATTGAGACGCAGAATATGTTCATAAACAGTCAATGATTTGAATAAAATGTAACACTAAATGTTTAGAAGGTGTCATTTTTGCGATTACAATAATGATATAATTTTGGATCTTCGATGAATCGTCTTTGGATGCACCGTCAGTGGATGAACAGTTCGCTGGATGAATCGTCCGCTGGATGAATTTCCTAGAACCGAATAGAGATTTTCAGTACATCTTCTCCCTCAGTATGACAACGGGCGCGACATTTAAATTTATCTTAATCATTGCATTTCCAATGTGTTTTTACATGTATCGCTTTTTCGTATCGAAATGTATAGCCTAACCGTCCATCAATAAGAGATCTCAGAACCTTGTTACTTTTCAGGAATTCAAGCGGCGTCTTCGACGTCTCAGCAATCTGCTGCGACTGAGAGTCGATTTCTCCTATGCATTACACAATACAACTAGGCATTTATAAAGCGCTTTGACAAGACAAGTCTTGCACAAAAGCGCTTTGCTGCATTCTTAGTCATGCATCAGGGGAAACAGGTAGGTTTTCAGTTTTGTCTTGAAAAGAGCAACGGTTGTAGCCTGACGAACTGAAATTGGGACACTATTCCATTCTGTGGGTCCTGCAACTGAGAATGCACGGTTCCCAAACTTCTTGTTAGTGCGAGGTATGGTAAAGTCTCCACGCGTAAATGAACTGAGTCCTCTTGTGGTAGAGGCAGCGCATGATGCAGCCATGGACGTCATGTACGAGGTGGAGGTTTCGTTATGAATGTGGTACATGAGAAGGGAAATCTTGAAGGCAATACGGGCATGGATGGGGAGCCAGCGTAGCTGTTGTACGGATGGTGTGATGTGGTCGCGAGGAGCAAGACCTTTTATTTAGTGGGCAGCAGAGTGTAGGATTGATAATAGGGGCTGTAGTGTTGACGCAGGAAGTCCAGAGAAGATGGAGTT
The DNA here is from genome assembly GCA_959347315.1 of Bimastos eiseni. Classification (NCBI taxonomy): domain Eukaryota; kingdom Metazoa; phylum Annelida; class Clitellata; order Crassiclitellata; family Lumbricidae; genus Bimastos; species Bimastos eiseni. The sequence continues at coordinate 8,187,594 of OY365813.1, read as the reverse complement.
GCAATAGTCCAGGCGAGAAATGACGAGAGCCTGGACAAGGATACGGAGGCAGTTTTCATTCAGGAAGCGTTTCACTTGTCGAATCCGACGCAGGTGGTAAAAGCACGCTCTAGCGATGGTGGATATGTGTTGGATCATGTTCAGCTTACTATCCAGAAAAACACAGAGATCGCGGACTACATCGGAGCTAGGGTGTGATGGCACAGCTTGTATCAATGTTGAGATTTTTTATTGTATCGTCCACAATCGTACTGTTTTGCCGTTCGAACCAGATGAGTTCAGTCTTGGAAGCATTCAATTTCAGCCGCATGGATGTGCACAAGGATTGAATATCCTCGACGCATGATGCGATTTTAACTTTGATGTTTTCACTGTTTTTTCCAAGGAGCTTTATGTAAAACTGGGTATCGTCAGGATATAGACGAATGATGATGTCGTACTGACGGTGTTTGATGTGTACAAGATGAATAGGAGTGGGCCGAGAATAGATCCTTGAGGCACGCTGAAGAGGACCGAGAAGGTTTTGGATGAGCTTCCGCCGAATTTAACGCTGTGCGACTGCGAGGATAAGAATGAAGCGATCCACCAGACAGCTGAAGCAGTGACGCCGAATTGTACTTGGAGAATTTCAAGGAGTATTGTGTGGTCCACGCAGTCGAAGGCAGCAGAAAAGTCCAGGAGTAGTAGGGCAGCGATGAAACCAGAGTCCAGGGCCAGGACAATATCATTGTTAGCTTTGACGACTGCTGTTTCAGTAGAATGATTGCGACGGACGCCCGACTATGTGGAGGGTAGTAGATGATGTGATTCCATGTAGTCGGATAATTGCCTGTGGATAACTCCCTCGACCAGTTTCGAGATAAAAGATAGATTCGCGATGGGGCGGCAGCTGGCTGGGTCTGTTGGGTCAAGGCCTGGTTTCTTGACGCGGGGTCGAATGATGGCTCGTTTGTGTTTAGTTGGGAGAGATGACTGGGTTATGGAAACATTGATGAGGACGGCGAGGATTGCGGCTAAGACGGTGGAGAGCCATTTAAGCAGACAGGTGACAGCAGAATCCAGTTCGCACTGTTTCGTCGAGGAGTTGCTTAGTTGATACTACATATTAAGGAAAAATTTGCTTAATAATTGATCCTTTGAGGTGATAGTGGAAATAAACGTCAACGTACAAAGAAGCAATAACAGATATATCAACAGCCAGGTCTGCTGAAGCAGCAGAAATTAAGAGCAACTATATTATAGAAAGGTGAATATACAGAAGAACAATTAATAACTTTAAGAAAATGCTATGACTCAGTATGTGCGATGTAAACTAAATTATTCAACTGCTCTACTGTAGAGTACGTCCTACCTTGGCGCCATATAATGTCATGAAAAATCACAGACCTACATGCACCTGTGTAGGCACCATGTGATGGTGGGAAAATTCACACCTAGTCGCTATGTATTATTGACTAGGCCTACACGCGAAATGGCGGTAACATGCACTCTAAAGTCTAGAGTATGAAATTCTGCTGCAGCCTATCCTAGGTCCTACTGTTGTGTTTGGGGAGTCTACAGGGTCTACTGCGCCAAAAGATGTCACAAACTCTAGAAATTATATAATTTGTCTAATGCGCAGTGCAGCATCCGACATGATACTTATCGAAGTCTTCACCTTACGTCTGCAGGGAAGTGTCCATTTCTCGTCGTGGCAGATGTCGTCGCGCAGTAGCATCTGATTCATCTACCCAGCGCTGTGTCTGTCCGGCGATTTTCGATCCAGTCTGTGGATCTGATGGAAAGACCTACGGAAACAAATGTGAAGCAGCATGCAGGTAACATTGGAGACGTAAGACATTTCAATCTTACACAGCGAAACCACAGCTTGAGCAATAGTTTATAACACTACCAACACAAGTTGGGTTCTGAAACCACTCAAAAGAGCTTCGTGTCGGCAAGGTGAGAGGGTCAGTAATTTCAGTATATATATATGGTTATATATAATATTTTATAGATATATATATATATATCGAAGAACTTTGCATATATGTTGGCCCTTCAGCTTGGACCTGTCTTCCAAAGTCCCTGCACCTGGAAATCTTACTGACCCTCTCACCTTGTCAGTTTCGAAGACGCCTTAAGACTTTCCTGTTCCCTTGCCCAAGCACAGACGCCCTTAGATAGCGCTGTTGATTCGCGCCGCGCTATATAAATGCTTGATTACATTACATTACATTGATCACATTAAAAAATGACGAGTTTTTAAGTTGTGGAAACGAACTAACTACCACTGGTCGTCTTTGTATCACGATGCTATTGCATTGCTCTACTATGCAGAGGGCAACATCGGTCAAAAGCAACGTCTAAGCTTCTACCCTTCTCAAAAATGTATAATCTAAACTCTTATTGAATTTGCTACTGAGTTATAATCGCATGTATTGTATGCTTTATGGTTATAATTGGTAATTGCTCAAAAACAGTCAAGAAGCATATCAATAAACTTGATAAACTTAATGTGAATAAAACGTTCAATCACGTTTTAGTAAATCTGTTGCTTGTCACAGTTGGTGAAAATATTGGTTTTGAATTGTGCTTGCAATTGTTCTTTATTTGCGCTTGGCATTCAGTAACTGCCGCCTATTTGGGGTTTCTAAATGTTCATTAGTTAAGCAGTTTCGTCTCTTTGACCTGATGTTGGTCATTGCAGAAAAGCAGCTTCACATACATAAGTACTTTCAAAAATTGTCAGTATTTGTTTACAATATTTCGATATGACATGTGTGGAAACTCATCAGAAGAAACACATTAGAACAATCCAGAACTCATTTGGAGACGTATCTTTGTCCTTGTCACGAAGTGCCATAAATATTATTATGGTGCATTTCAAATATTTCTTGCTGCACTGCACTTTCATCTTCTTCCAATAACTGCATTTTTGTGGCTACAATGGAAGTATCGCATGTAAATGGATTTTCAACAAAAAGCAGCAGATAAATCGAATTGCAAATGTCTTTGAAACGATCGGAGAAATCCACATCCAACTTTTCCAATGATAGGCTGAATTGATCACTTTGACTTGATCTGGAAATTCTTGTGCAGCCTTTGAAGGTGCTGGAATGTGTGTAAAGTTTTATTGATTCAACTGACTGATGAATAATTCTAGCTTTCTTTCAAAAACACTAATTTCCTTCACAAGAGGAGTCGATAATATTTAATGCCGCCCTTCCAATTTCCGTAATTTTCAGTTTTTCGCTTCGCTCCATTTACTTGGCATTTGCTTAGATCTTACAAATGAAAATCATTTATTAATCACTGTTTACAAAGCATTTCCATGCTAGTGTCCTGGAGATCCACTTCCTGCACTGATAATTCTCCACTATCACCCTACAGATAGTGTTTGTCGTGTTACGTGTTACTGGTATTACGCCATAGCCTACTATAGCGACTACGGCAATTATTATACTAGTACTAGTATATATTTTAATAATGTCTAGACTAGACTTGAATAATTAGACCTACTATTAGTTGATTTGATTGATCTCAGTTCATCGTAGTTTACTTTACCTGGTTACGAAGGAATCGCTATGAAAAAAGGCTAGAGATTAAAGACCCAGATATAGCGTAAAATTCGAGAGCCCTTGCAAGTTGTTTAAGATTAAACCGTGGACCGCACTCGGGCTGCAGGCCACATGTTGGACAGCATTGCTCTAATACTTGGTAATGGAATTGATAAGCCACAATGGATTGCTTCCGTTAGATTCACTTTTCCAAGCTCTGTCCTGTTGAGGCTGTAGTCTGTAGATTACTTGATACAATAGGTAGGCGTATACCGTCAGTCGACACATGTAGAAGACTGTGTCTTCAACCCTCCACGTTTCAATGAGACCTGCTGAATATAATAATTAGCCCTGATTGCGATGAGGCAAGCGTAAGTGAAAAGGTCACATTAAACATGCAGGCCTAATGATGGCAATGTATTCGCGATTGATGAGAGATCCAGTCACTCAGTAGCTCTATCCACCTCTGAGAAGGACTGGTTCACCAGAGATGGCACTTAATTACACTTCAAATGTCAAAGTGTGAAACTATTGAAACAAATTTCTTTAGTAATTTTGATACCTCGATATTGGCATCTATTTGCTTATAGCATAAGTAATTTCTTAAAATGTCTGAGACCGCATCCAGAGTGAATGAAATATCTCAACCCATCTAGTTGGGCATCGACGTAGATTTTCCTGTATGTTACATCCGCACTGTGGCATTTGTTTTTGCTGTATGCCCCGGTCAATACGAATCTATTCAGTCGTGCATGCTTTCCATATTTAAGGGCCACTCATTCAGCTGTCAAAGTAGACTGGCCTTTTTTCCTGTCAATTGTCAATCAACTCCAATTGGATTCTGACTCAATGTAACCCAGGAAACACACGAGTAGAAAGAAGGCTTTCATAAATAGAGGAGTTCATCTGTGTCCGTCATCCTAGAAGAATAAACGGTCACAGGATATTATTATATTCATAACGTTCGGTTATAAGATTAGACATGATTATCTTCAAACAGTTTCTATGGAAGCAGATCGAGTGGGGAATTATTTCCACTCAAATTACACATTTTAATGTGTTAGCTATGGGGTCGTTATATATAGATTAAAGATTTGAAGGCGACTATTACACATATCTTGCATCTTAGTTGTACCTTCCGCAATTCAATTTCACCGTATCTGATCTCACTTCATCACACCCTTCCTAACCCAGCCTTACCCTTTCCTCCACAAAATCGTCACGCAGCGTGTTATATCGAAGTCAAATGGAAATCCAGCTCATCGCATATTTTATGAGTTTTATTTTTTCCACACAGGGGCGTTTCTGTTGCAAGTCAAGGTCCCTGTCTCTCGACCAATCTGGGGGATGACTACAACATGTCTGTGTAAAGTGGGACTTACAACAGCGCCTGTCGAGCAGAATGCAGGTATACCCAACTATACCATCACCTCTCAACATAATATAATTTTATGACCCCAGCATTGACTCCCCATTCAGAGAAGAATCCGGCATGCGTAACCTGATAGAGTAGACCTGTATAGCATTCAACTGTAGTAAAATTTAATAATCAATACCTCTACATAAATCTACTTCACCAAACATTTAATAACTTAACTAAATTTCTCTTCGTGACTTTGTTGCACAATTAATCTAGTTAAAGAGATATGTTCTGCATGTGCCATTTCCTTTATTAGTTTCAAGTAGCAGTTATCGATCGAAGTCACTTAAATAAATAGATCACAAAATTAATAATAAACTTAATGAACGTAAAGAACATTCATGAGTTCTAGTAGCCTAAGCCCCTAATTTATATAGTTGGAGATTTATAACAGAGTGTTCATTAATAAATAGATTATTACCAGGTTAGTTGGCAGGTAGATAGAAGAGACAAGTTTATCTAATGAGGAACTTTGTTGCTCTTTGTAGAGCAACGTACGCGTGTGGTTCGACGATTCGTGTGAAGTCCAATCGTGTTTCAAAGTGAAAGTATAAAAAATTAATGATCGAGAAGATAAATGACGCTTGCAGCATAGCTCGACCAAATAATTATTTACTCGCAGTTATTATTGATAGTCGCCCATTATATCCTTTCAAAGCTTTAACGGGAGCACTAAAACTAAGTCTAAAAGAACATTAAATATATAAATGAGTATAATTTTAGGCCATAATGATTCAACAGACACAATTATGAAATATTTAGTCAGAGTTATTGTAGTTTGACTTATATCAATAAATGCAAATTCTTAAGATGACTCGTTTACCTAACTGACTTCATTTACCTAACTGACTTCATTTACCTAACTGACTTCATTTACCTAACTGACTTCATTTACCTAACTGACTTCATTTACCTGACTTCATTTACCTGACTTCCTTTACCTAACTGACTTTATTTAAGTAACTGACTTCATTTACCTAACTGACTTCGGGCATAAAGCGTCTCTCAATCGTCGCCATGTTCACTTAATATTAACAAGATACGGTAGTATTGAAGGGTCTAAACTGAAGACTTAGTCGTAATCTCGAGCTTTCTAAAGCGCCACAAAACAGCTAAGTGCTGTGCAACCGCATATTACTTGGCGAGCGTCAAATGTTGCAAGAGGGACTATGCAACGATTCCAAGTGGAGATCCATGTTCGATTGCCAAAATACCAGAGAGAGAGACATATAGAAAGACAGAGAGAGAGAGACAGAGAGAGCCAGAGTGAGAGAAAAGAGAGAGAGAGAGAAAGAGAGAGAGAAAGAGAGAGAGAGAGAGGACAAGGCAGTGGATATGCTATCACGGAGTCCGTCTTACATCAGGAATATTGGAGGGATCAAGACAAAAAGTAATACAACTCTATTTAATCATTTCTCTGTCATTTTAATTTGCTGCTTAAGATGATATGTTCATGATGTGACATCTTTTGGCTGGGAGTGTTTCTGTGTGTAGCCAGATGATGATATCTTAGTGCTGAAGTGCATAAGTGAGAAAGCATTCAAAACTTCTAGCATGGCTATAATCCAACTGCGCATAGAAGACATATTGAGAGCAGCCCATTAAGAGAGCTAGCCCCGCAGGAGAGCAGCTATAGGCATGAAGTGTACGAGACTCAATTTTCTTAACGTCGGCATATGAAAGTAGGTGACCAATTATCTCTTTCTCTCTCTCTCGTTCTCGTTCTCTCTCTCTCTCTCTCTCTCTCTCTCTCTCTCTCTCTGTATCTCTCTCTCTCTCTGTGTCTCTCTCTGTTTCTGTTTCTGTCTCTCTGTCTCTCTATCGCTTTGTTTGTCTGTCTGTCTGTCTCTCTCTCTCTCTCTCTGTAACAAACACACACACACACATTAGTACTCTATAAGAGAACGAAAGAGCAGAAATGGGTTGGGTGAAGAACGCTGCCATTAGTGTACTTTCACTCACGATGAGATGAGATGAGATGAGATCACGCCACCTGGCGAATATTCATCGCATTATTTTGCATGTGTCCTTATGTCAGTGACCTTGTCTGAGGACTGGGTGGATGGATAGATGGATGGATGGATTGATGGCTTGATGGATGGATTGATGGATGGATGGATGGACGGATAGACAGATAGACAGAGAGACAGATAGACAGATAGACAGAGCGACAGAGAGACAGAAATGTTATACAGCAACGCATGCAATTTAAATTGCAGATACTAACGGAGTTTTAGCTTATTTACGTAGCCTAGTTTTTTTTTGTTAGTGATAGCATAAGTCGTGCAGGACTTTGTGATAACATTTCGTGGCCGAGGGACATAATGACATAGCGTCGTTGCAAGGATGTTGAGCGTCTAGACAAAAACGATTGCCGTCTGCTCCGACAACAGTTCATTAATAGCTGCATGTGCTTCGAACAATGGGAAATGTTCTTGATTCATCGAAATGTGGATATACAGTAGCTACAATGAGTGGACTGATGTAGTAACGACTAAAAATCGACAGTCTGGAACGTGTCATTAATTTGCGATTTAGAAGTCCCAACGTGGCAGCTACGAGACAGTAATAAGACGGATGGTATCACTTGATGAGTTCAGCAGATGAGACTGTCTGTAATTTCAGACCCATAGGACGTCCTAATCTTCATCTGGCTCTATACAGAGCAGTGTTGGGCACGAGGTCAAAACCTCGAGACCAAGACCAAGACCGAGGGTCCGAGACCAAGACCAAGACCAAGACCGATACTCTTTTTTTTATTAACAATTCAATTTGTTAAGACGATAAAACGGAATAAGACGTAGGGTAACAGTGACTATACACGTTGCCGACCACACAATTATTAGATTGTTCCAAAACCTTGACATTTGTAAAAGCAAATTTTTAAATGGCTGGTTCCGTTGCAAATGCATTTTGTACCCATAGTAACATGTATGTATATATGTATAGATGGTAAGCACGTCATAAATCGAAAACAAGTGCGTAGGGCCTAAACATCCGGTGTCTCTAATAATCGAAAATAGCCGTCAAATATCAAAGAAATTGCTCTGATACAGCAAATGACCAAGAACGCTAACCTAAGACGGAGACCAATCCCAAGACCGTCCCTTTAAGAACAAGACCGTTCCTTTAAGACCAAGACCGACGCAGTTGAGACCAAGACCTTGACCGCAGTTTTCAGGTCGCGAGACCAAGACCGTGGTCTCGAGCCCACATCCCTGGTACAGAGCGTATTAGCCACATTCGAAGATATAGCGCCGCAGGGTAAACATGTAAGTGGGTCGACGCTGGAGGAAGTGTTGATCTTCACATACACGTAGTTCGTCATAGCACAGGGTAGAATGTGGATTGTGACGTTGGTCAATGGGCATCGATTGTTGTCGTAGACGGTAGACGTAGACGTAGATAGACGTATACGGTCTACGTAGACGTACATGTACGTGTAGATACAATGGGGATAAGTTTAAGTTCAAATGTCGATTAATTACAGCATAACAAATGAATCGACTTAAGGGCAGTCACCCTAAGGATAATTGATATGCCATCTCCAGGTTAGGGTTACCTGTGGGTTACCGGTTGGAATGAGTGACCGAAATGCCAGCTGGAGCAATATCATCCATTGACATGTTCATAAATGAACTGAGTTGAGGATTGACAATAGGCCAAATGTGAATCTATCCAGCGAATAACAGTTCATCAGGAGGGCATCAATCAATGCGGACTTTCTGATGCAAGATCATCCAAGTCATGTTATTTGTCACGTGAGTGCATGAGGGTCTCTAGTAGGCTCATGTTTATTCATGTAGATGTTCTTTAGGCAAATACGTAGGCCCTACTGGCCTCATTAAGCTCATTCACAACAATAAAAGAATCATGATGATGGTGTCGATGATTCTCGCTTAATAATTACGCAAGGTTGTCACAAGTGTGCAATCTATTTGCAAGATATTCGATTGGCAGTTGAGCTTTGAAAGGCATGTGTGGGCATCCTCATGCAGAAGATTGTATCAATCTAAATTGGGCTTGATGATGGAGCCATTCTAAGCGAACTGCAATGGAAGCGAATGTTGGCGTTTCATGCTCTTTGCTAATATTTATTTCGTTTCAGTTGACGCCGCTTGATTGCCTTAATTGAACTTATACAATAGACCGACTTATGCGTAACAGAGGTCCACATTTACATTGTAAAATTGTCTGAATGTATTGTTACATGTGTATTCAATAACGGGATTGATACTAAATGCCACAATGTCTTCAGCAGCCATTCAGTTATGTTACCTGCTGATATTATCATCGGTTCTTGTAAATGTCTACGCATTTCATACTTATATATAATATGTATATTATGTCTATAATAGTAATAAGTAATCTAGATTAGATTGTAGTGTCATCACAGGCAGATTAAGTGATTTAGTACCATAATAACAAGCGCTACTAAGAATCGTCAATAATAGTAGCATGGAATGGTTCAAATGTATTCACACAAATTGCAACAGAGACTATATTCGGAACAGAAATTTTACTTAATAAAATCTTTGCGTTTACTGAGATTTCTTTATCGATGACTGTTTTGACTCGTCAGTTTTTCATTGGTATCAGTCAATAAATAAATTTATTTTCCAATAATTCAGTTTTAGTCTGTCAATTTGTGAGATCAATCAACTGTCTTCTCGCGGAATTGCAAAGTAGGGAACTCGACTTTAAATAATAGGCCTATTTATTAAGCATTCGCATAGTCAAAATAGCCAGCAGACGACATCTAGCACAAAGGCGTGTTCTGCGCACATACAACGTAGTCCCCATAAAGAGAATATTTCACAGGTTATATTGCTGGATATCAAACATGAAACGCTTCATATAAACGCAGATGGAACCATGTTTAGCAAATGTCTACTCACCGCATCTTTTTTCTATAAAGTATGTGTTGGTGACTGGAGTTAATTTTATGTAACAATTATCGATCAACTATTGAAGCTCAAGGTGAGGTCAGGAAAGGTCAGATGAAAGAGTGCGTGAAGGTAAGAGGCTGGGTAAGGGTATACTGTTGGGAGCTGAATTGTCCCAGAAAATTTGCCAGACGACGTATACGGGTGCAGGTCAGATTAAATGTTCGTTGAATTATTATAGTCAGATGTGACTTTGCAGTGCGTCTACCTACATAGAATAACAATAGCCACCAGCTGACCTCCGACAACAATACAGCAATGTAATGTTACAAATATACATGGACATGTAATACGGACATGTAATGTATGTTTGTAAGACTGCAAGTGCTCGAGTGGTTATGCATTGTCTGAGTTATACCGATGGTCCCAGTTTCGTAGTCAGTTGTTGGTCAGTCGACAGCAATTGAAGTCAAGACCGGCTCGTAGTCAATCTGCGAACAGTGGAATTTAGAGGTCAGTGGGCGGCTGTTGAAAGCCAGTGGTCAGTTCATGGTCATCAGATGACCGAGAGATCAGAAAGAGAAAGAATCCTTTCGTATATTCGTGGACCTAAAGGTCAATCGTTAAGGGAGGCGAAGAGAGAATTAATCAGGTCGACCACTGATCAGGCGGGCGCATCACATCCTCCTCATCCTCTTCCTTCTCACCATGTTTAGCTTTGTATTCCTATTCCTCCTCATTTCTTCCATCCATCTCATTTCTTCCATCCTCCTCATTCTCCTCCATCTACCTCATTCTCTTCCTTCTCACCATGCTTAGCTTCTTCTTCTTATTCCTTCTCATTCTCTTCCTTCTCACCATGTCTTCTTCTAATTTCACCTTCTTACACCTTTCCTCATTTCACCTCATTCCCTTCCTCCTCTTCTCTTTTTATCCTTTTCCTTCTTCTTCTCCTTCGTCGCCCCTTTGTCCTCTCTTTCCATGTTTCGTTTCCTCTTCAAATCAGTTGACTCCTGACATACATTAATCTTTTTTTCTTCCCAATACTCCTGTTCCTGTTCCTCCTCCTCCTCTTGCTCCTGCTGCTGTTCCTTCTACTGCTCCTACACCAGTTCCAGTTCATCCTTCTCATGTTCCTCCTCCTCAGGTTCCTCCACTTTCTTTACCTCCTTCTCCTGTTCCACTTGCTCATGTTCCTGTTCATCCTCTTCCTCCTTCTGTTCTTCCTCCTGCTGATCCTGATCCTCCTCCTCTTCATGTTCTTCCTCCTTTTCCTGTTTGTCTTCCTCATGTTCGTTCTCCTTCTGTTCCTCCTCCTCCTGGTCCTCTTCCTCTTGTTCCTTCTCCTCCTCCTCCTTGGTCATTGTATTCTGCAATTGCCTTGAGCTGTATAAATTTCTCGTCGAACGCATTCGTGACATCTCCGTCCCTGAGAACCAGAACCAGAAGTAGACGCACTGAAACAAACAGAGAGACGCAGGAACAGACAAACAGTCTGATAGATGGACAGACAGACTGAGACATATGAACCTCAGAAACCGACGGATGGAATGGTGAGGGAGAAATATGAACACCTCGGATGAGAAATGTGGCTCAACTTGTACATGTACATTAAAGCGAAATCACCAA
>OY365813.1:8108620-8173620 GCA_959347315.1 Bimastos eiseni | reverse complement strand
AGAAAGAGAGAGAGAGGAGAATATGAAAGTGGGTCGTACTACTTTCTCGTGCCCTCTCTGTCATCATCGCTCTGTTCACTTATATATATATAATTATGTCTCAATCTCTCTTTCTTTAGTATGCCTACCATTTCTACGTCTGTGTTTTCTTCATCTTCAGTTTTATCTCTCTCTCTCTCTCAGTCTCTCTCTCTCTGTCTCTCTCTGTCTCTCTCTGTCTCTCTGTCTGTCTCTCTCTATCTGTATATTTATATCGCTATCTCTATCTTTAAATCTCTATCTGAATCTATAAATATTCATCTCTATTTTTTATTTTGCTCTATCTCAGTATCTCTATATTTCTTTTGGAATTTCATTATCTCTAGTCTTTCGTAAGTCAATTATATCGATGAAATGAGAACACGTAACGTTTGTTAACTACAGTTATGCTTAACAAGTTGAATAAAAAGTTCTACGGACGATTAGTGCTGACAAAAGGGTAGACGATACATGTTTAAGTTAATTTGGTATTGCTAGATTTAAATAACGTTATGTTAGGTATGTAGCGCATCTCATTGGTAATTCTATTTCAGGCAACTGGACCTGAAGAAGTAATCGAAAATTGTCGATTGTAGGATTTGCTCTTATTAGGTCTATACAAAGACATGTCTGCAACCTCTTGCAGATTTCCTTAGCCATTTCTTTCGACCTCGGCAGACGCTCGTCTAATCTAGTCAGAACTTCCTCACCACACCGCGCAATGCTAATGATTTCCGAAGCGCCATCTAGCGACGGACTCAAGTTGAATTGCGACAGAGTGGCACATGCATACATGTATCTCCATAGGCCGTAGAGTGCAAATATCGTCTATCCACCCGACTCGTATGCATATTCATGTAAAATATTGTATTGTATCTGTTGATTTATATATCTCCAATCGCAGAATAATTATTCAGAGATGTTCGAGCACAGAAACTCCGGGAAAAAAGAAACGTCTTTAAAGAGCGCGAAGCCGATGGAGAGAATCCAGTCATTAGTTAGTCGTTAATGATGGAGGAAGGTCATTCCAGGTAGATGAGCCCACAACAGCAAGCGTCCGGTATTGGGCCAGAGGAGTCTTAGTCCTAGCCACAAAACGATCAAGAAGGAGACGAAGTTGCAGATAATGGCTTTCGCAAAATAGTCAGAGAGATATCACAGGGTACAGCCTCTGCAGGGCATTGGAAACAAGAAAGAGGATAGTGCATAGAATACTTTTATATGCACTTATATCGTTTATGAAATTGGCAAAATATATAATGAAAATTAACGAGATGCGTTATTGTATATCGATTATCATAATTATGAGTAATATCAAACGATAAGAGGATAATACAAAATATTTCCTTTCAAAATAATCTCAATATCTTCGCCGATGATGTTCATAAATAATTGGCGTGTATACACAGGGATATATTGACGCATGTCATTTCTGACAAGGTGCCGGAATAGAGAGTCTGATCGTCATTTTCCCCGGTTAATGGAGATGAGATGCGTTCCATGGAACGCTGACCTTTCTCATCCGGATCATTGCGTTACTTGACCCGTGACTGTCGTGCTCCATTGCACATGGACCTCGCTCCATGGATACATGATAGCAGCAGCAACGCCTCCCACTCCCTCGGTCTGTTCATATATATATATATATATATATATATATATATATATATATATATATATATATATATATATATATACACGTCTCTCTGCCTGGACGATGAGGGATGGAGGGCTGGGTGGATTGTTGGATGGGTGGGTGAATGGGTGGATGCATTTTTTGCCGCCGATCTGTTGCACTTGGTTTCCGAATCCAATATCCGTCGTGCAGAATGAGTTCTGTGATTAAGTTCAGCGTTTCATTCATCCATTCGTATAGAGCGGATCGGACGGTTCAGTCGCGTTGGTCTATTTCTATAATAGTACACGCATCGATGATCATTCATTTAAAACGTTCAGGTACATTAATTATGATGCGCCGGTTGTTCCACCAATTAGCTTCAGGAACTAATGAAGCTCAGTTGATGTATATCTCTGCGTCTATTGACGTACGTCTCTGCGTCACGTTTGCTAACCAAATTACTCAACCAAACTGCTCAACACGTTCTTAATCTAATGCCACTTCTTTACTAGCATTTCATGGCAGCTCCATTTGGTATTCTCCGCACCGTCGCTAGAGGTGGGGCAAACTCCCAAAAGACCTTAGACATCTTGCTCATCTACAACCTGTTGGTATTTTTGAACTCTCTCATTCTTCTGCACTTGCATCTGAACCTTTTATTCAGCAAAACAATATTTTATCCGTATTCCTACTGTCTTCCTAAATCAATTAGACTCGAGCAGAATATTCTATCACTTGGTTGGACTTATGAGGATCTCTGGCCCTGATAGGCACTACTAACCAGCAGATTGTTTTTACCTTGATTTGAATGTGTGATGGTTATTGCGACGCAGCAGTTGTGTGACGTTCAGAAATGTTTTGACGATCGTATGTTTGTATTGCATCACAAATGCACATTCAGATAGCACCACACTCGCCAAATCTGAAGCGCAACCTATGGGAACTAAACAGAGAAAATACTGTTGTGTTTACTAAGGGATGACAGACGCAAGATATACCTCAGTCAAAGATTCACGTATCTAAGAATAATCACAGTTGATGGATGTAAGTAGGTAAATTGAGTGATTACCTCAGTACGAAAGCATCGTCCACTCACGGCCTTATTTATTATTAAGAGATGCTTTCATGTTACTGCCTTGAACAGGGACGGCCATTGTAAGGCAGCAGTGAACAGCCATAAGATGCGCGGAGTCTCTCTGGACTGCTGGGAAAACTTGTAAGGAAGAAATCAACAAATGCGGACAGCATATGCCATGAGCATTAAATGCTAATGGATTATAAATATTTTATTAAGACTTTCTGCTAGATTTACGAACACTAAATCCCACCTGTATAATTTCTTGCGTTTGCTTTCATCGTCAAAGTTTTTAGCAGAACACAAGTCATCTATAATAGTCTTAAAGAACTTGAGATGGCTAGACTATAGATGGAACATGAATTGTGCGTTAATACAATAAAGTCACTTTACCAATACATTTATCTTGACAGAGTTTAATTCGGTTTGAACACGAAACAGAATCCGTAAGTATAGCTGCACAGCCGGACACCTTAAAACAGTCCCCATGACTGTTTTAAAGTACCCAATGTCTAGTAGGACATGCCAAATATGATGGTCTATGACTCTATGGTCATCATAGACCATCATATGTGGCATGTCTAGTAACACATTGGGTTATTTCAGTACAGTCAAGGATCATTATTATTGCTGTTATTATTATTATTATTATTATTATTATTAACTATTACTATTACTATTATTATTAGGATTATTATTAGGATTTTTATTAGGATTGTCATTGTTGTCATTGACATCGGATCCGTCCTGGGCCACCGGGTACATTATAGACCGCTTATCAGGTACTTGCAGCCTTATTCTTATTCTTATTACCGAAATTTGATACCGCTCTTCTTCCAACATCTTTTGCTCAAAAGGTGCATACACACGCCTCGACGGCGCAACTGGAGTTGTACGCCAGAGCAACTGTGCGCATGATTATGTCATCCTTGACATGGTGCCCTTGAAAGCGACTCAATGAATCGCTGGATCATTGTCGACAAGCTCTGGAAGAGAAAGCTTATATAATTTTCGCTGGTGTCACCTGTAGTTTTGACGCTACTATTATTGTCATTATAATAATAATAGTAATAATAATAGTAATAGTAATAATAATAATAATAATAATAATAGTAATAATAATAATAGTAATAATAATAATAGTAATAATAATAATAGTAATAATAAGAATAGTAATAATAATAATAGTAATAATAATAATAATCGTAATGATAATAGTAATATTTATAATAATAATAGGGAGCTTTGGTGGACAGAACCGGATACCACGAACTTTCCTGCGGTCTGTGCCCTGCATGCGGTCACCAACGACATCATATGCAGAAGTCTGATGTGGGCAGGATTCCTCGCTACCAAGGAGCCCACAGGCCTGCTGAGAACGGACGGGAAAAGACCGGACGGACTCACCTACACCCCCATGGTGTTATAGCATGACGATGGTGTTGAGCAATAGCTCAAACGTGCTCCATAGCTTTAATGCAGTCAGACATTGGCAAGGCTCGTCAGTGAATGACTTGCTTTGGGGCCCTACACAGAGTTTATTAAACGCAGACCAAATAGTAAAGGCGAGCTTAAATTTCGTGTCGTTTGATGTTTACACTGAGATCAAAGGTCAATGATGACAGTCGAGTGCAACTGCGTCGTTTGTTGTTGGGTTCCTTGTCGGAGATTCGCTCAATTTGTCTTCGTTTTTGTCTCAATGCAACGAGTAGCAACATAACGCAGTCGTTTAACGAAAAGTAAAGCGTAGGCCTGTGACGAACCTTGCCAATTAATGTCTGACTGCGCTAAATCCTTGGCGCACTTTTACAACGACGACAGGCTGTCAACAACTGTGGTAACGGGTGCAAAACAATACAATACAATTGCCTTTATTATCGCCCTTGTTTCTAAGTTTCCCAAAAGCTAAGAAGTGCACACCCCTCGATGGCTTAACTGCAGTTGTAATGCAGAGCAACTGTGAGCGAAGGACTTACTCAAGGTCCCTGTAGCCACAGAATATATTCTGTGCTATAGCCACAGTAACTGCATCGGACGAGAGCCCAACTCGTACCCTCCGCGTCACAGGCCGACCGCTCTAACCAATCGGTCACTTAGGAATAATGTCGTGACGTGACATGACCTGGATTATTGATGGATTCGATGACGTCATTGATTCTCGTCGACTGACTTCTCTTCTCGACGTAAGCGCAGCGGTCGATACGGTCTTCATCGCGAGTCTCAGAATCCCTTATGCATGGAATTGCTGGTTTTTTCTTAACAATTATAACAATAATATATTATTATTATTATTATTATTATTATAACTATTCAACGTTTTATCGTGATCACATTTCGGGCACTTTCAACAGCCAGGACAACAACGACGAGTAGGGCCATTTCCAGACAAATTGCATCAATAGTTTGCAGTATCTAAGTCCCCGAGGGATTCTGTATAATAGTTATAATCAAGACGCTAAACAGTTACAAGGGTGCCTCACAAACAACTAACAAGCAGTACAAGCCGTAGCGAACAAATTAGTCTTGAGCTAAGACTTGAAGGACGGTTCACTGAGTCTGCAGCCAAGGCACAGGGAGTGTCGTGTCTCAGTGCAATTTAATTGCAATATTAATATCGCATTCACTATTAGCTAAATTGCACTTTCAATGTTCCTAATGGACTGAACACATTATGCATTTACACGAGATGCAGCAGATATGAATATCAAAAATTTAATTGACCACAATGAGATTATTTGAGAAAAGTTTCAAGTGATGAGGATATTCGATTCAAACTGTTGACGTCGGTTAAGTTTCCGGTCACAGAATTTGATTGTAGTTAGTTTCATGGTTGTCTCAGTGTGCGGCGTCGAAGTCTGAATACCCAGGTCGTGTGCAGCGGAAGTTCTGCGAGTTCAGTTATCACGAGTCGTCATCAAGAGTCGTGACATACTGCAGGGTATGTCAGGCGTTTGTCCCTTGACATAGCCTACGTCAGCCACATCTAAATATCACCGCTGGACGTCACATGGCCCGCGATAAGCTGAATCAGAATGAGGAAGTATACGAGTTATCGTCATGCCGATTGCTGCCTGTTGTTCGGTCTTATCTGTCGCCTGCATGGATCGAGACCTCGTTAGAATTTCGCTTTCCCTAATAACCAGTTCGTTTCGCTGCTTAGAAGCCAATAATCTTCTTTTCTTTTCTCACAAGATTGCGTTCCATCAACTCAAAAGCATCACCACATACAACACCGCATTTATAACTGACTGCGATTGTTTTCATTAAAACAGGCCGTGTCAACACAAGGCTTATTTAAGCTGACTGCAAAATAGGAATTTATACTCAGATGATTTTGATGCCTTTATATTGACTAGAAAGTCACTATATTATCAAAAACAGTGTGTGTCTTCAGTAAACTATACTTTTTCAGAGGAATTTCCTCACCTGCGCCTCTGAGTTGATATCCTGAACGAGCGCTGTATAAATGTAGCTTATTGGTTACATTTCCTGTGTAAATTATTTTTTTATCTGCTCTATTCAAAGTCTTCTTTTGATTCCTGTCATTTCAATTTAACTATGGATTGTCAGACACTGTCTTATTTAAATCATGATAATTTCCGTACGTAACACCATAAAAGCCTTTCATATTGCGAGTACAGGTCTATGTTGTGCCAAGTGGATAAAACAACCAATGACAGCCTCGAACGGACGAAAATAAACCAAACCCTTGCACCGTAGTGTAATGGAAAACATACTGGCATGCATAGCTGAGGAAGTGAGTTCAATTCCCGTATATATTCTACAAATGACTGACTAGTCCTTCTTTCGCTAGGCGGCGGCGTTAATTAAGATGAATAACGTAATGGGACCTTGCATGGCTACCGACTGTTAAATTCGACTCCTGTAATAACTTGTCATCATTCGTATATATTGTGCTTGTAATCATACTGCGTAGTTGTCAGTTTGAATTAGACGACAATCACAATTGCAATTATTATTATTATTATTATTATAATTATTATTATTATTATTATTATTATTATTTTTATTATTATTATTATTATTATTGACATCTCGAACGCTTTCAATAGCTTGCACCGAGACTCCATGCTCGCATCAGTGGACGAACTCATTCCTAATTTATTCGCATATTGCCATCTTGCCTACGCCGAGGCAACATCTCTGAAATTCGGGAGATTCACGATACTATCGCAAGCAGGTTCTCAACAGGGCGATCCCTTGGAACCTCTACTTTTCTGCTTACCGCTTTAGCCGATCCTTAATCACCTGCTTTCACCATTGGCCTTTGGATACCTCGACGACCTCACCTTGGGCGGAGATCCTAAGGTGGTGGAGGCGGATATTAACTCGATCGAAGAGGGATGTCTGCGACTAGGACTCGCACTCAACCGCACCAAATGCGAACCATATCATCCGACACCCATATCAACGAAGTTAGTCAAGGCTTCCTAAGACAGTTCGCCCGTGTCAATACATCATCGGCCGTGCTTCTAGGGGCTCCGCTCTCGCCGACGGATGCCCTGCTTTCAGCCCTCGACACTTGTGTGGTGGACCTTGGAATTGTACTTGACAGGTTGCAACTAATCGCTAGACAAGACGCTCTACTATTCCTTAGACATTCGCTCGGATCGCCCAAACTCATGTATTTATTGAGATGCAACCCTTGCCACGACCACCCGCGTGTATGGGCTTACGACGATCTGCTGCGAGGAGGGATCGAGCGAATCCTCAACATTTCGATGACCGATGATCAATGGGGTCAGGCCACTCTCCCGATCAGGATGGGAGGACTGGGAATTAGGAGGGCGTCCTCGCTGGCACTTCCCGCCTTTTTGGCTTCAGCCGCGGGCACTCTCCAGATCCAGTCCCTCCTCTTAGAATCAGTAGCGGTGAAATCGGACTCAGCATGCGACTCGGCGATGTCCACCTGGCTTCAACTCACCGAAGCTTCTGCCCCGACGACGCCAGGCCATAAACAAGCCCACTTTGACAGACCGCTGTTAAACGCGGTTCTGTCTGCACTAGAAGAAAAGCTACAGGATCCTTACGACCAGGCGAGACTAAGGGCCTTACAGTCACCGCACGCCTCGGATTGGCTATACGCTCTCCCGCTCGTTTCTCGCGATCTCAGACTCGAGGACGATACCGTGAGGATGGCGGTCTGCCTACGATTAAGGGTAGCCATCTGCGAGCCGCACACCTGCGCATGCGGCGCCTTCGTCTCTGCCGTAGGCGCACATGGCCTCTCCTGTTTTTTGGGTTTTGGCCGTCAAGCAAGACAGTGTAATATCAACGACCTTATCCATCGCAGCCTCAACAGAGCCGGTATTCCAGCGGTCAAGGAACCTTCAGGTCTTTCTAGATTAGATGGAAAGAGACCAGAAAGAGAGGCAGACCCTGATACCGTGAAGTGGAGGACGAGCCTTACTTTGGGACGCGACGGTGGTGGACACAGTGGCCGCTTCTTATATCCCCGAGACAGCTTCCACAGCTGGAGGAGCGGCGGAGATAGCAGCCACAAGGAAACACACAAAATATTCTGAGCTGGAGAAGAAATACACTTTTGTTCCAATCGCTATAGAAACCTTTGGTCCCCTCAATAGTGAGGGCCTCGCCTTTTTGTCTGAGACTGGACGCCGACTTTCGACAACTACTGGTGACGCCCGTGAGACAAGCTTCCTCTTACAGAACTTGTCGGTATTGATCCAACGTTTTAATGCGGTGGCTTTTCAGGGCGCTATGTCAAGATTACAAGCAACTGACAAGCGGCGACCAGGATGGCCTGATGACAGATCCGTTGGCAATGCCAATGATGAATAACACTATATGTGACATAATAATAATAATAATAATAATAATAATAATAATAAAAAATATGACTGTCTCACTTCTTCTTCTTCTTCTTCTTCTTATTATTATTATTATTATTATTATTATTATTATCGTCATCATCATCATCATCATCATCATCATCATCATCATCATCATCATCATCATCATCATCATCATCATCATCATCATGGACTTGATCCATCAGGGTCTTCATGTAAATTAGTGGTGATGTGGTCCGGAGTGGCCCTGCTCGTTGGTCTCCTGAGCAGCGAAAGTTCCCTTGAAAGCAACTGCGTTGTAGCGTTGAATAGTCATCGAGATGCGCTGGTAGAGGAAAGTCCTCTCCCTCTGCTCCCCTGTGTCGGCGTTCAGTCTGTGTCCCATTTCTGAAAGTAAACATTGTTATTAATATTACTATTTTTTATTTTTGGACGAGCTAATTGAGTGGTGGCAATGTCCCGAAGAGGCAGACGGCGTTCCCACGCTGAAGAACCACGGTGATCCTCTGGAAAAGATATGACGTCTCCATTGGATCATGGGTTGTATCACTCATTCGACTTCCTAGCTCTGATATGAAATGCAGTCCTTCACTGCTCCAAGCGCCGCCGGATTCCAAGGAAATCGTGGGTGTTAGTGATGGTAGCATGTTTGACTCTCTTGGACGCAGCTGCGCGTTCGGCGGCTTCGCCAGCTCTGACGGATGTATCGTATAAATGAGATTTAGCGTAGGTGTCGGGTATTATCACATCCCATGCCAGACATCGACCACGTGTCCAAGGGATGAGTGTGACGCCGTCTGGTTGCTTTCCATCTTCTCTTAGCAATCCGGTTGTTTTTTTTTGCGCTGGAATCTTAGCTCTGCCAAGAGCTATCCAGAATACGTCGTTCAACATACTATGTCGTTGGTGTTTTCCACTGCCTCTTCTACTGATCAGTCTGTGGAGACCTTTTGCGTCGACGCTCTCTCGACATTGGTTACATAAATGTGGTTCACAGTGCGTCGTTCCTATCCGCAGCCCAGCTGCCATTCTTACCTCTTCGTTTGAAAGGCGCAGGCAGTCACAGAGGGAACAAGCATCCAGTCTCCAGAATGAGGTGCTCGTCAGGCCAGCAGGCGAGCATGGATTGTTAGTGGACTCCAGCAGACCTTTCCGTTCCTAGTCTGTTAATCGGTGACAACATTCTTTCTGGCAATGACTCGCTGCTCCTGTTGGTGGTTCTGCATCTGACAGGGTCTTCCACGCGTTGAGTGCTAAACTCGCAAGTGCGTAGCCTACGGTATCTCAGCAGACTCTGTTGCTAGGATGCATGCCTAGAGTTCGCTTGTACTAGCTGCAGAAGCCAGAAAAGCAAAGTTCTAGCGTAGATACACAACGAACTCCCAGACCCCCATCTCTCACCGGCAATGAAGCCTGGAGAGAGACAAAGAGAGACAGAGAGAGAGACAGAGAGAGACAGAGAGACAGAGAGATACAAAGAGAGAGAGAGAGAGAGAGAATCGCAACTGGAGCAGGGAGGTCTGCCATAGTACATCAGGCGACGATGGCAAAGTGGCGATGGTTGACTATGTCTAATATCTATAGACCGTAATAGTATTCGCTTGGGCATATCATTGGAGCAGACGTCGTAGTTGTCGTAATCGAATCTCGCTATCATCGCTATCATCGAAATTATGGTACTCGTATATAAATGCGCATTCAAGAAGACATTAGAGAAAGGATATTCGTAGACCTACTCTGTTCGTGGTCCAGTGGCTACCCCTTCTAACCAGACGGAATATGGCACCGCTTTCATATAAATAAACAGATGGATTACTAGGTTAATCAATTGATTAATAAATACACAAGCAAAGAGATAAATATATAGATAAGTAGTAGATCGAAGCATTGACTGAATGACAGGCTGAATGAATAGATGACTAAATGAATAGATGACTAAATGAATAGATGACTAAATGAATAGATGAATAAATGAATAGATGAATAAATGAATAGATGAATAGATGATTAAATGAACAGATGAATAAATGAATAGATGAATAAATGAATAGATGACTAATTGAATAGATGAATAAATGAATAGACGAATAAATGAATAGATGAATAAAAGAATAGATGAATAAATGAATGGATGAATAAATGGATAGATGACTAAATGAATAGATGAATAAATGGATAGATGACTAAATGAATAGATGAATAAATGAACAGATGAATAAATGAATAGATGACTAAATGAATAGATGAATAGATGACCAAATGAATAGATGAAGAAATGAACAGATGAATAAATGAATAGATGAATAAATGAATAGATGAATAAATGAACAGATGAATAAATGAATAGATGTATAAATGAATAGATGAAGAAATGAACAGATGAATAAATGAATAGATGAATAAATGAATAGATGAATAAAAGAATAGATGAATAAATGAATAGATGAATAAATGAATAGATGAATAAATGAGTAGATGAATAAATGAACAGATGAATAAATGAATAGATGTATAAATGAATAGATGAATAAATGAACAGATGAATAAATGAATAGATGAATAAATGAATAGATGAATAAAAGAATAGATGAATAAATGAATGGATGAATAAATGAATAGATGACTAAATGAATAGATGACTAAATGAATAGATGAATAAATGAATAGATGAATAAATGAATAGATGAATAAATGAATAGATGAATAGATGAATAGATGAATAAATGAATAGATGAATAAATGAATAGTTGAATAAATGAATAGATGAATAGATGAATAGATGAATAAATGAATAAATGAATAGTTGAATAAATAAATAGATGAATAAATGAATGGATGAATAAATGAACAGATGAATAAATGAATAGATGAGTAAATGACAAGATGAATAAATGAATAGATGACTAAATGAATAGATGAATAAATGAATAGATGAATAAATGAATAGATGAATAAATGAATAGATGAATAAAAGAATAGATGAATAAATGAATGGATGAATAAATGAATAGATGACTAAATGAATAGATGAATAAATGAATATATTATTAAATGAATAGATGACTTAATGAATAGATGACTAAATGAATAGATGACTAAATGAATGGATGAATAAATGAATAGATGACTAAATGAATAGATGAATAAATGAATAGATGACTAAATGAATAGATGAATAAATGAATAGATGAATAAATGAATAGATGGATGAATAATTGATAGATAAATACATTTATTGGCAAATAAATAGTTAGAGTAAAAATAAGGTGATTAAATAAATAGATAAATAATTGGACAGATTAATAAATATATGGCTAAATACAAAAATTAATGATAAATATGCGAATGAATATAAATAAAAAACTCCCTTCCAGGTTGCTATCGTAAAGGCAGGATATCTGTCCAATCTGTCTGTTTCTGTCTGAATAATTATCTCCTTCAGTCTTTCTCTCTCTCTGTGTGTATGTGTGTGTGTATGTGTGTGTGTTTGCCTCTGTCTTTCCGATGCACTTCCTTCAACCCATTCATCAGATATCAAATCAAATGATCGTCGTCCGGCCTTTAAAGGTCATAACCCCGAAAGGTCGGTGGATCGTTGACCCCATTCTCAGATGCCCTCCTTTGTCGTCGTTTCGGCCGGATATGCAACTTCCTGAAATAGGAACCTCTCCAACCTATCACCATCATACTAAGAAGAAGAAACTAATGAATCGACAAGAGTGTATTGTTTTAGAATCGGAAGTAAGCTCTGGTTGGCTGATAACAAAATATTCACGATTTCAATGATCATTAACATTCATCTTTCCATTTAATGCCAAACGAAATGTGACCTGAACAAAGCCCAGCTAATTGGCTCCATTACAAGACACTTGATGTTGACGACAGACGGATGGTTCTATTATCGGTAGAACTTATTGCAGCTGCCGAGGTGAATGCGGTCCGCTACAGAACAGGGAGACAGTCCAATCCAGAGCAGCTTGGGCAGCATGTCTGTTTGTCTGTCAGATTAGTCAGATCAGTCTGTAGGTCTTGGTGGCTATGGAACTGTTAGTCGTCAGTCGGCTGTCAGCGGGATGGTGAAGGTCGGTTGAGTTACAGTAGTGTATGGGTATGGAGGGTGAGTATGGAAAGTAGTATGGAGTCTTGGATCATGGGTTGCTGATGTCCGGATGGGTGTGGGGAGTGGCATAAAGGGTGGGTGTGGAGATGGTGTGGATCGGTGGATCGGTTGGGATTGGTGAGGGTCGTGATGGGAATCCAAACGACGGATGAGAAGGACGAATGACAAATTGAATTGCGATTATCTGTGGCTGATAAAGGACGGGACAGAAGGATGGGCTGCGTCCGTCTTAATCGGACGACACAGGGTTATTAAGACATCTTCCCTTGCGACGACGACGCAGTCTCAGATCGGCTTAAGCGATGCAACCTACGATAATTGACGGTTTCAGTGAACGATGGAGGGACGGAGGGACGGACGGATGAATGGATGGATGAATGGATGGATGGATGGACGGATGGATGGATGGACGGATGGATGGATGGATGGACGGATGGATGGATGGATGAATGGATGGATGGATGGATGGATGAATGGATGGATTGATGGATGGATGGATGAATGGATGGACGGATGGATGGATGGATGGATGAATGGATGGATGAATGGATGGATGGATGAATGGATGGATGGATGAATGGACGGATGGATGGATGGATGGATGGATGGACGGATGGATGGATGGACGGACGGACGGATGGATGGATGGATGGATGGATGGATGGATGGATGGATGGATGGATGGATGGATGGATGGATGGATGGATGGATGGACGGATGGATGGATGAATGGATGGATGGATGAACGGATGGATGGATGGATGAATGGATGGATTGATGGACGGATGAAGGGACCGATGCACAGACCGAAATACGAAAGGACGGAAAGACGGATGGAGACCCATGACGAGATAATCAATGCATAATTAAACCAATTATTCCACTTGGTTCAGTGTTAATACATGCAGTCATACATAGGCCTACACGCATCATCATCATCAGCAGCATCGTCATCGTCGCCGTTGTCATCATCATCATCATCATCATCATCATCATCATATTCAACATCATCAACATCATCATCATCATCTTCTTCGCCATCATCATCATCATAATCATCATAATCATCTTCACCATCATCATCATCATTATTCTTCTTCTTATTATTATTATTAAGAAATTTAGTGAGAAGAAATCGTGATATCATCTATAATTCCCAATAAGCAGAGTTTAGTTTCGAGCATCATATGTCTGTGTGTTTGTGTGATGATGGTGGAGTCGTATAAATCGTATAAATGGCATGCATGGTGATCAGCCGTAAATAGAAGCGCTTAGATGTGAAACAGCGATTAATTGCTTGTGCTTAATGTTCTCTGACGGAGCAGCGTTGCAGTCTATAGCGCTTCAGTCTATAGCGATGCAGTCTATAGCGATGCAGTCTATAGCGATGCAGTCTATAGCGATGCAGTCTATAGCGATGCAGTCTATAGTGTCCCCCAGTGATCGAACGGATTAACAGACTGTCGTATATCATCGGAGCTAAACTCTGTTGCATCCGGGGAGAGCTGAAACTATGACGACATCTATCCGCTCCGAAAAGGCCGTTCTTCATTACCCTTACTTAACGATTAATACAATTATTTTCTACACGATGGAATTAGTTCATTGGGATTAACGTTTCATACATTGCCATAAAGCCTATCACATTCAAGGGCGACGACGTGGCTTTGGAAATCGAGGGGAGGGCATTGACCAGAAGGTTGAGGACAAGAAAGACAAGTTGAAACCAAATATTATGATGACCTTCTTTAGTCGTCGAGGCCTAATGGTCAATCGTAGGCCTATAAATTATGTATTTTGTAAAATTCTGATAAAAGTTTTGTTCGTCTCTGCTAAGTGATTGATTGATTAGGGTACGCGACAGTGGACATAGTGATTAGTGATAAACGTGTTGGACCTTTCTTCCATGGGTCAGGGTTTGAATCTCCGTCATGGCATATATTTGCTTCTGCTCTATCTGCGTTATGATGAGCAAATTTGCAGCTACAAGGGAGAGGTAGTGGAAGAGGGAGATGTATCGCTAGCATTTCAGTTCTCAGACAAGCTTAAGTTAAAGCCTTGTTGTTTTCTTTATTGCATCTTGTGTACAGACAATTTTTGTCTCTTAAAGGTAAAAAATGTTTTCTCTGGAGTTGGATTTGTGCTCACTGCTCTCATCTTCAATTGCTGCCATACCACGAAGAATTTAGAAAATGAAAATAATCGTAATTTCGCTCTGCTAAAGTTAAGTTAAGGCTTATGTGTAAGCTGTATGACAATGGCACAGAGACCGAAGCAATCACATGCAAATGATGACTGGAGGGGCAATCAAAGCTGAGTTTTCTTCTTTTTGCCGATTATTTGTGTATTTACAAAAACTCCAACAACGAACTGTTTGTGATCTGAGGACTCCATGATGTTCTCTACACGACGCTTTATAACTTTGAGAGGAGGCTCACACCGTGTGTGTGTGTCTTATGCAGCCACTGTCGCCTTCCTCTGCAACATTGAACACCATCGACCAGTAGACCTATCCTATGCAGCTAGTGTTGACGATGCCATCGATTTGCTCCGAAAGGCGACTGCAGCCGCCACCGTTGCAGTCTACTCCGTTGCAGCTGCGTGAGTAGCAATGCTAAGCGCTGCTCTGGCTATCCTGCTTTCATCTGGAGACGCCAGAAATCCTATAAAGTAATTGACCGCAGCTTAGGACGCATCCATCTTTACGAACTCATAAAGTCTCCTTCATCACGATTCTTGAGGCGGTGGCGTCGGCTGCTGCCCGGAATCTATCCATCGCAACGCCGCAGCTCTCCAGATATTACGAGCTCCAACAGGAGAAGAAAGATGACAATCAAATATTTCCATGAAAAGGATCCGTTTCAACCAAGGCTAAGGCACCTACGCGAACACCTACACACAGTTATAGATTGCAGCCCACCCTGACATCAATTAGATAAACATTAATTGAAGCGTGGTAGAAGCCGAAAATCATCTTGACATGCGACATGCATACCTCGTATAAGTTACACTAAAGAAAAACAAATACCTCTGGTGTTTAGTCTGGAAAGAACTAAATAGAATCTCTATAATATAAACATATATTATGTGCACTCATTGACCTGCAGTGCATCTGTGCGTGAAGCCATGCAGGTGCCGCGCTTCCGTCCATCAACTCGAGCGCCACATAGAGCGCAGAGACTGAGAAGATGAGCCTCTGTCAACTTTGAATCATGAAGTGTTTGACTGTGTGATATATTTATTATCAATACCATCCAGTTGAGATCTGCTATATTTATGCCCCACATGTACTGCACCTCTACTGTGCAGCAATCTTCCAACCAGAATTCCGTAGCATATTCTCCGTTTTTGTTCTTCTCCTGTAGGCCACTCATCCTCATTAATTTTGTCTCAAGAACCCTATATTTATCAATCTCAAGCTCTCTACCTACCCATTTGAAAAGTCTTACCCTATTCCATGCAGTCCGCCGCCTTTCCTTATTTGTTACTCTCAAAGTCAAACCCAACACAACCCACCGTAATTGCTAAACTGTTAGCACTCTTTTTCGCATTACACCCACGCTATAAAAGTCCTGTACTACAACGTATGTTTGTCAAAACTACAGACCGAGTAGACCCACACACGCGCAGAGGGAAGTATACATAACCTGTATACGTATCCTGAGAATTATGGGTGGGTTCTTTGAAGAGATGCTATAATATTCCCAAATTAATGAACAATAAATATTGACACACGTTGGGTAAAGTCCAGCTGACGCAACGATTACGTCATCGTATTATCTTTATCCGATGAATTTGTCCGTCTTAGCTGGACTCATTTCAACATTCTCCTAAATTTTGCAGAAATTGCCGTAATTCATCGAACTTCTCCCGATTTATGTTGCGCCAACTTCTGTTTCGATGGAATCTTCGTCGGGGGTATGAGAGGTTAACCTAATTAATTGCTAAAGATGAGATTTTTATCGAAATTAGAAACTCACAGATCGTTAACTCGGTCTGTTAGCTGAACACCTCTAGGCTAAGTGATTTGCGTTTTTTCAACGGGACTCGGTTACTTCTATAGATTGACGATGTAATTTATTTATAAATATATTAGTTGCACTTGTTTGAATAATTTTATTAAACCCTTAAATATATTTAAACTTATTTTTATTTTTTAGCTGGCCCACATTAGGGACTGCCGGTCCGCTGACCCACGTGGATGTCTGGATGACCCACATTGATGTCAGTTGGGTTACCCACAAACAGACCCACATATCCACATGTAGGCCTATACCGACGCAGACCCAGAGATGAGATAAGAAGCGCTTGATAATATCCTTGCCTTACGTTACCTTGAGACTTCTAACAGTATTCTACTTACCATGATCTTATCTCATCTTAACTTTATGCATCTTTGCTTGAATTCTGAATTGCCTGATTTTTCCTGATCTTACATCACCATATTTCACTTATAACTCCTCGCATCTGAATTTGCGTCACTGTACCTATTCGACCTTATCTGACCTTATCTTAGCTTTCGTTTGTTCAATCTAAGTAATTCAACTGAGAATTTAATATCAGCGGAGCAGAAATCCAAGCGTTTTCGCATTTTGGTCCGACCACTTTGCGAGGTATATTCATTCGTTCAATGCTCAGGCTTTTAGGCTTTTAATCTTTGCAATGTATTTCAACTGAATTTTCTACGAAGTATATTCTAAGTAGGCCTACCTATCCAATGATGCATCTAGCTATCGATATCAATGTAAATTCATCTGTGCGACTGACGTGAAGTAAGCAACCAGACATGAAGATCGAGAGATCAGAATTCTTACAATAGACGGAACTGTATGTGAACATTTATGGAATCCCTCTCACGTGTAGAAACCTTTAAAAAACACAAACGCAACTTCAATATCAACGTGAGTAGGCTTTGATGCACTTATCTATCTATTTATTCCACTTTTATCAATTATAATCGAATGGCCTCTATAGCGCCATTATCACAGTGGCCAAGAGATCAGTCGGTGGTCTATTACCTATGGGCCTCTCTGCTTGTCTGCCTTCGTGTCTATCTGTCCATGTTATTCCACGGTTGATGTTAGCATAATGTACAAAATAAAATTATTAGAAACCCATAATAGAGGTATGTAGGCTTAACTGAGCAACTGATCTAAAACTGGATTGTAGTTAAATACATCGCCAAATCAGACATTTCATGATTTAAAGTTGTCGGAGGCTCATCTTATTCACCTCTGTTCTCTATGTGCTCGAGTTGATGGATGGAAGCGCGGCACCTGCTTAGCTTTACGAACAGTTGAGCGCAGCGATCGTTAATCTACTTGACTTGAAGCTGGGATATAAAACTCTTTTCATGTTGTGGGTTTTCGATACCAATAAACGAGGTCTGCTCCAACAGAGAAATCGTGTAGTGTACTCTTCTCTATTAGGATATTTAAAATTTGTCATAACGTGTTTCAAAGTAATCTATGTTTGTTTGTAGTGCCTCTTCAGATACTGGTCCCTTGTTGAAAACGAGGTGAGATGGTGGAGGATGAGGCGAGATGGGGTTGAAAACGAAGTGAGATGGTGGAGGATGAGGCGAGATGGGGTTGAAAACGAGGTGAGATGGTGGAGGATGAGGCGAGATGAGGTTGAAAACGAAGTGAGATGGTGGAGGATGAGGCGAGATGAGGTTGAAAACGAAGTGAGATGGTGGAGGATGAGGCGAGATGAGGTTGAAAACGAGGTGAGATGGTGGAGGATGAGGCGAGATGGGATTGAAAACTAAGTCAGATGGTGGAGGATGAGGCGAGATGCGGTTGAAAACGAGGTGAGATGGTGGAGGATGAGGCGAGATGGGGTTGAAAACGAGGTGAGATGGTGGAGGATGAGGCGAGATAGGGTTTAAAACGAGGTGAGATGGTGGAGGATGAGGCGAGATGGGGTTGAAAACGAAGTGAGATGGTGGAGGATGAGGCGAGATGAGGTTGAAAACGAAGTGAGATGGTGGAGGATGAGGCGAGATGAGGTTGAAAACGAAGTGAGATGGTGGAGGATGAGGCGAGATGAGGTTGAAAACGAAGTGAGATGGTGGAGGATGAGGCGAGATGGGGTTGAAAACGAAGTGAGATGGTGGAGGATGAGGCGAGATGAGGTTGAAAACGAAGTGAGATGGTGGAGGATGAGGCGAGATGAGGTTGAAAACGAAGTGAGATGGTGGAGGATGAGGCGAGATGCGGTTGAAAACGAAGTGAGATGGTGGAGGATGAGGCGAGATGAGGTTGAAAACGAAGTGAGATGGTGGAGGATGAGGCGAGATGAGGTTGAAAACGAAGTGAGATGGTGGAGGATGAGGCGAGATGAGGTTGAAAACGAAGTGAGATGGTGGAGGATGAGGCGAGATGGGGTTGAAAACGAAGTGAGATGGTGGAGGATGAGGCGAGATGCGGTTGAAAACGAAGTGAGATGGTGGAGGATGAGGCGAGATGAGGTTGAAAACGAAGTGAGATGGTGGAGGATGAGGCGAGATGAGGTTGAAAATGAGGTGAGATGGTGGAGAATGAGGCGAGATGGGGTTGAAAACGAAGTGAGATGGTGGAGGATGAGACGAGATGGGGTTGAAAACGAGGTGAGATGGTGGAGGATGAGGCGAGATGGGGTTGAAAACGAGGTGAGATGGTGGAGGATGAGGCGAGATGAGGTTGAAAACGAAGTGAGATGGTGGAGGATGAGGCGAGATGCGGTTGAAAACGAAGTGAGATGGTGGAGGATGAGGCGAGATGAGGTTGAAAACGAAGTGAGATGGTGGAGGATGAGGCGAGATGAGGTTGAAAACGAAGTGAGATGGTGGAGGATGAGGCGAGATGCGGTTGAAAACGAAGTGAGATGGTGGAGGATGAGGCGAGATGAGGTTGAAAACGAAGTGAGATGGTGGAGGATGAGGCGAGATGAGGTTGAAAACGAAGTGAGATGGTGGAGGATGAGGCGAGATGAGGTTGAAAACGAAGTGAGATGGTGGAGGATGAGGCGAGATGAGGTTGAAAACGAAGTGAGATGGTGGAGGATGAGGCGAGATGAGGTTGAAAACGAAGTGAGATGGTGTAGGATGAGGCGAGATGAGGTTGAAAACGAGGTGAGATGGTGGAGGTTGAGGCGAGATGGGGTTGAAAACGAGGTGAGATGGTGGAGGATGAGGCGAGATGGGGTTGAAAACGAGGTGAGATGGTGGAGGATGAGGCGAGATGGGGTTGAAAACGAAGTGAGATGGTAGAGGATGAGGCGAGATGAGGTTGAAAACGAGGTGAGACGGTGGAGGATGAGGCGAGATGAGGTTGAAAACGAGGTGAGATGGTGGAGGATGAGGCGAGATGAGGTTGAAAACGAAGTGAGATGGTGGAGGATGAGGCGAGATGAGGTTGAAAACGAAGTGAGATGGTGGAGGATGAGGCGAGATGCGGTTGAAAACGAGGTGAGATGGTGGAGGATGAGGCGAGATGGGGTTGAAAACGAAGTCAGATGGTGGAGGATGAGGCGAGATGCGGTTGAAAACGAAGTGAGATGGTGGAGGATGAGGCGAGATGAGGTTGAAAACGAAGTGAGATGGTGGAGGATGAGGCGAGATGGGGTTGAAAACGAAGTCAGATGGTGGAGGATGAGGCGAGATGCGGTTGAAAACGAAGTGAGATGGTGGAGGATGAGGCGAGATGAGGTTGAAAACGAAGTGAGATGGTGGAGGATGAGGCGAGATGAGGTTGAAAATGAGGTGAGATGGTGGAGAATGAGGCGAGATGGGGTTGAAAACGAAGTGAGATGGTGGAGGATGAGACGAGATGGGGTTGAAAACGAGGTGAGATGGTGGAGGATGAGGCGAGATGGGGTTGAAAACGAGGTGAGATGGTGGAGGATGAGGCGAGATGAGGTTGAAAACGAAGTGAGATGGTGGAGGATGAGGCGAGATGGGGTTGAAAACGAAGTGAGATGGTGGAGGATGAGGCGAGATGAGGTTGAAAACGAAGTGAGATGGTGGAGGATGAGGCGAGATGAGGTTGAAAACGAGGTGAGATGGTGGAGGATGAGGCGAGATGAGGTTGAAAACGAAGTGAGATGGTGGAGGATGAGGCGAGATGGAGTTGAAAACGAAGTGAGATGGTGGAGGATGAGGCGAGATGGGGTTGAAAACGAAGTGAGATGGTGGAGGATGAGGCGAGATGAGGTTGAAAACGAAGTGAGATGGTGGAGGATGAGGCGAGATGAGGTTGAAAACGAAGTGAGATGGTGGAGGATGAGGCGAGATGGGGTTGAAAACGAGGTGAGATGGTGGAGGATGAGACGAGATGGGGTTGAAAACGAAGTGAGATGGTGGAGGATGAGGCGAGATGGGGTTGAAAACGAAGTGAGATGATGGAGGATGAGGTTAGATGAGGTTGAAAACGAAGTGAGATGGTGGAGGATGAGGCGAGATGAGGTTGAAAACGAAGTGAGATGGTGGAGGATGAGGCGAGATGGGGTTGAAAACGAAGTGAGATGGTGGAGGATGAGGCGAGATGAGGTTGAAAACGAAGTGAGATGGTGGAGGATGAGGCGAGATGGGGTTGAAAACGAAGTGAGATGGTGGAGGATGAGGCGAGATGGGGTTGAAAATGAAGTGAGATGGTGGAGGATGAGGCGAGATGAGGTTGAAAACGAAGTGAGATGGTGGAGAATGAGGCGAGATGAGGTTGAAAACGAGGTGAGATGGTGGAGGATGAGGCGAGATGAGGTTGAAAACGAAGTGAGATGGTGGAGGATGAGGCGAGATGGGGTTGAAAACGAAGTGAGATGGTGGAGGATGAGGCGAGATGAGGTTGAAAACGAGGTGAGATGGTGGAGGATGAGGCGAGATGGGGTTGGTCGTGGGGCGTGTTACGGTTGCATTATGGTTCTGTATTTTTATTAGTATTCTGTGTTTGTAGCTTATTTATCGTAGTACTGCTGGGCCTCTAGAGCGGCGTAAAAAGCAGTACGCCTGTTTTGTAAGGCAGTGGGAACTCTGGAGCGGCGTAAAAACCCGTGAGCCCAATATTATTATCATTTTAAGTATATCGATTGTTTTGTGTTGAGCCGAGGGATAAGAAGGAGGAGGAGAGAAGACTAGATGAGAGAGTGAACGAGGCGTGGGTGGAATCGAGAGAGTGTGATCTGGCGGTGGAAGAGGCAGCGGGTAGAATGGATAGCGCGGGATGATGCTGGAAGGGGTGGATTTTGACTCGAAGCTGGGCAGTGGCAGTTGAATCAGACAGAAATTCTACTTAGAAAGACGAAGATCACTTGAAGGTGAGATTGTACATTATATTTTATTAGTATTTTAGTTCATATAATCAATAGTGCATGGAAGACAAGACGCTACTACCATACATGTGCTTAGATTTAGTTCTTTAGATTTAGATGATGGAGAATATCAGATAGTTCAATGTATGCAAGAGTTGGTGAGATCAATTGCTAATTTTTATGATCCTAGTCTGTAGTTGAATGTCTAAACTTATATGAATTTTGAGACGAATTCGTATGAAATAATATATATATATATATATATAACTATATACATGTTTTAATCTCTATTATCTCTTTCTCTATCTGTGTCTTTCTATATCAATCAATTAATCGTGATCTATCAATCAATCTATCTTAGCTATTCATCTATCCACCTGCCCACTTACCCGCCTACCCACCTATCTACCTATCTGCCTATCTATTTACCTAAATATATATACCTACCACCTATCTGCCTACCGCCTACCTACCTACCTACTTACCTATCCACCTACCTATCTACATACCCACCTATCTACATACTTACCTATCTACTTATCTATCTATCTATCTATCTATCTATCTGTCTGTCTATCTACATACCTACCAACATATCTATCCATCTACCTATCTGGCTCTCTCTTTCTTTCTCTTTAGCACGTTTACTTAAATTAATCATTGATTCATTGTGTGCCAACCTGTATGTCTCTGTCTCAGGCTATGTGTGCCTGCATGTCTCTCTATAGACATAATAACTTTGCATGTAAGGCTATGACACGTGAAACCGTGGTCACTGATGTCCATTTAGTACATAAGGTTGTACGAGACGTTCTTTCGGTTGGTCGTCTTTTCGTCTTGTTTGTTCTGTAGAGAAGTGAGTGGAGAGGGAGAAACAGGAAGGAACCGAGCATTTCTCCAGAGGGAACGAACGTGTTTGCCACACTAGATGTATACAGCGCATGTTCTACGCGTAATAGGCTAGTTTGCAACAAAGAGGAATGTGTCATTCTAATTACTTATAAACTTCTTTTTAGTCTTTAATGAGACGCAGACGATGGAAATGAGGGAAGCGACTTCAACCAACCGAGATGTGAATGACTCGTCGCTGCCAACCTAATTTTATCAGCATCGGCATATATAGGAAAGTTGCTTCAACCAAACAAACGCCAAACAACCTCCGGCGTTCGGATACACGATTATGTGTAAAGGAAAGCACGCAGTATTCTGCTATGACTGATTCTGACCTGAAGGAGCTTTGAGATTACTTCTAAAATGGACAATTCGTAACTCACAAATGTGCCATGTTCTTTCTTTGAAGACTGCCATTTTTATTACAATGCATTCGTGAACTTCAATTAAATTATTTATGACAATTAAAATTGTCATTCAAGAACGAAACAAATCACGAAAGTCTGTTTTGTGATGAAACTTTTTGTGGTAAAATTTTTATTTTTGAGATACTTTACCTTACGATGTTTAATTATTGTCAAACACCGTTTTATTAAGAAACCGTGGGTTTACGGTGAGCTCATCCAATAAACACTGGAATATCGTTTTAATTTCCAGCAGCCGAAATGAGTTAAGAAAATCAGCAGTTGACCTTCGAAAAAGCGGTGAAATCTTACAGCGTAAGCAATTGAGACGTTGCAAGAGTGAAATTAATGAGCAAATGTACATATAGAGATTGTAGGCTGATTAAGCTGCTGTCGAGTATGCAACCCGACGCCGTGCAGGTCCAAACCATGCTGAAAAGAACAGCCGGCCTGTACACAACCTAAGGCATCTATGCAAATATCTACTACAGGGCTCTAAATCCAGCAAATAATTATTGTACTATAGCGCCATGAACCTAAACCACCAAAATCTTACCTCTCCCAAGGCAGAGGCACGTTTACAGAAAACGGGGCCCCGAGCGCAAACAATTTGGGGCCTAGGAATTTATACACTGTCTGACGGGCTGTCTATAAATGACGTCACGCACAATTGGAGAGGTCATACGTCTGTGCTGATTTGTGGCGTCACGTCATCACATCAACTATCGAAATACGTAACTTTATTTAAAAATTTGAATATATATATATATATATATATATATATAGGTAAACGCGCCACTGTCCCTATATCCAGACAAGTCTTTCATCCAAACGCCATAACACTGCGTCTTCACTAATCGTATCCTTATTGCTCCTCTATCGCGTACCTCAATAGGCATTCCAACTCCAATCATCATTCACCTTAGGCAGACTTAGTCCACCTGCCTGCCTTACTTTAGTCTGCATCTTAGTCCCATGCTCATCGACTTTGTTTTGACTAAGCGCCTTTGAATGAACTGGTTGACGCAGCTTACATGTAACTTTTATGAGCGCAGTTGGAATTTCGAGCTTGCGAATACGATTACAAACAAAGAGACAAACGAACAAAGTCCAGCATACACGCACACAGTCAAACAGAACAACTTAGATCAACCCGTTCGTGATATCCTGTAACGTAGACGCTCCCAATCCATACATCGGTCCACATGTAGTGATGAATCGGATTCTTACAACCTGTTGCAGACTTACTTACTCATTGCATCTAGAGAATGTCAACGACTTTATTACGACTCTTGCTATTTAGGCCCTAGATGATTACTGCATTGGGAACAAGTTTAGTTACTTTCACACACTTTGAACCTACTTAATTACTAGATGCGGCCTTTATGTAGCTAACGATATTACATTTGGAAACAACAACTGTGTCTGCGTTATAAGAAACGGTCTACTTTACAATCTGTTGAAATTTAGTTAGTTACTTCTTTACACTGTACGCCTAATGCAGCGGGACATCTTACATGAATAGTATCAAGCGCAACGAAACGTTAGACTTACTTACCTCGTCTAGGGCAAGTGACATAGCTCCAGTTCAATGACCTGCTAGCCTATATGTGACTTCTAGATTACGCACTCATCCTTATAATATACATATATTGCTGTATATATTTATACATGGTCCTAGAGATACAGTTTATGTCTCCTTTAACTGGGAGACAAAACGGGCGTGGACGATCGACAGGAACAGGTGTTGAAGGACGTACGCCTCTGTCGCCACCATAAACATCCCTCTACGGGATGAGGGGAGGCTGGAGTTGGAGGAGCGTAGAGTGTTGGATGAGACACTGGCGTGCAGAGCAGCTGTATGAGGAGCCGCGTTCGATTATCGTTTCTCCAGTAATGCTGACTAGTCCTTCATTCGCAAGACATCTAAATTCGACTCCTGTGATAACTTGTCATCATTCGTTCATAATCGTAATCTCCAAATTGTCAAAGTGCCACTTGAAAGCCAAGCGCAGAGTATCAGCTTAATCTCGAGCGCTGCATCAAATCAGAGGGGTTGTCCAAAGGATAGTCCGTGGTAGAGCATAGTCCGGTTTCCAGGAGGTCAGCGGACGCAGCGTAGCTGTTAAGGAGGGTGTCGTTTTGGTCGAGGATTGACAGAAGGAATATCAGGTAGGGAGTCTGGGTAGGAGTTCTTGAAGAGGTGAGACTTAAGTTTAGATTGGAAAACCCGGGGGTTGATGGATATGGGAGCTTGAAATACATGATGTTTGGATGACAGGCAATGATGGTGGAGGAACTGAAAATGTACGGAATGCCGGAGGCAGATCGTTCCAGAGACGTGGTGCGGCGTTGGATATGCCTCGGTTGGAGAACTTGAGATGAGAGGTGACTGGAAGTCGAGTACGGGTGAGCTAGGATGACGATCTGGTAAAGCAGGTTGGCTATTATGGTGAAGAATTCGCGAAGGTATTTTGGCTGGAAGTATTGTGTGGAGTTGTAAGCTAGCGATAGAAGGCCTACTTTGAGATAAGTGATTTTTAGCCAGAGGATCGATTTCAGGATTGGATGACGGCTCTGGCTAATGAGTTTTGGATGAGTTGTAGACGCTTGATTCGCGTGGCTACAATTTTGAGGAAAATGGAGTTGGAGTAATCGAGCCTGGAGTTGACGACGGATGTGGCAATGGTGGAAGCAGTTTTGAAGTCGAGCATTAGGTCGGATGCGGCGGAGGTCGCGAATGTTCATGAAACTGGAGCGAGAGAGGTTTGAAATGTGGTTGGAGAAAGACAAATGAGGATCAAAGATGACACCAAGATTTCTGACTGGGGCATCTTGGGTGAAGGAAAGGGATCACGAGTTAGTGGGTAAGTGAATTGCAGAGTCGGGTATTTTCTTGATTTGGTCAGGGAGACCTATGAGGATGAATTCTGTTTTGGAAGGTTTGAGGCAGAGGAGGTTGGATGACATTTATTTGGAGACGAGGCAGACTACATTCAGTAGCTATGCAATGGAGGTGGAGAAAGAGCTTATGGAGAAGGATATGAAGAGTTGTGTATCATCTGCATACAGATGATGGCCAACCGAATAGGATTTTATGAGGTGACTCAGTGGTGTGGTGTAGAGGATGAAGAGAAGTGGGTCCGGGGCGGAGCCTTGAGGGACACCACAAAAGAATGGGAGGGCTTGTGAGCAGTGGTTGGATACTTTGACGGAGAAGGATCTGGAAGACAATTAGGATTTGAACCAAACAAGGGCAATGTCGGAGATTACAAACCAAGAAGATAATATATGAAGAGGGAGGCTGTGGTCGATGGTGTCAAATGCATCGGAGATGTCAAGAAGACAGAGGCAGGAGACTTGCTGATGGCTACCTACCTATCTCAGAGACCAGTTTATTGTATAATGAGGTTAAGCAAAGTTTCTGTGGAGTGGTGTTTTGTGAAGCCTGATTGGTGGAGGTTGAGCAGAGCGTTTGATGTAAGGCAATCGTTTATTCGGATGAGAACAATTCTTTCAATAAGCTTAGATAGGAAGGAAAGGTTGGAGATGGGACGATAATTAGAGAGGTTTATTTTGTCAAGATTTACTTTTTTGAGAAGAGGGAAGACGACAGAGAGCTTAAAGGCCATGGGAAAATTAACAATCGAGAGTGACATATTGATGCTTGCAATCATACTGCGGTTCATCAGTCTGAAATTAAACGAATATTATAATTATTATTACTAGTATAATAATCCTGTTTATTGAGAATGTTGTGCTTTTAACTGTATTGCTGTTTTAAAGGCGACCGCCTACTCCCTACACGCACGACAGTGTTACTCCACAGGCAGACAATTTGAGTGGTAAAATTCGTTTTTAATTAGAATGTTGTGTTGAATGTATGAATGTATTGTTCATCAAAGTGAGGATATGCAGTTGGTTAAATAAAGAATATACTTATTGATTTACTTACTTACTTATTATTTATTTTATTATTATTATTATAATTACTATTATTATTATTATTATTATTATTATTATCATCATCATTATTGTTGCTGTTACAACTAGCAGGAGTGGCTGATAGAACGTCTCTGAAATGACGTGACCATCGTCGACTCAACTTCTAGGTGGGGGAGGAGATGAAATTAGGTTATCAAGTAGCATCTAAGTGTCTGATCCTATGTATATACCGTTTACGAAGGGACTATTAGCGGATAATGAAGCCAATTCTGAGATATCCGCATTTGATAGAAGTTCTGTTTACTGTGGATGGGTTTATTTGCGTCCTTCGAGTCTTGGCCTACTTACTGACCTGAATAGAATCCGTACGAATGAGTCTAAGCAGAAGATTAATCGCGATTAAATAATTTTTAATTAAGCAGCAGCCCTACTTATAATATTTGAAACACAAAGTGAATGTCATTCGTGTTATTATCAGTGCATCGTTATCATGATTAGATTAAAGAATTATAAACACGCCTCTTGGAGACCATTAGCACAATTAGTAGTCAAGAAATTATAGTCATTTTGATTTCTCGGTCTCGGCATATACGAGGAGACATAAACGAAGAAGAAACCAGCGTCGGCTGTTATTGGTTGGATAAATGCATCTCTTACTTGGACGGAGCTTTAAGTGAATTCCCAGGACGGCAACACATTATGTCAGAGACGAAGGCTGAAAGACGTGCCAAGCAACGAGATGATTCTTGGCTAGAGCGAAAGACAGATGGATTCAGTCTCTTTCGCCAGTCTCTCTCTCTCTCTCTCTCTCACTCTCTCTCTCTCTCTCTCTCTCTCCCTATCCTCTCTCTTCTCTCTCTATCTCCTTTCTCTGTCCCGTCTCTCTCCCCTCTCTCCCCATTCTCTCCTCTCTCTGTCTCTCTGTCTCTCTATCTCTCTCTGTCTCTCTCTCCCTCTCTCTGTCTCTCTGTGTCGCTCTTCTCTTTCTCTCTCTCTCTCTCTCTCTCTCTCTCTCTCTCTCTCTGTCCCCTCTCTCGCGGTCTCTGTCTCTGTCTTGTGTTTCGATCATTGGTTCTCTGAAACTCGTTGATTCTTTTTTCAATCCTTGTTCTGTATTTCTGCATTAAAGAATATCGGTGTCTGTCTGTGTTGATGTTGATGTGTCAGTAATTATTGTTCTCACTCTTGTTTGCATCTGTATTTCTATCGATATACAATTCTCTTGTTTTCATTTTCTGCTAACGCTCTGAACACAAAACTGTTAATCGCTCACCCTGCAAGATGCTCTTCTCAAGCTAAGCTGAGACAATTTTTTACGCTGCTGAAACTGAGATCAAATTACCTAAAGTAATCGAAGATCAGGTCCTTGGACGGAGCTTTAAGTGAATTCCCAGGACGGCAACACGTTATGTTATGTCATTGCCTTCTCCTTAGGATAAGGCAATGAAAGATAAGGTCTCACATAAACGTAGCTACGTCAATTAGGTTCCCAGCGGAGAAATCAGACGAATGAGGAATTGTTCGACTAAAGCACAAGCGCAACAGCAGCAGTGTATCAGACGATGGCAGCTGCTGCCATGGTTTCAATCACCCACTCGTCCATTCATCCACCCATTTATTCATCTATTCATACATCTGTTCCTCCTTCCATCCACCTATTCATCCATCCATTCATTCATCCATTCATCCATCCATTCATCCATCAATACATTAGGCGATCCATACATCTATCCATCCATTAATTCATCCATCTATTCGCCCGTGCGTTCATCTATTCATCTATCCATCCATAAGGTCATCCATTATCCATCCATATATATATCCATCCATCTACACATGCAATGATCCATCTATCTGTACACTCATCTATGCATCTATCCATTCATGCATCTGTCCATCCACATATCAATTAATCTATCTATCCATCTATTGTTCCATCTATCCACCCAACTATCCATTCATACACTCTTCCATCTAATTTGGAGGGAGGGCGGGGAAGAGGAGTGGAGGGAAGATGGAATGTTGTGAAATAAAGGAAAATGGACGGAGAG
Organism: Bimastos eiseni; assembly: GCA_959347315.1. Lineage (NCBI taxonomy): Eukaryota > Metazoa > Annelida > Clitellata > Crassiclitellata > Lumbricidae > Bimastos > Bimastos eiseni. The sequence goes on along the minus strand of OY365813.1, from coordinate 8,144,376 downwards.
GGAGAAAGTTAGTGTACTATTTGAGGAACCAAGTGTTTATTAGCCTCAGCGTCAGTCGAAATATTTGCTTTCTGGCATTGATAATAAGGACTGTGTCTAAAGTAATTCCCTCTCTTTGTGTAGTAATGTAACCTGCTTGTAAGTCCAAGTAGTATAGCGTATATCTGTCTGTTTGCTTCATCGTGTTCCTGTCATTCAAGTCTTTATATCTTTGTGCCTTGTGTACCTCTGCGCATGTCTGTCAGCCGGGAAGCCAGCCAGTGAGGCAGTGAGTCAGTGAATTAGCACGTCTGTCTGTCTGTGTGTCTGTCTGTGTGTCTGTCTGTGTGTCTGTCTGTGTGTCTGTCTGTGTGTCTGTCTGTCGTTCCATTTGTCCTTCCGCCTGAAAGTATCAGCCAACTAAAGGAACCAGAATTCTAAGGAGTAGTTGGCGCTTCTGTCCTCTGGGCTTTGGCATAGTGCAGTGCATTAACACGGCTTCAGTTGGCGCTGCTTCTATCCTCAGGCACTCCGTCCGTCCGTCGTCCATTCTTCCTGAATCCTGGCATTGCCACCGATTTACCAATTGGTCAACTATAAATATACATCCACAACGACTCTCCTCTATTCACAAAAGAAGCCATCTGTCTATATCGCACAACCTCAGACGACGAGGAGCTCATGTTTCTCTCGACTTCTTGTGCTGTTGCTCACTGGAAGGTTTTTATTTAGGATAAATATTCTGTGGCTGAAAGTTCGGCCACAATACAAAGAAAAATCCTTACTTCTAATGCCGAACACGTGCACAAATTGGCGAGAGAAGAATGCTGCGCATTCGCAACCTTTTGCGCATGAACACTGTTAAAGACACAAAAATTGTAATGTGAGGGTCGGCTAGGGTCAAGTAAGCCATCGTGAGGGTCGGTTAGGGTCAACTTAAGTATCGTGATAGTCGTTTAGGGTCAGGGTTAGGGTTTGGATCGTTTTTAGACATATGCGAAAAGCCTTTGGCCGCAGAAGTGATTTCTCCGTGCATTGAGAGGCAGGAGTATTGGCAATGGAAGCTCCAAGCTTTTACTTAACTAAAATCATGTATGAGTTTGATCAGACTGGTGACAAGCGTTGCATTTGTGCTTCTAGCAGTTAATCAATTATTCTCGCCGTGGTGTATACTAAAATATGAGATTTTCTCACTAAAGTCAGAGGAGAAAAGAGACAGAAATTGAGAAAATAGGAACCTAAAGAAGTCAGAGAAGTTTCGTTGTTCAGTTCAGTTGTTCGATGGTGATAAGAACAGAGACAGACAAAAACCTCTCTCGTAGAGAAGTCTTATCTATATTCAGTGATTGAGAATGTGACGATGGCTGTCTCTTTGAGCTTAGCCTTAGGTTAGCGTTTTAGAAATTTTTATTTTACGACACCGATAAAAACAAAAGAAACAAAAAAATTTTGACTTCAACTGGAATATTTGATGATTACACAAAGATTATTATAATATACAACGTACAATAGGGACGATTGACCCAAGAAGGACCGATCGAGGTCCTGTAAGCGGGGCCACCCACGTTGAGAGTGAAAAACATTCAATCGGTCGGAGGTCGTAATACTAACAATTGCTTAACTAGTCAACTATTACGCCATAGTCATAGATTTAGTTAGCATGCTGACTCTCACATTTATAACAAACATTGAACTTTCATAATATTTACAAGTATGAATGACATCGAAAGCTATACCAGTCAATTCAATGCGAGTGATTATTCAATACTGAAAGGAAGTGCTCACGTACACTTGCCTTAAAGGTGTAAAGATTAGGTATCGCTTTCGATATTTCCAGAATGTCATTTCACAATAATTATTTAGCACCAGAGTATTTGTTGGTGAAATTCTTGTATTTGTTCTAGAACGTTCGTAAATGAATATGAGGTACAAAATAATGTTAACTGGACACGAAATGAAAATTTATGTCCACGAATCCGTTGAGATGATTTTTTTTATTCAATTGACTTCTCGTCATCACAGCTTGTCTATAATGCCACCGCCAAAAAATATATCGATTCAGAATCACACGGGGACTGGTCAGATTGAAAAGATTCTCCTTAAAACGAATGCATCTGGTTTAGAGAGGCAGTAGCTTCATGCAGTAGAAAGGACACAAAGCACAACCAACGGAGACCTGGTCTCGGGACAGAGACCTGGTCTCGTGACGGAGACCTAGTTTCTAGACGGAGACCTGGTCTCGAGCAGAGACCTGGTCTCGGTACAGAGACATGGTCTCGTGATGGAGACCTAGTCTCGTGACAGAGACCTAGTCTTGTGACAGAGACCTGGTCTCGTGATGGAGACCTAGTCTCGTAGCAGAGACCTAGTCTTGTGACAGAGACCTGGACTCGAGACAGAGACCTGGTCACGAGACAGACCCCTGGTCTGGTGACGGATACCTAGTTTCTAGACAGAGACCTGGTCTCGAGCCGGAAACTTGGTCTCGAGACGGAGACTTTGTCTCGAGACAGAGGCCTGGTCTCGGGACAGAGACCTGGTCTCGGGACAGAGACCTAGTTTCTAGACAGAGACCTGGTCTCGGGACAGAGACCTGGTCTCGGGACAGAGACCTGGTCTCGTGACGGAGACCTAGTTTCTAGACAGAGACCTGGTCTCGAGACGGAGATTTGGTTTAGAGAAGGAGACCTGGTCTTGTGATGGAGAGCGGATCTCGTAACAGAGACCTGGCCTGCAGATGAAGACCTGACCTCGTTTTGTTTGTGCAACTTATCTATGTCCGAAGTGTTGTACTCCTCGGCCGGTCTAATATTTCCAATTCTGATTGTTTCTCTGATTGCTGGAGATGCTGTGCCTGCTGTCGCCCATCGCCTGAGAATTCAGCCATGCAACGGCTCAGATCACGTGTTTGCACAATCCGCATTCGATGAATCCCGGTTGCCACAGTGTCCAAACCCACAGACTTGTAACAGCGCCACGGTCGAGGCAAGCAAATAGCCAGAGCAGTTTCCAATGCTGCTGCCGATACTGATACGGCGGATGCTGTAGGGTGTGGCTATGATGATGCTGATGGTATTACTGAGATGTTGTTGTATGAAGACAGCTTCAGCGTGCGTCCATTAGTCCATCGGATGCCAGAGGCACACAACTAACATCCGATCTCGTCGCCGAAATTGACTGTCTCTCCTTAGTCGCTGAAGCCGCTGTTGCTACATCGTTGACGTCTTTCATTGCATGGAATTGCCGCCGCAGAGGCAGCAAGAGAAAAACTCTTCGATCTGTTTGTCCTGCAGCGATCACGCATCGCTGAAGATGACATGAAGTCCTTGCAATGAAGCTCATCGGATTAGACGGTTGGTCGCATCACATGAAAACATGATGAGCCAATTAACTGCTGGGCTCGTAATCATCATTAGCTCGAGATCGGTTGAGGTCGTTTGACGGACAATGGACGACCAATGACAAATGACACAACACACTCAATGAAAGCATGGATGGGTCGATCCAGATGGCAGCAATCGACTGTGGAATGTCGTCTTAGACTGAGACCTCTGAAAGATGCGTTGCTACGATGGATGGTTCGCAATTGTTCTTCTGTCCATTCGCACCTGGAAAGGTAGGTTCTTCTTATCTACAGTCACTTTTGAATAGGTAGGTTCTTCTTATCTACATTCACATATCAATAGGTAGGTTCTTCTTATCTACATTCACTTATGAATGGGTAGGTTCTTCATACCTACATTCACATATGAATAAGTAGGTTCTTCTTATCTACATTCACTTATGAATAGGTAGGTTCTACTTATCTACATACACTTATGAATAGGTAGGTTCTTCATATCTTCAGTCACATATGAATAGGTAGGTTGTTCTTATCTACATTCACATATGAATAGGTAGGATGCTCTACTCTGAATTCACATTTGGATAGGTAGGATGCTCTACTCTGAATTCACATTTGGATAGGTAGGATGCTCTACTCTGAATTCACATTTAGATAGGTAGGATGCTCTACTCTGAATTCACATTTGAATAGGTAGGATGCTCTACTCTGAATTCACATTTGGATAGGTAGGATGCTCTACTCTGAATTCACATTTGGATAGGTAGGATGCTCTACTCTGAATTCACATTTGGATAGGTAGGATGCTCTACTCTGAATTCACATGTTGTTTATATCTACATTCACAAACACCTAGATACAGCTGATAGGCAGGTTGTTTTTATCTGCATTCACACCTGTAAAGGTAAGCTGCTCTTATCTACATTTACATCTGGATAGGTATTTTCTCAACTTTGGAGTGTTTGAATAACACCGCGTTTGTTATAAATGGATTTTCAATAAGAGTTAGGATCAAATGCGGTTCGAGTCGTAGCCATTAGGAATGTATAGGAACTATGCCGTTGTGGTTTCCTATTGCCAACATCCTCTCATTTAAGAGCCATCTGATTGGTTGAACCTCTCTGTATTCGAGTATGTTGCTGTGCTGTGCTGTGCCATACTGTCTTCGGCATGTGGAGATATGTAAGAGCCGCGCTTCCATATTTCAGCTCGAGCTCATTGTGTTATATGGTATCTTGCACAGTCCTCTCGTGAAATAGGATCGAACCAGTGCTCTCCGCTTTAAATGCCGATCGCTTCAACCATGCAATGACCAATTACCACTGTACCACAGTGATCAGCTCCACATTCATGTGAGCATCGCTATTGTGAGGGTAATTGCGCTATATTAAGTGGTAATGCTTAAAAATATAGACAAGCATACGTACATTTATAAGCAGTTTACATGCATGCATATATACGAAAATTTACATATGCATTAATAAGTGCTTGATGCACACAATCGTGTGTCTATTCCAAAGAGCGGATGACTTTACCCGCCGTGGCTTTATAATAAGGATGTTATACAAGACTTAGTGAACTATTAATTTGTATATGCACGTGCTGTAAGATTGCAGGCATTCCTATTGAAGATGATACTTACTTACTTACTTACACAAGTATGCACAAATGCATGCACACATACCACAGACTAGATAGATATATATCCTTTCCGTATGCGGAGACGTACACAAATGCATGCATACATACAAGACTATATATATATATGTATATATATACGTACATGAGAAACCTAACTGTATGCATCCATGCAATCATGCTTGCATGCAATGCTATGTCAGACTGTTGCTATGGCGATAGATGAGTGAGTTGATCACGTGAACGTTGATGTGATGTAAATGATCTGACCTCATGACCCGCCCTTATTCTATCCTGCATCGTTTGCAAATCGGGTCATCATTCACCAGTCTAAAGAAGATGGCTGCCGTATCACCAGCATCACTAATTAGTCGAAATGCGAGAAGCTGTGACGACCACAGAGTCTGTGCAACGGAATCGAAGAGAGGTCGCTGCACAGAAACACCAGGGCTGGAAATTTATTATACACCAGGAGCTTCAATTAAATTAAGAGGAAACATTTATGGCTGTTGGACGAGTGAAAGTGCATCGGGTGAATTAAGTTTCTTGGAGTCTGAATCTTGTTATCAAGACAACCAAAGAGAAGCCATGTGGTCGCGATTGACGATCACAACGGCAGCCTGCTTCTGGCCTTCGTTGCCCCACTGCGGGAGGAGAAATTGCAACAGTAGGAGGTGGAGGAGCAGGAGGAGAAGGAGGAGGAGTAGGAAGAGAAGGAGGAGGAGGATAAGAAAGAGAAAGAGAATGTCCCGAATGAGAGAAGACAACGAGGAGAAGGATAATAAGGAGCAGAGGAGTGGTGGTGCAAGAGAAGAGAGGGCAGGGCTAGAGAAGAGACGGATAGGGAGAAGGAATGGGTAGAGGAGGTGCATCAGGGAAACTAAGTTACATCACCTACAGTATAACGAACACTTCTACCACCGATTCCATCATGGGCAATGATAATGATGATGATGGTGGTAGTGGTGGTGGTGATGATGGTGATAATGATGATGATGGTGGTAGTGGTGGTGGTGATGATGGTGATGATGATGATGATGGTGATGATGATGATGATGATGATGATGATGATGATGATGATGATGATGATGATGATGATGATGATGATGTTGCAGTTAAAATTATTATATGAACTATGATGATGATGATGATGGCGTTAGCGATGATGATGATGTCATCACGAATTTATTGTAGAGCTAAATTCTGAATAGAGACATTCAAATAATAATTATTTGCATGATTTCTGCGACGAAGTCCATTTTGTTGATTATAATTATGCGGAGTCTGATGCGGTGTTATTGGCTTCTGACGAATTCTATCTGTGTCTCTGTTTCTTCTTTCGCCATTGAGGTCATTGAACTCTTTATTTGCGATGATTGCTTCAGCACACGCGTCTTTATCGCTGGGTTTCTTCTGGAATCACCATTTGAACCCCTTGTAACATTCTCGTTGTCGCGGGTTTCACTCTCGCCACTCCTTCTTCTTGATGACGAGAATACCCGCTAGTTCTTTCCTCTATCACCAAGCTCAGCAACACGACACACTTGATGGTTTTAACACACCACTCATCCTATCTACACTTACTGGAGTTATTAGTGTCCTTTTAGAAATGTTTCGCTGGTTTACGTTGGAGACGGGATTCCCAACTACGTCGATTACCCTTGTCGTCAGAACCACCTAGCGTCTCCCCAGTACAAGTCCCCGTTCCTTTCCTTGCTACACTATATGAATCCCTCTAGAGGCGATTTCCTTCGCCATCCCAAACGCAAAACTCGTATCTCTATTGGACGATAAATCACTTGCTGAAACTATTCCTAAACCGGGTTGGTCGGATTTTGATGTTCCTAACATAGCGTCAATCACCAGGGGCAATTGACTAGCGGCTGTATGGCTGGGCCTTGTCAGTGTCATAGACGGGTAACAGATCCCAGGGATCAAATTTCATTATTATCGTTATACCGCCTAGTGGGTTGCGCCATTCGTATCGGAATTGTCCCCCCTATTCATGATCCGTGTCAACCAGCCGGTCCAGACCAAATCTTCAACTGATTCATAAATTTCTTGTCTGTGGTTCGAAGAGATGGAAGGGGCAGTCGGTTCTGACATCTGCCTCGCGGTGTCAGGTTTCGTTGCTTGACACTCCGTTGCTATTTGCATATTTCTCGCCGTCTATATTGAGGCCGTCTGCCACGGCGAAACCCATTGAGGTCTCCTTTATCAGGTCTCAGGTATAACTCTTCATTCGTAGTCCTCCTACGCCTCTGCTGTCGATCGATGACTTTTATATAGCGCCATCGTCCAGAGTGTCGCGCGTGACACTCATGTAGCAACTAGGATGAAAACGATATCAGACGGAGCAGATTCACCATAGCCACAGCACTTAATCCCTATCTCACACTATCCAGTCAGCCTATCCACCCAACCCCATCCCAATCTCACCCTATCCAGTCACTATATCCACCTTATCCCTATCTCTCTCGTACCCTATCCTGTCACCAGATCCACCACATCACCATACCTATCTCACCCTATCCTGTCACCCTATCGACCCAACTCTGTCTTATCCAATCCAGTTACCTTACCCACCCACTCATCCCATCTTATCTCACCCAAACCAGTCACCCTATTCACCCCACCTGTCCTTAGCTCATCCTATCCAATCATGATATCATCATTACGCAAGACATCAAGTCGCCTTCTCTATGTCATTTAAAATGGGATAAGGAACAATTGATTTCTGACTCCAGTATTTGTTTGGCCGAGTATGAAACAGTATCGATTCATACATTTCGTTAGTTTACTGAATGTTCGCCTGCAACACTGAGTTTGCACGCATGCATATATGTGTATGTATGTATGGAGTGTGGCATGCGCAGGTCTATATATACACCTGGATGGGAATGTCAAACGGAAGCCACTGTATGTCTGCATGGTCAAAGAACGACGACGTTCTTTATCAAGCCGAGTATTTGAGAGTAACAATTAACGTCTTAGTCTCGTCACGAGCTAATTCTGTTTGCGACATGTCACCTGCTCGTCTGTCACCAGATGTCAGGGCTCGGTCTCTGTCGTCGTCTGCCAGTCAAAGACTCCTTGGCTTTGTTTTTTCCACCAAACGGTCTGTATTGGTTGAATCCGTTGCGTGCGAAGAGATCAGTTCAGGTTGATCCGTTTATATGGAGATCTGTTTGTATGGATCCATCGGATAGATAAATTTCCATCGATCCATGGAATATCTCTTTCAATTTCTTCATCCAACGGAACTCTTAATCAAAGGCTATGTATATATGAAGATGGATGAAACCAGATGGGTGAAGGTATGACCGACGAAGAGAGGCGTTTCTTAATCAATCTAGATAGAGTGAGTCGTCGCTTTTCACTTCAGCTAAGATTCCAATTAAATTCAAATTAATTAATCGGAACCGACAAAATTCCTTTCTTAAAATCTTATAAATTCAGGTCAACTAGTTCGTTTCGGTGGCACGTAATCCTGAGATCCAAACTTCTAAAGCGCCACTCGAAAACAAGTTCAGGGCACCAGCTTATTCAAAAGCGTCGCGTCAAGTCATAGGGGACTTCAAAACGGAAATCCAAACGTTGCCAGAGTCTGGATACCAGCGGGTTATAGGTTATAACTCTAATTTGTCTGGCCTTAGACCACAATAATGTCTATATATGCAACTCGATGGCCACACGCCTGGATTCGGGAATAACTTCAAATTGCCATCATTGCTTCTGCTGCGCTGGATTATATCCACAGTCATCTGATGGAGAGAGCACAAGACGGTCACTCTGCCTCTTCAGGGCTCATTGGTTTCTTATCTTAAGGATGATTGGCCCGTGAGACCAGTAATCCACCGGCGCATGTATGGCATTGACCTATGGCTTCTTACAAGAGTCGATCCTTGACCTTAGAGCGAAGTAAGACACCGTAAAGTAAACACCGTAAAGTTACGTTGTACTGAAGCAATCGGTGATCGGTTCTTTCTTAATGAACGAGCTATTCCTGAGACATATACGATTCAAATCAATGTCTTTGTGCAGGCGACTTCCCATCGACGAACCTAGAAACAACAGTCTTAGAAAAGGTTCAGGTGAAATGCCTGAAAATTCCACCTGAGCTAGTGCAGGTCAAAGGTTCAGGTGAGAGGCTTGAAGCTCAGACAAATTTTCGGAACTGTTCAGGAACTGTTTACTATCATCAAAAACTGTCACGGATCGTTCAAAAACACTGGAAAAGCTACCAAATAAATAAAAATACGATCTGGAAATGAGCAATGCATTAAAAAGCATTGGTAAATATAATTTTGTAGTGTTTTGGAAAGATAAACAAAAAATGGCATGCAACTTGTTTTGAACCTGACACCTCGTTTCATGGCACAGTATCTCAACCAGTTGAGCTAAACAACTAACTGTTAGAACTAAACATTAGGCTAAGTGCATATTAAATTTGACTACGTGGCGTGTTTCTAAGCATACTTGCCACAACGTCTCATTGTTTAAGTCTTCTGTACATGTGAATTTAGAAATTTGTATTTGAAGGATAGTCATTAGTGTGTTTGCTCGCTCGAGGTATTAGTGCGCATTCGACTTGGTTAGCATTGCGGTTGTTCAGAACATTTCTAACCTTTTGTTTATTTTGTCCGCACATACTATTAAATAAAATCAAATATGTTTAAATGTCCATTATAATTATTTGTACATATTTGATAAGCTAATCATGTCAATGAAATTGTAGGCTATCCTGAAAGCAGGAACTAATTAGGCATAGCTGAATTCTTCAGGTAGGCCTACTGTATGCCTGACGTTCAGGCAACAAAAGTTCATCTGAATGGTTCCGGATTCTCATACCTGAATTTTTCTAAGAGTGAATGAGCATATGAATATACTGCTTTTGCCGACATTTTATATCAGATGCATGTAAGCGCTCTACAGTAGCAAACAATCTGTATTAACGAAGACTGTTTCGGGTCGGAAGAGCCACTCGGAAGTTTTTTCCTGAAGTGGCTCTATATAAATGTCAGAAAACAATTACGATGTCACGGCTGTCTGCAAATAATCGCATTTGCAGACAAGGGCCACGCGTAGTGGAGGGTAAGACATTAGCCCCTGGTCATGAGCCTCTGGAGATAAGTCCCCCGGATAAAGGCCTCTCTGACCAAAAGTGGCGCTCCAATTTTCGTAGGACAAAAGCCCCCGAGCAAAGGCCCTCCCCTTATGTCCTGGTATGGGTTCTCATGTCTTAGATGCGGGGTGTCTTTGTCGGGGGAGCTTATGCCCGTTAACCCCGTCGTATCCCATCGTGCTTGCAATCTGAACAAGTCAGTTACGCTGGCTTCCTGTCAGATTTAGACTTACAGTTTAGCAACGAGCGTGTACTAAAAGTGGGAACCAATGCGGCTGGTCGTTAAACTATTAAACGCAAAATGCTTTCCGTCTCAACTACCTGTCATCTTTCTGACATCGCAACCAGACAGCGAGACCACTGCGACCGGCTGTATGTATAAGACTGATCATCCTCCTCTGACGTCATCCTCCTTAACGTGTACGACAATCGGGCTCATTTCTCTGAAAGTGGATTTTGGAATCAGTCAATCTTCACATGATGAAACTCATATCAATATCTCATTAGACATGTTCGCCAAGTGGCTTAAGACCTGTCTGCCTCCTTTTGCTTCGATGTCTGTGTGCTTTCAGAAATGCATGCAGACGAGTCATCGCTCAACGCTCGTAACTATGATTTATATTTACTTGAATTTGTAGCAATTCAAAGAAGGAAATTGTCTTTCTTCGTTCCTATGAAATATTGGAGAATAATTGCGTTGATCTCATTATTTTAAGCAATGTGGGACATCGGTTCACATTCATCGCTGTCAAGTGGAACTTAGCATTCTTGTTTAAGTTTCATGAACGGAATGCGTGTCAGGTTCTTAAACTGTGGTAGAACTCGTTGAATATTCGCGGTTGATTTGATGCAACAGTGATTAATTACAGGATCTGATCGCGGGATAGAGCTAATTGATCGCTCGTATTTCATTCATTTATTCATTTTGAGCATTTATATAGCGCCCATTCAAGAACCTACCCAGGAGCGCACACAGTTCAGCCACGACTAAAGAAAAAAGAGTTGAGGGACTTGCAAAGAGCGGAGCACAAGTGAGTGGGAGCTCGTTCCATGTTGAAGGACCCACAACCGACAAAGCACGTCGGTATCAAATAGAGAGCCCGTGGAAATAGAAGACTCGATCATAAACAGAGGAGAATTTAGGAAAGCGCACAATAAGCCTAGCAGCCGAGCACAGAACCCAATCAAACCGCCCCAAAACCACAAGAGGAAGATCAGCAAGTAAGAAACAATGATCGAGCAGTTACAAAGGCACGAACAAGGATCACTATCGCGTCGTGAGTCCACTCGAGATGCTACTCGAAGCTGATGAAGCTGGTAGTAACAGCTAGTAACAGCTGGTAGTAACGAGCAACTAGGTTCACGTGTCGAGATAGAGTGAGCTCAGATTCAAGACTGTGAGGGAGTAGGATATGTGAGAAGAAAGTCGGGGATGTCAATAGCCTCAAGTTGCTTACGTTCTCTCAATCATATAAGCTGTGTTTTAGAGCGGCTTAAGAGGAGCCTATTGGAGGCCAACCAAGATGGCCATCCATGGTCAGATTCATCTGACTCACAGTAGCGACAAGCGCGTGTGGATGTAGGCTTGCACATCATCCGCAAATAGTTGATGCAAAAGCCCCCGAGACGCCAACAAGTGGCAAATATCATCAGTATAGAGCAGGTATAAGAAAGGCCTTAAGACACAACCTTGAGGCACCCAAAAAAAGGCAGGGACCCAAAGAAAGCTAGATGGGCCAATGGCCTATAGTTTGTGCAGTAAGAAAGATCTGAGCCATCCAAATGGCTAGTTTACCAGGCCAAAGAAGGTAGAGAGGCGCTGTAAAATAATGTCGTCTACAGCGCCATAGAAGTCCGAAAATAGCCGAAGAGTGATTTCCACGGAAACCCAATTGCTGCGAGTGAATCAATTCATTTTCATCAGGGAGCCCATTATGCTATAAATCTCATTTCTAACAAACACTGCCTCCTAGCGAAAGAAGGAAAGAAGTCAACCTTAGGGGTGGGGTTCGGATCTTGAACTCAGTTCCTCAGCTCTGCGCCCCAGTGTGTTCCCCACTACTCTAAGCCCCGTCCCCCTTTTTCGAAGAAGCAGAATTTTCCGACTTGTTTCACTACCTTTCCATCCTTTTGCCATTGTTGATGTTGTTTTCTTCCCTTTACTTATCTTTGTTTAGTTAATGCTTATTTCATGTTATATTGTGTCAAGATCTTATTCAATCGATCCATCAATTGACTCTATTCTTCCTCTTGGCTGCTGGCCTGCATCGGTTGACCATCTGAAAATATGAGTTCTTTCAGCAATCTGAGTGATTGCTGACAGCTGCTATCTCCTTCTTCCTGGCTTCATCCCTTCCATCACTCCATCATCAAATCACCTATTAATAATTCTAGATTTAAGAGCATTGGCGAGAGAGGACATCCATGAGGAATAGGTGATCGACTATTTTAAGCTGCTCCTTAACTTCATCTCCCATCACTCTGTTCTTCTGTCTGTCTCTCTCTCTGTCTGCCTGCCTGTCTCTCTGTCTCCTGCCAGTTGACCTCTGACCTACTGGACCCCCGTGGACATGAGTGTGTCTGCTGCGTCAAGGTTACGTAACTCAACTGTCAGTCTGTCGGTCTTAGGTCTGATGAGGGACGTGCTGACCGGACATCTTCAGACGTCTCTACTGGCCTTCGCTTCACATTGCCTCCTCTTCCTCCTTCTCGTCTGACCTGAAGAGCAATCTGACCCTAGGGATTTCATCCGACCAATTAGGTCCCTTCCCTGCCACCATAATTAATTGACGACGCTAGGTGGCGCCAGAGACAATAACAACGAAGCCCGTTTCCTTCTCAGGCAGCAGAGCATTTCCTCAAATCAAAACTTCTGACGAGTCTCCACAGAAACCTCTCTCTCTCTCTCTCTCTCTCTGTCTGTCTCTCTCTGTCTGTCTCTCTCTGTCTCTTTCTGTCTGTCTCTCTCTGTCTCTCTCTGTCTCTCTCTGTATCAGTCTGTCTCTGTATCTGTTTCTGTCTTTGTCTCTGCCTTTCTCTGTCTCTGTCACTCTCCACCCTCCCTCCCTCTCTCCCTCTCTCTCTGTCTGTCTGTCTGTCTGTCTGTCTCTCTCTGTTTATCTATCCGTCTGTCTATTAAGACCAGCAGAAGCAATTCTTCTAGACAATAATAACGATTAGTATTACACATGCATCTACAAATAACGCGCACTTAATTTTTTATCTGTTCAGAATGTGTCATATAATAGGATTTAGATCTATATTATTTGCGAATGCTTGCTTTTCCACCTACTTCCGCGACCCTATGAAAGGGCCCGGAGACCGCCCGGAAGTCTTGTTATTGCGCAATCCTCAACTATGTTGAACATCGTGTTCATCTCGCCACACTCGCACAAGGCCGACGTGGCCTGGGACCATCAGTGGCCGTTGTTCGTGCGGAAACTTTTTAAGAGTTTCCAGAGTCGGCGAGGTAGGTCCATGTCGGGTGGTTCGCTGTTCGGGTCAGCCATCAGGAATTTTTTTGCAACGTTCGTCTCCGCCCAATCTGCCTTCCAGAGGTCGGCCGCTGGTGCCGCCTGGAGGAGGGTCCTCCTGGCGTCTTCCAGGCGGCACCAGGTTTTGTTGGGTGGTCTGGTCGGAATGGAGTGGCAAGACCGGCTTACACAGGATCTTATGTAACAGGTTTGTTGTCAGTTCAGCACGACGGAAGTTGGGGGTGGGAGCGATGTTGCTGAGAACAGGCAGCCAGAGCGTGTCGGTGGCTCGTACAGTCTCTGTTATAATTCTCATTGTTGCATTGAGCTTGACATCTACCAGGTCCGCGTGTGCCAATCGCTCTGATACAGGTGCACAGTATTCAGCTACTGAGTAGAATAGCGCCAGGGATGTTGTTCGGAGGCTTCTACCTCCATGTTGAGCCAGCTATGATGTTGTTTATAGTCTATATTTTGGCAGATGTTTTTTAAAGGTGTTTATGGAACCTCAGCGACATGTGAAACGTGACCCCCAGGTACGTTGGGCTGGGTTTGTACCTCAAAAGATTCCCATTCATGACGATCCTCAGCTGACGAGATGCACTTGCGTTGTGCAAGTGGAAGACGATAGTAACTATTTTTGCGGCATTTAACTGGAGTCTCCAGTCTTGGCAGAGCTGCACTAGTTTGGATATATCTGTGTTCAGAGTGGATTCCAGCACCAACAAGGGATCTTGCCTGGGCGCTTATACAAGTTTCGTCTGCCTAAGCAAATTTCCTGGACGTTGTTGATGGGTGGTCGTTTATTGAGATGTTGAACAGCGTAAGAGCCAGCACTGGACCCTGCGGTAGGCCATTTGGTTGTTTCTTCCAGCCGCGGGTTTTCTCTCCGTAGTCGACCCTGAAGAATCTGTCCTTCATTAAATTCAATTCTGAGGGCTGCCCACGGTTGTAGGGCGCCAGCTAGCTTGACGAAGAGGCCATTTTGCCAGACCGTGTCGTAGGCTCGGTCATATCCAGGAACACCGCACCTGTCTGTAACCCCTCCTGAAAGCCGTTCTCTATGAATGTTGTCAGAGCGACTACATCGAGTGTAGTCGCAGGTGACTCTGCCTTGTCGGAAGCCTGCCTGACTGATGTTTAGGATGGCTTCTACGTAAGGGGTCAGGCGTTGCAGGATAACGCGTTCCAGGGTCTTGAATAACACTGAAAGGAGAGATATTGGCCGGTAGCTGGAGGCTTGGTTGGCATCTTTTCCTGGCTTTAGTATGGCCATGACCTTGGCTCTTCTCCAGATGGATGGCATCTTTTTCAGTTGACAGACAGTGAACTGACAGACAGTGTACACAATAGTAGTATTGTGTACACTGTCAATTTTTTCAGTTGGTATGGCGATTCTGCTAACAAGTCTATATCATCGACATAACGCAGGTTGTTAAGTATCCGTCCATGTAGTGTCACTCCAGCTTCGGCAGAATTCATTGTGCGACTCATCATGGCTTCCAGATGCAGGTTAAACATATCTGGCGACAATCCGCATCCTTGCCGTATAAGGTTCGGACTCAGAATAAATGCGGAAAAAACCAAAACAATGACCTTCGGAAAACAACACAAAGAGCTGAAGGTGATATTGGTGGGAGAAGAGCTGGAGCAAGTCAGAGAGTTTGTGTACCTGGAAGGAGTAATAACGGAAGATGGACAATGCACAAATTAAGGACATAAAACGTAGCATTAGCCTCGCGTCAGCAATGTTTGGCTGACTCAGTAAGATGTGGAAGACAAGCAGCAAATCAACAAGAAAAAAAATGAAATTGTACACGGCATTTGTCACTCCGGTATTGCTGTATGGATCTGAGTGATGGTGCCTGGCTGCCGGCGGAGGGAGGATGAAAGGAGGGCTCTTCTGGCGGAGATGAGCTGGCTAAGGAGAATAGTGGGGAGGACCAGATGGGACAAGATTCGCAACGATGTAACCCTGATTGAGCTGGGACAGAGAGACAACGGATGACAGGGTCAGAAAAAGAAGGCTGACATGCTTTGGCCGGTAGCAGGACATTACCCCCCGGATATTGCCCCCCTGCCATTAACCCCTGCCTTTACCCCCTGCCATTACCCCCGTAGGATATTACCCCCCCCCTGCCATTACTCCCTGCCATTACTCCTCTGCCTCTTTTCCACAATGAAACTATGAACACGAATTTTATTAGATGCATTCTTATAAATAAGTAGCATTTTGTAAGAACAATGTCAACAATTAAACTATGAACACGAATTTATTACATCATTATTAGTCCTCGTGTCATAAAACGAAAAAGTAACTTGAACAACACAAACTGGTCAAACAAGTATCTTTTGTTGACTTGTTGTATGCAGCATTGTAGGCTAAATGGGCACACAACTAAGAAACAGCAAACAAATCGATGACACATAATATTAAGAGGTGAATGGAAGAGGTTAAATACAGAGGAATAATTCCTGTGGTTAATGGCAGGGGGTAATGGCAGGGGGGTAATATCCTACGGAGGGTAATGGCAGGGGGGTAAAGGCAGGGGGGTAAAGGCAGGGGGTAATATCTGGGGGTGGGGGGTAATGTCCTAGACCCGGTTTGGCCTTGTAAGACGATTGGATAATAAGAGGTTACCAGCACGGGCATTATATTGTCACGTTAAGGGAACACGGAGTCGAGGAAGACAGACAAAGACATGGATGAAAAATGTCAAACAAGATCTTGAAGAAAATAACATGGGCATGAGAACAGACCTCAGAAATGGAGTCATTATGTAAAAGCCTCTTCGTTGGCACACACCTGATGGAAGAGAAAGAGATATTCAGTGGGCTTCAATATGCATCGTCTTTGAATAGGACTCGCGGGATATGGTTTCGCTTATCCTTAGCATAGAGATGGTGTAGTTGTGTTTGCTAGATCTTTGATAATAATGGTCCATCCATGGGAGGAGAAGAAGGTTCGCAGTCTGTGACTCTGACTAGTCCTATATGAGAGGCCATGGCCATGTATGTCACCCCTAGGGTTGCAGCTAAAGGAAACCAAATCGTTTCATATGGTTGCCAAACCATATGATTTCATATCTGTTCCATTCTCTCTCACGGGCATAACCCCATCAGGCGGTGAAGCTGCATATGAGTTGGACCACTGTGGCAGACATTGTCACATTATGTAGCCCAATAGGAACGAGGCCATGATTCGTCGAAGCCCGGTCTGCATAAGGGGAGAAAGAGGCTATGACTGGTATCGTTTCTACGTGCTTGGTCATGCAAAGGTCAGAGCTAAGGGTTATGACCTGAGGTTTTTTACCGCATCCCGCGTCTTGGCTGGGTTTTATCTTAAGTTATGATTTTGCCAACATATACACGTCCGCACTGGCGATGACTAAATCCAGGTGTTCATAATTATCTGCAAAACTTCAGTTGAGTGGTGACTTCCTATTCAGAATAGCGCAAAGTAGTTACATCTAAATAAATGTAATCTATGTTCAGTGAATGTTATGTCTCTGACAATTTGGTATAATTTGAAACTATAAGTCATTTTAAGTTTAATGGACCGCTTCGCCTTTTCAGCTCACTCCATCCTTCGATCCATCTTTCGATCCATCTTTCGATCCATCTGTCGGTCCATTGACTGGATCGATCATTCCAGCCACCATGCCGTTGTCCTCTCAATTACATAATGCTCTCACATAGAAACGGTTAAACTGGGACTAGAACGATGTTTAACAACCTATTACATAAACACATCAATGTCAGTCACACTAACCTCTGCGATGGACCAGAGCAATGAAGCCCCTTCCGTACATACAGGCATTTTATTTTCTCTCGCCCTACTGGTCTCCTTAACTCCCTCTGTCCCTTTATGCCCATCTGTCTCTCTGCCTCTACGCCTACCTACCTCGCTGCCTCTGTCCCTGTCACCCTCCCCATCTATCTCTCAGTCTACTTTATCCGACTCCACCCCTACCTGGTTCTGTTCCTAACTATCTCCTTCTCTGCCACTCTGTGCCTACTTCCCTTTCAATATGCTTCTCTGACCACTTTCGTCCATCCTTACCTTTCCTGCCTCTCTTCCTGCCTCTCTTCCTGCCTCTCTTCCTGTCTCTCTTCCTGCCTCTCTTCCTGCCTCTCTTCCTGCCTCTCTTCCTGCCTCTCTTCCTGCCTCTCTTCCTGCCTCTCTTCCTGCCTCTCTTCCTGCCTCTCTTCCTGCCTCTCTTCCTGCCTCTCTTCCTGCCTCTCTTCCTGCCTCTCTTCCTGTCTCTCTTCCTGCCTCTCTTCCTGCCTCTCTTCCTGCCTCTCTTCCTGCCTCTCTTCCTGCCTCTCTTCCTGCCTCTCTTCCTGCCTCTCTTCCTGCCTCTCTTCCTGCCTCTCTTCCTGCCTCTCTTCCTGCCTCTCTTCCTGCCTCTCTTCCTGCCTCTCTTCCTGCCTCTCTTCCTGCCTCTCTTCCTGCCTCTCTTCCTGCCTCTCTTCCTGCCTCTCTTCCTGCCTCTCTTCCTGCCTCTCTTCCTGCCTCTCTTCCTGTCTTCCTCCATTCGCATCTGTCTCTCTGTCTGCTTTCATCCTCATCCTCTGCCTGCCCCCACCCTGCGTCCTTGTATCCCTAATTGTCTCTCTGCCTGACTTTCTACCTCCATGCAAGCATACCTGCCTGTACTCCTATCTGCCATCCTACCTATCGGTCTCCAACCATCTGGTTCACTCAACACTGCACGGTTTGGTTCGATTAAACAGGTTCCTTGGTGTTCTTCATTATGATCGGACGATCGCTGTTCGCCTCTGTCCTTATGCCTCTGTCTCTTTTCCTCAGTCCCTTAGCCTCTGTCCCTCTGCGTCTGTCCATTTGCCTATGTCCCTTCGCATCTGTCCCTTTTGGCTTCTGTCTCTTCGCCGCTGTCTCCCATTCTCCTCAGACAGCTGGCGTTTCGCTTTAGATAAAACCCAAAAGTATTCGTCAAATTACTTCTGAAATGGCGACTTCTTTACAGGCGTGGAAGGTCGTTGGAAAGGAGCAGGAAGGTGAAAGGGTTAAAGTGGAGTAATCTTGAACCTAACCCAAGGGAAGTGGGCCATACTCGGGGGAAATCTGCAGACGAAAGCAGTGCTGGAGTTGCAGCTATGATGAGAAAGAAATTCGGAGACAGATGCGCTATATATTTTCAAAATCAGCAGCGACTTTTTTTTAAAGCAGTGCTGGAACAAAATGTCGTATTTCTTATCAGATTTGGATTCTATTCTTCCAGTCATCTTAAGAACAAACGAATGAGTTGCCGGTTTTATCAACAGCGATCGAGTCAACTCATGATTGTCTTGACAGCAGAGGGTCGACGCAAATGCAATCGCGATTGTATATCCACCTTAAACGAGGATCAGATGATTGGTCCAAACAATGGTTGAAGCACACATATTACGGTGTCTGAAGATGACAATAGATGCATTCTCATACTACAGCTGGCAGGTCTTATTAATTAAAACTGAAACAGGATTCGATCCGAGGGCATTAGAGTCTTGTGCTTCATATCTCGCCAAAAGGACTCTTGATGCGGTGCTATGTGGTCGTCGTAATAGACTGACGTAATAGACTGACTGAAATGCTGAGATATAATATGAGTTTAAACCCCGGCGGCGATGACAGATTGATATTCACCGAGATGTCTGCTCTGTTATCGCCGTGGCATGGCATTTCGTGATATGGTATTCTATGTGGTATCGAATGGTATTTCATGTAGTACGTGATGGTATTTCATATGGGATGGCATAGTATGGTATTCGATGTGGGATGATATGCTATTCCATGTGGTCTGGTATGGTATTCCATGTGGTATGGTATTCCATGTAGTATATAGTACAATATTATTTGACGCGTAGCATGCCATGTGGTATGGTACACGGTATGGTATTTCAAGTGGTATGGCATGGTATGTTATTCCATGTGGCATAGTATCCCATGTGGGATGATATGGTATTTCATGTGGTATTATTAAACGGACAATTACTAGAGCGTAGGAACAAGGGCGCATTACATGACACAATGTTCATCAGCTGACACCAACAACCATAATCAACCATAATAAGATGGCAATAAGAGAGCATCACTTCATTAGGGATTATAATATTATGCCTTTTTAAATAGGTGGATTGCAAGTTGTGACCTAAAGATTCCAACCGATGCGGAAGAGCTCACCTCACGCGGGAGTTTGTTACAAGCTGCTGGTATGGCATGGTATTCCATGTGGTATCGTACAATATTATATCAATATCTGCAGTACAACGGCAGTTGCGCCGCCGAGGTGTGTTTGTGAACTTCTGAGCAAAAGATGTTGGAAGACGGGCGTTATCACATTTCAGTTGTGTTGTAATGTATTAGGAAATGAGAATAACTAGGCCAAATAGTTTGATAGTAATGAACGGTGTTACGTTAGATGGCAGATGACACACGGCCCAGGATCATGGAGAATGAATGATCTTTGTGGCCATCATGCTGTAGTTGATGTGAAGATTACGGTGGTGATGATAATAACGACTAAATCAACAACGATGACGATGTTTACCTTGCGAAAATAGAAATACTTCTCGAACGATAGATGCGATCTATCTGTGTTCACTCTCCACTCTAGAGTTGTCACCAAGAACACGAACTAAATAGCAACAACTAGCATTATTCACATACCACAGCCAGATGAAACGAAGCATAGTATGCCATGTAGTATGGTGTATCAAGTGATGTGGCATGGTATGATATTCCACGAGGCATGGCATTCCATGTGCGATGATATGGTATGGTAATCGATATAGTGTGGTATAATATTATTTGTCGCGTGGTATTCCATGTGGTATAATATGCTATGGTATTTCAAGTGTGGTATGGTATTGCATGCGGCACAGGATTTATTTATTTTTATTTATTTATTACCGACATTTGATACCGCCCTTCTTCAAACATTTTATGCTCAGAAGTGTATACACACGCCTCGACGGCGCAATTGCAGTTGTACTGCAGAGCAAATGTGCGCGAAGGACTTGCTCAAGGTCCCTACACAGTGACTGACGCCCCGGACGAGGGTGGAACCCGCTCACTCAGCGTACACTGAGCGTTTCGGGCCGTCCGCTCTAACCGATCAGCCACCGAGCCACACAAAGATATGATATGGTATTCCATATGGTATGGTATGACGTTCCATATGGCATAGTAACTAGAGTTGTATCGACTTCATCAGATGAAGTTCAAAGAACGAGAATCGCTCGAATGTCAATTGGATCATCTGGAGTTTCTGTTGGGTTTTAATCGGGAAATAAAATTTTCTCAGTTTAGTTTCAAACTGTCGATACGCTGTTGATGATAATGATGATGATGATGATGACGCTGACGCTGACGATGATGATGATGACGACGACGATGACGACGACGATGATGATGATAATGATGATGATGATGATGACGCTGACGCTGACGATGATGATGATGACGACGACGATGACGACGACGATGATGATGATAATGATGACGCTGACGACGACGACGACGATGACGATGACGACGACGACGACGACGATGATGATGACGATGACGCTGACGATGACGACGACGCTGACGATGACGATGATGATGATGATGATGATGATGATGATGACTGAGGTGCATTCGTCATGACATAGTAATTATCTTTGTAGTGAGTCTGGTGAGAGTGATGACTGAGAGCCAAGTGTTCGTTCTTGACGGCGGTGATTCTCTCGTGCTTGAGTGCTTTTTCCAGGCCGATATCTACAGCATGTTCGACTACCCTCTGCTCTGGCGCAAGGTCCAACGAACGGAGGAAACGCAGGTCAACATCATGGGCAACGTCAACCAACCGTTCCTGGCAACCGGTCGATACGACGTTGACTTCGTTGTCTCGACTCCAATCTATAAGCTCAGGCTTTACATCACAGGTCAACCGATTAAACAACTGACCCATCGACCATCTGACTGTCTCATTGGTCGACTGACTGACCGACCACAGATTAATAATTGACCGACTAACTGACTTCCAACTGGCAGACTGACCGATTTATTGGTTGACCCATCGACAGACCGATTTATTGACCAACTGACCTCTGACTTTATGACTAGCCTGTCTTGTGAATGATTCCGTAGTCTTGGTGTGTTAATTTCTTGACCAGTATTGACCAAGACCGGTTGATTTCTGTATAAGGGGTCATAGGTCAGTCAAACTGCCAGCCAAACCCAAGGGCGCATAGTCATTCTTTAGGAATTTAAACTACTCCCATAATGACAAACGACTCATCAAACTTTATCACTAAAGATGCAGATAATAAAATACAGGTAAATATACAGATATCCGTTTGCAATGGTTCATACGAGACACGCGTTTCATCTCCTGCGATCTTTGATCAATTGTTTGCCTTAATCGAGGAAGACGCCGTGTGAAAGGTCTCCATCTCTCGTAAATTAATGTTCTTATATCACGCGAGCTATCACCTGCTGTAAGACGAGAGACGACAACATTAACGTTGAGACAGATTTTGAAAACGAACAGCCTTCTGGGGTTGTTGCGGTGCAGATCTTGGCAGGCGTCGGAAATTACAGGTTTAAGATTTAAAAACCGGAAGCCTCAACTTGCCTAGCAGTGATAATGGAGCATTTCTTATTTCTTCTTATTTCGGTCAAGTACACACTTGACCGAAATTCATTCTTATCCTGCTCTGCTGAGGTCGGGACTTATCAAGAAGTGCATCCTCGGCTGTTATATTGTGGCGAATTCTGGTGCACTAGAGATAATAATACTACGAGAGGCTAGATAGATCACAGCGATAAAAGGTAAATTCAGCCATTAATGGACCTCATTTAGATTAAGTGAACCGAGAAGTGGATGAATTGCCGTCAGTTTCCAGGATCTTTTCAACTCATCGTGTGTTTCATAACATCTGCGAAAACAGGTTTGAACTTCTACCCGAGGCACGTGCTATATGAGGGCCTTGAGCAAGTCCTTTATCCATGATAGGTCAGTTGTAGGGTAGTAGCCTAAAGAAAAGACTATTGGTGTCTTTATGAGGATTCGATTGCTATCGATTCCTACTTCTGAGATCATAGGAAGTTCTTAAAGTGAAGTCTTAAGGTTATAACTGTCCACTAGAGGAATTAATCCTGTCTTTCAGAATCAGTAGAAAGACCCTGAAGACCACGGAATGGAGCGGTAGAAGAAAGGTTCATTCCTTTAGCGGCTTTTAGTGAAAGAGCATTGCCATTTCTTTGCCACGAGCCTTTACAACAGATCACTGCCTTCATATGCCTCTGGCTAGCTTTTAGAATATTGCGAACGTAAGAAAGAGACGCGTGATGGACGTGCACTGAAGTCTATTGTCATCGAAACTAGTTCTTATAAATATCAAGCAAAACGGTCTTAGCGAATCCCACATGGCCGCCGGAAACAAACGCCAGCATTGTCTGAAACACAAATTCTATGTAAATATAGGTATATACAAATATATACATGCATTGTATATACATATAGTCTATATAATGCTGGATAAGAGAAGCCAAGTCAGTCGTAAAGCGAGATTAAATTACTGAAGTGGTAACTAACTAGATTATCACATCTACGATAAACGAGATTAATGCAAGATATATAGTTTGATAAGAAATGATTGCGATGAAAATAGTCGAACATAATGACTCACTAAAGCAAACTAATGACAATTTTCGTTTAAATTCAAACTGACAAACCGCTATGATTGCAAACATAGTGTGAACAAATGATCACAAGTTATTACCGGAGTCACCACCTCCACCCACCACCCCCGGATAATGCACTGGGGCGCAGAGCTGAGGAACCGAGTTCGAGACTTATATCCCCCGGATCACCCTCTTGAATTCCACAAATCAGCAATATCACAGCCAAACAACACACCCCTCTTTGTCTCCCTTCTAGGCAAACTCACCTTTCTAGAGTTCCACTCGATGTTACATGCTCACCGATTTGAGAATTCCTACCCTGGCTCATTCAATCCACCCATTCCGAACCTTCGTCTTAAACGAAATCTGTTTTAGCAGCTACTCATTTGTGTCACTTATGTCATTAATTGTTTTGTTACATATGATGATAAAGAGAATAACGAATCGATGATTAATTTTTTATCTGTGGCAACAGGTGTGACTCAAGAGGACAGTGGCAACTACACCTGTGAGGTGCGAGGTCCTCATTCCGTTATTCGTGGCCAAGTGACTCACTTTGTCCTCGTCAGAGGTAAAAGCATTTCTCCATTTCCTGATCCCATCGTAAAACACGGTCGTCTGCTACGTTTCTGTCAGATGGAGACCTCTGGCGACAAATTGATAGATTTAACTGGGAGGTGATCAGGCAAAACACGCGATTGATTAGAGCGGTTGGACTGTAACGCTGAGTGGATACTGAGTGACCGGATTCGACCCTCGTCCGTTGGTCATTGTGTAGGGACCTTGAGCAAATCCTTCGCGCGCAATTGCTCTGCAGTACAACGGCAGTTGCGCTACCGAGGTGTGTCTGTGCACTTCTGAGCAAAAGATGTTGGAAGACGGGCGATATCACATTTCAGTTGTGTTGTAATGTATTAGGAAATGAGATTAACTAGGCCAAATAGTTTGATAGTAATGAACGGTGTTACGTTAGATGGCAGATGACACACGGCCCAGGATCATGGAGAATGACCTTTGTGGCCATCATGCTGTAGTTGATGTGAAGATTACGGTGGTGATGATAATAACGACTAAATCAACAACGATGACGATGTTTACCTTGCGAAAATAGAAATACTTCTCGAACGATAGATGCGATCTGCATGGCTGTGTTCACTCTCCACTCTAGAGTTGTCACCAAGAACACGAACTAAATAGCAACAACTAGCATTATTCACATCGCACACAGACCACAGCCACATGAAACGAAGCCAGTCGTCTACATTCCGATAGGTTCTAGGCCTATATAATATGCAACTCTGACTATATCCTCCAATCACCACAGAGTACTTTCTCCTGATAGTTACTCATAGTTTGCATATATACGTGCATTACATTAAAAGAAGCACTCCCTTGCAAAAAGTAAAACAGCAAATATCCATATCAATGCATTATGACAGTTTCTCTGAAGAGTAACAACAATTTTGACACTGACAACGAATGATTCAAACCGAATTCTTTGCCTTCTTTCAATGTGCATCACCTCGTTTCAGCTTCAATCGAAAGCGTCGTCATAGCAGACGATCGAAACGGAACCGGAAATGGCAACAACGTTTCCCAACCGGATATCAACGTCATCGAAAACATCCGGTCGGTCGTGCGCTGCAGTGTTCGCGGCGGATATCCCCCTCCGAAGATCGAGGTCTTCCTCAACGAACGAGACCTGACGAGAGACTTCGACGTCCAGAGCTGGGCGACCGTCAATGGAACGAGGGGTCTTCGAGTAATGAGTCACCGATCGGAGGCCGTCGCCTCTGCATTCGTCGTTCAGGCAACCGATCACATGGCGTCGCTACGGTGTATCGCCAGTGTTTCTGGCATGAAGAGGGTCGTCGCACACGCACGAATCAACGTCTCCTGTAAGTAGAACTGAGACAACATCCACAGATCTTATTTTGAGGTCGTCTTAGCATAGATTAAGAAGGATCTACATAGTAGGTGCATTGTCGGTGCATTGATTTCAATCGATTGTCATGATGTAAATCTACAACATTGTTATATGTACAATGATTCCGGCAGGATGCAGGCGGTTCACTTCAATGGTAACGTCACCGCCCTCCGTCCACTTGCTTTTGGAGTACCTCATGGTTCGGTCCTTGGACCCTTGTTGTTTCTACTCTATACTGCCGATCTCGAAAAGCTTGCGGCTGATCTGGGTGTATCGTGTCATTTTTATGCTGATGACTCCCAGTTATACACCAGCGACCGTCCGTCCGAGGTCGAGAGTTCACGTAGGCGCATAGTCCTTACGATTGAGAGGTTCTCGGCGTGGATGGCTTCCAACCGGCTCAGTCTAAACCCCACCAAGACTGAGCTTCTGTGCCGATGCAGTCGACTCAATCTCTCTCCTCTGCAGGTACTCGGGACTCTTCTAACACCGGTGGAGTCCGTCCGCGATCTGGGCATAATGTTACAGTCTGATCTGTCGATGAAACTACATGTTACCACGACCGTCGGCAGATGCTTCCGCCAGCTGCGTTTCATCAGATCCTACCTGAAGTCGTTGCCCTTCGATGCTGCTCGGACTGCTATCGCCTGTTTCGTGTTGACCAGGGTAGACTATTGTAATAGTCTTCTCGCAGGAGCACCGAAACGTACATTAGACAGCCTACAATCCGTTCTGAACGCTGCAGAGAGGCTACTCTTCGGGCGACGTCGTTTTGACCACGTGACGCCCCTTCTGCGCGACGCGCTTCATTGGCTGCCAATACCACAGCGTGTGGAGTTCAAGTTATGTCTGCTCGCATACAAAGCGCTCCATGGTGTCGCGCCGGGATACATTGCAGATTTCTGCCGCCTAACGTCGTCGTGTTCAGCTGGTCTCCAGCTGCGTAGAGCTGCGCGTTGACACCTTCTTGTCCCCAAGACCAAGACCAAATTCGGTGATACGCCTTTTCTGTCGCTGGACCGCGCTGCTGGAACAGCCTCCCGCCTGATGTGCGTTCTGCGGAATCAGGGCACGACTGAAATCTCACCTGTTTTTGAAGGTTTATCCCTGATTAACAGATGGAGTCATTGTTATAGTATGGTTTTCATTGTTAGTTTGCCTACTGCGTCGTTGTAAAGCGCCCTTGAAGCGGCGCTACGACGCTTTATAAATTGTCCGTTTAATAATAATAATAATTCCAAATGTGACGGTAGAAAAACAATGTATGTGACATACACGGCTTCTGAGCAGTTCACCTTGCTACACGCGCTCTATAAATGCCTAGATACAATATAACACATATTATTTTGTGCTAGCATCATGTGAACAGAAGCTAGCCAGTCTGCCACCAGTGACTCTTCTAGTCATAGGGCAAATGTCTTATCTATCAAACAACGTACTCTGGGTAAAATGACACATATAGAGCGCCTTTGAGTAGCTACTTCCGTGAGAGGCGCTATGTAAATTCTCGATTACAATTACAATTACAGCCGTGTCGTATGCAGCTTAACTGTCGCAAGCGTTCTTCAACTGCGCTTCGCTTAGTCTTTCGAATCAGTTCCCGCTAAGACTTGTTACTGTCAGTTCTCTTCAAATTGTTCTATCCATTGAAGCAAATTTAAAGATTCCAACTACATCAAGCATCATCATTATATCTTAATTAGCATCAGCAGTATCTGGAGACCTTCATTCAAATTATGTGACATAACAAGATGAACACAAAGACTCTGTTAAACTATTTTCATACTATTTCCAATTTTAAACGAAGAGATACTAATTGTGGTTAATTTTTTATTGTCATATTATCTAACTTAGTTCATACATGATTAAGTATCGAGAAAAAAACTGAATTTTAACGTCAACAATTAATGGACCATTATAATAAACACTATTCATTATAATAAGCATGGTAATCTCTAGTGATCACTGATCAGATATTTCTCTTGAACACTCTTTTGATGAATTTCCTTGAAAGACGTTCTGTGTAGATGAACATTAACAATTATTATTGCGAAATTTAGCACGACATCAGTTTCCATAAAATGGGGAAATCCCCTTACCATGTTTCGCGTCATCTCACCACAGCCACTAACTATATTGTGTTATAGCGTTAGTGAAAGTTGTTTTCTTTCGGTATCAGTTTCAATTTGATTCATCCCGCTTAAATCTTGGTTGATTGGCGTGGTTTTAAAGAAAACAGACTGAGACAACCGCCGCCTATTATTGTTGTTGTTGTTGGTTGTGTTCCCAGTTCCCCCGAAGATCACGTGTTTTTCAACGCGAGCCAGTCTTTGGGAGCAGAACATACACCTGAGATGCGAGATTCGATCGAATCCGCGAGTTATTGCCTTATTCTGGATAATCGACAGCAACGGAACGACCTTGGCCGAGGGAGAAGTCATCGACGAACGCTGGATCCTCGTCGCTGTTAGTCTCCCATTAACACGCACTTCCATTGAGTCGCTCCTTTTAGGGGTATATTCGAAATGTCGAATTGCTTCTCTAACCTTGTACAATCACTAATCACGTGACCTAGCAGTCAACGAATTGCTCAAGCTTAGCTACCTCCATTAATTTATTCGCTTTGGTAAAAGCATCATCACCATCCTACAAACGTTTAATGGAAGCGTTAGACGGAACGCAGCTTCCAAATATGCTTTTCACATTTCCCTTCGTCGAAGCCGCTTCCGACCAAACTCAAAGACGCCAGCGTTTGTCAATGGCAAAGTCTTTCTAGGACATCATTATCCATCATTGTTGAATACTCAAATCAGCAAAACCCTTCTGGGCCTAACATGTCAATTAGTATGTATCAACACAGTCTGTTTCTCCTTAGGAAGTTATTAACCTTCATAGCCCATTCGAAGGTCAAAAATATTGTGTGTTTTCTGTTAGTCCGTGTTCTTTGTTCATCTAGGTTCTTTGTTCATCTGTGTTCTTTGTTCATCTGGGTTCTTTGTTCATCTGTGTTCTTTGTTCATTTTGGTTCTTTGTTCATCTGTGTTCTTTGTTCATCTGTGTTCTTTGTTCATCTGGATTCTTTGTTCATCTGTGTTCTTTGTTCATTTAGGTTCTTTGTTCACCTGTGTTCTTTGTTCATCTGGGTTCTTTGTTCACGTGTGTTCTTTGTTCATCTCTGTTCTTTGTTTAGGATCGAACGGATCGAGTTGTGGAAACGCGGTTGTTTCTGCATCGAATTGAACCGGCCAGCTTTCGCAAGTACACTCTCGTTGCTGAGAATATCGTCGCCATAGCAACCGCAGATGCTGAACTAGTCCGAAGTTAGTGATTTCGTGATAATTCGTCTGTATCGGGTTTTGAGGGTGAGGACAGTCGTTGGTTCATTTTAATGAAATATCTGCCGAATTAACGACGCTACGGACACAGAGAATGTGAAGTGATGTGAAGTAATGTCAATTGATGCGAATATGTGTGAAGTAATGTGCAGTTTAAGTTAGACGGCGTGGCAATTGCATATATCCACAGACGGCAGAGCGCAACGATTGTTGACTCATCTAACTCGAGACCGGGACACAGAGCTGAGCCATAGCCATCAATTGAGACACGAATCAGCAGTATGAGTGTCTTAGACGTTGATCGTTTAGCAACTGTAAGCCAATGTATACATGTAGGGTGACACAAAAGTTTGTTCACCGTTTTCAAAATGTGTTTTCTCAGTAACGGCTTAATATTGTCTCTTGATATTAAGTCAGTGCATAAACAAGTCAAGTGAAAGATATTGGTACAAATTTGGTTTTGATCCGGTCCGTGTTTACCATTATATATTAAAATAATTGAAGGGGACCAGTTTCCAGGATAAAACTGCCATGCGATACAGTTTGTCCATTATAAATCACGGTAAAACAAAATATTTGGCCAAGCAGACCATAGCACAATATTGTTACCTAGGTCTTACAGACGTAGGCTATTGGCGTACAGTACTTTCGTTCTGCTTAATGACAGCACGGATTCTATACGGCATACACTGGATCAGCGACTGTGGAAGTATCCCAACTTCCATCGATCTCCACGATCGTTGGTGGCGGCGTTTAAGCTGTTCAACGCTCTTTGATTCAGGTTCTTTATAAATATAAACGCTGAGGAACAAGATTTCAATAGGAAAGATTCAAAGAAATTTGGGGACCAATCTTTTGTTTTTTTTTCGTGACGGGAGTTTGTAGTCAAGCCACTTTTTCGTCACAGCTGATGTAGGACAGCGTGCACTATCCTAC
The DNA here is from genome assembly GCA_959347315.1 of Bimastos eiseni. NCBI lineage: Eukaryota > Metazoa > Annelida > Clitellata > Crassiclitellata > Lumbricidae > Bimastos > Bimastos eiseni. The sequence continues at coordinate 8,114,944 of OY365813.1, read as the reverse complement.
TGAAATGCTGCAAAGATCGTTGTCAACAACAAAACTTTCGTTGCATAACACTGCCGTTGTTAATCGAACGCTACTAGCTTCACGTGTTGCTCGAGAATGTATAATGCAGTACTGCGAGCTCAGTCTGGTACCATTTGACACAAAGCGAAGGCTTGTGAGACCCTGACCGTCATCCACCCACCCCACATCATCACTGACGGACTAAGCTTCATCTGTGGAGCAGAAACACCGTTCTTCTTCCATGAAACCAAAATTGTATCGTTTTGTGCATTCGATTCATAAAACACATAAAGCGGCGACTCATTGATGAACAAAACATTAGACCAGCACGGTCCAGCAGTCTTCCGCAGTCCAGCGTCGAATATCAATTAAGCGGCGTGAATAATGGTGACGTCATACCCAGGCACAAGCCAGAAATGCACACGCGCGCCGCGTTGTACACTGTCACGTCATTTAACGCACACTCGACTTAAAATTTTTAGGGTCATAATACAATGAAACCGTGCATAGGCCCGAAAAATATTTAAGAGATCTGAACAATTTTTACCGAGATATTCAAGTTTGAAAACGGAGAACGAACTTTTAAGTCACCCTATAAAATAGCATACAATTATTCAGTTATATGGGAATAGATGGAATTTTTGTTGGCTATTAAGCCATACCCAACAACGACCCCAACTATTTGCAGTTAAGGACGGATTGGAACTGACACAACCGGAACCTTGGAAGACCAGCAGAGATGGAATTGCAATAGTTCAAGCGCGTCATGATGAACGATTGTTTCCGTACTTGGTTTAACTGGTAGAAAACCACTCTGCAGAGGTGGTTCATGTGGTCTGTCATTTGATTTGTCTCCGTCCAAACGACTGACCCATATTGACCCAGGCTGTGAACCATGAACTTTTGTTTCCACTCAGGGAATTGTTATGTAAATGAGTTCTTGTTGACCCTAGAAATAATAATTGGCATCGTGCTGACTATAAATCTATAACCTATCTATGCTGAGTGTTTATTACTTTAGACTGAAAGTCGTTTGCTTATTAAAAGATCTGTTAATGTTCTTAGGTGTTCTGAGTAGAGCCATTGATACGAACGACATGAATACGAACATGAGCAACCGAGGAGGGGCAGGAGGAAGAGGACGAGGAGAAGAAGAAGGAGAAGAAGGAGGAGAAGTAGGAGGTGAAAAGGACATGCTCAGTGAGACAGTCAGGGCCTACGTTCGAAGTTCAATGGATACGTCCTTCATTCGATGGAGGTCACTTGCGCTCGTTGTCGTCACGTGGTCAGTCATCTGTTCAATCAGTTGGTCATCCTGCTAGTGACCAGTTGACCGTTTCTTTCATCTGGACACTCAGCACGTCCAGTACCAGGGGATGTCATCGCGGTCGATGATATCAAGTCTTTTGCCTCCAATGATCTCTTTGCGTATATATATATATATATATGCGCCTATAAGATCCTGCTACCATTGACCGAAAAACGTCCTGTCATGGCTTCGGTCCGTATGAGTATGATCATATATTATTACACTACCTTACGCAAGGACGATGGAACATGTACAGAAATTATCTAAGAATTAAACCCAATTAATTTTACTTTGGGTTAACTTAATTGTCTCTTTTAGTCTGATCTTCTGTCAAAAACTGACCACCTTAATACTTGATAGACTCCTGTCTGTTACGATCAGATGTTGATGTGCCTAGAAGTGGTTATCAATCTATCAATCAATGCAATTTATATAGCGCCTCTTCAAGATAACTATTCAGAGGCGCTCCCGACCCAGGCCCGGTCAAAACGGGAAGTCTTAAGAAGTTTATAGAAAGTGCCAGACGAGTCGCGCGGGAGAAAGCGTAGGTCAGATGGGACGTTCTTTCAAACACTGGGACCCACAATTGCGAAAGTTCTACTTCGTCTGATGGCAGTATGAGCATGTGGAACCACAAAGTCGCCTCTTGAGGCCGAACAAAGAGATCGGCGACCAAAGCAAGTCGAAGTTAAGGTGAACAGACCCCGAAAATCTTTTCTTCTCTAGCATTTTTCTTCTGTTATTCTCTGTTAACTTTCTCTAGTCATCTTTAATCTCTTTTATCTTTCTCTTGTCATTTCTCTTTAGTCATCCTACTATATTTTCTTCTTCGCTAGTATTTCTCCCTGCCATCCTCAATCTCTTCTGTTTTTCTCTGGTTATTTCTCCCCACGCATACTTTCTATTATGGTGTACGACCTACTTTCGTCTCTAACTCTCCAATTACTTTTTTCGAGATACAGAAGTGAAACCGATTCCAATGTCTATTATTTAGGATTCCCTAACTAAGTATCCTCGACATCATATATATATAATACATATTTACACGGTGAACGGATAACAAGCGAACCACTGGAAATACTGTAATAATTTGTCCAATAATGTATGCATATTAATAAAATCTTAGCAAAACTTAATTTTAATGATTATGAAGCGCACATTTATCACTTATTAGTTTTAATGTGTGTTTAAAATGTCCTCCGTCGGCCTCAACAAGTGCGTTCGCCATTCAGTAATTGCTGCATAGATTACAAATTGATAAAATTCGTCTCTCATGTGCAAAACCTTACTATAACACGTTTATCCATAGCAACTTGGTAGTGATGCAAGAAAAAAATTACAAGACAAAGGTACGCGACGTTGGAGAACTGCGTCAACCTATTATATACAAATTATTATAGTATTTCTAGAGCTTCGCTTTTATCGGTTCATCGTGTACATTCATTCGGATTTTTAGGAAGTATATTTAGCGCCCTATTAAGGTTACTACTCCCATGGGCATGCATATCCCCTTTAGGTGCATGCTTGTAGGCCTACTAATATAGGTAATATACAAGTATTCTTTGCGGAGAGCGCCTCCGAATAGTTATTCTGCGAGAGGCGCTATATTTAAATCTAAAGATACGATATGATATGATGTATTTGTGCTCGTGTTTGTCTATATCAACGTAGGTCTAAGTATGTGTGACGGACGGACGGACGGATATAAGACACTAAATAAACGAGCAATTTACCTGGCTGAGCATTCACCATCAGCTTAAGAAGCTGGAAATAGCCGCCATTATTGCTGACTTCCCTCTATTTATCTTTTCCACTGTTGTCCGGGACCTTGGAGTTACCTTTGCTTCTCAAATTCCCCATCTCTGCCGTGATTCATACTACTATTTGCATCAGATCTGTACTGTTGTTCGCTCGCTCGCTGATTCCAGAAAAGCCACGGCTACCCTTGTTCACGCCTTCATCACAGCCCGACTAGATTACTGCTGCTCACTCTATGCTGGCTTCCAACTGGGCCGTTGCTGGGCTTGGACCGTGTCCTGCGTTCTGCTGCGCATACCGAAATTTTGCCATGTCTCCGGTTGTATGCTGGATGTGCTCCACTGGCTCCCCCCTCCACGGCGAATCTCGACCTGTATCATCGCTTTTGGTCCTTACCGGGTCTCGTCCCTGCCCATCTTGGTGATCTCTGTTACTCTATCATGACTACATCGGGCAGCTGCTCACTTCGCTCTACTGAGCCTGCTCATTGTCCCATTTGCCCGTACAAGTTACAACTACTAAACAAAATCGTGCACTTTCAGTGGGTTGGCTCCCCATTCTGGAACAAACTCCATCTGGCGTTGCGATTTTCCTCTCCAGGACCAACTCTGACTCTGTTTTATTATCCTGAAATGATTTTTTTCAGCCGTGCTGGGATAGGAAGCGCTCCTTAGTAGAAACATCGAATAGGCGCTATATAAATCTTCGTAATGAATGAATTGAATGAACTTTAGCTTTAGTTATCTCATTATTCGCTAGATTATTCCGCCCCTCCATCTATTCATCCTTCAGCTTATCACAGTCTCCGTTCGTCTCCCCCCCTCTCTCTCTCTCTCTCTCTCTCACTCTCACACACACACTCCCTCTCACTCACCTTGTCTTTCTCTCTCCACCTCTGTCTCTCTCTGTCTATCACTGTCTATCTCTCAGTGTGTGCGCGCGTGTGTTTTCCTCCTATGCTAGCCAGTTGCTTGCTTCCCTCTTCCCCTTCTCCTTCTCCTTCTCCTTCTCTTCCGTCCTCTCTTCGTCCCTCTCTTCGTCCCTCTTATCGTCCTCTTTCTGTAGCATGTAAAACTGCATCCTTGTTCTATCCTGTATTCATAATGAAGCAACTGCGTAATATTGCAGCAGCAGGAGCAGACATAGCAGGATGAAGCGCTTCCACTGGGGCAACTTGTCAAACGCAGAAATCAGTCCAATCGTGGGTAGACAAAACAGAGAGACAGAGTCAGAGACATAGACAAAGACAAGCATAGAGACAGAGACAGAGACCCACAAAGAGGCAGAGGCAGAGACAGAGACAAAGACAGAGACAAGGACAGAGTTACTACCGTGCACGAGGTCTTATCCTCTGTACCAGACTCGCACGCCAACCTATTTACTCGCAGCGGTGGCAGAGGAGGAGGTGGCGGTTGTGGTGGCGTTTAAGCCATCTCTGCAATTAGTCTGTGGGCTGACAATGGTTCATCTCTTTCACTTTTTCCTTCACCCAATATCGATTAAGCGCAGAATGAGTTAAATGTAACAGCAAACACACGACTGCAGCAGTCATATTAGTAATAGTTGCAGTATTAGTTCAACTCCTCATGACTGCAGACTGACTGCTGCCTGGTTATGAATAGATTTCCCTCATTATATGAGATGACACTTGGGCTGTGACCTTTTGGGTTGCGCCGATGATAACAACAATGGGACGCCGAAAGTTTGATGGGAATCGACGACCTGTGACGACGACAGCCTTAACGTCTCTTTCGCTACCATCTTCCATCTATTGGCCATTGCTCGCGACTCAGCATCGATGCCCAGTAACCCAGGAATCAATACTCACTAGTTATGACACCATCAACTATTTATATAGCGCCCTATCTTGCAAGTCTCGAAGCAGTCATTATTTTATCTGTCCATTTTGTATCGTTTTGAAGTTCAGTCGATTCCCATCGCATTTGGTGCGGCTTTGGTTTGAACCTCGCGTTTCTATCTTGAACTAAAGCAGTCGAGTGCAATTTATTAAGCATTCGCTGTTTAGTAACTTTTTATGAAATTCAACCAATGAATTGGTCGTCTCTGATCTCTGAACACAGCAACGATTTCTACTTTGGACAGCTTACGTTGTTTGAAATTCTGATTACGCTAAAGTCCGTACATTTTTTCTTAAGACAGGTTTCGCTAAAACATGAATATAACATAGACGAGCATACGAACAGAGAAATATTCGAATATTCGAATAATCGAATAATCGAATAACAGCATTCCATTTGTTTAATAAGTGAAAACGAGAAGATAGACAGCGACACTCTCTACTGATTTAACAAATGTTAAAATCCCAATTTCATTAGAATCCAAACGCTAATAAACAACGTTGAGGACGTACAGTTGAACGTAAGAAGCAATGTTCTTCTCTGCTTTGCCCGATACAATCAATGTAAGTGACTTTCAATTGAATGAACTGCAATTCGTCTGCTTTTAAATTTCGTCGAGACAAATGGATTTGTTGGCATTAGTCGTTCTGGCATCGTTTTGAACGCGCGTCAACCATCGTCCGTGTTATTGACGCCGTTGCGTCAGCTTCTAATACGGAAGAACGATCGCTGCAGCGATGAAACCGTGCGCGCATAATGCAAGACCAGACGGATTTCGTCACTGGAAATGGTCGCTTGGCAGAAATCGGTTCTAAATATTATGAAACCACAAGAAATACATTTCTAGTGAGCTTCAAATAAATCTGTTTAGTAGCGAATACAACGCAAAATGACAGAACCGATCCACTCCGTTAAAGTTTTTGGCAGAAATGATTCAGGTTACTTTTTGTATAAGACGGAGCGGATGAGGTTCTTGGAACCATAAAATGCATGGAAGCTATCACGTCGATGAACAAGAGCCACAAAGGCATTTACAATCGATAGAAAAAGGAATATCTGATGCAATGAACCAATATTAGTCAGTAGTTGCTTCCGGGAACAAGCGCCGTCAGCGTCGCAGGGTCTTGGATTCGAGGCGCGAGTCCTGCGTTTCTTGTGAACCACGGCCAGTCCATTTGGCCAAAATTAACCGTCTGAAATAAGATAACATCGGCGTACCATAGCAGAATGTTTACTATTCAATTGTTCCCATCGTTTTTCTAAATCCCTTATTATAGGCCGACAGAGTTAGTTAGCCTTGCACGGCGGAGTTTTCTTTAAATGTCTATATTTAGACAGAGGCCTGACTCCCTGGCTCCCATCGTTGCCTGATGGCTTGGCTTGTGACCCCACACGAAA
>OY365813.1:8033620-8103620 GCA_959347315.1 Bimastos eiseni | reverse complement strand
GATGGTCGGCAGAGGATGGAAAGCTGTTCGAGAGTTGGGCGATCCAATCAGGTCAGTCTGTCATCCGACAGTTCATTAACATTTCAGTTTAGTTTCATTTGTTTGCTCTCTGTTTTTGTTTGACAGATTTACTGCATTCAGTGTTTGCCTCATCGACTATGAATCCAGTTACATCTTTGAACAGCAAAAGGCGCTAAAGAATCGTACAATCAAGATTATAAAACGAAAGGGTAGAGTTATAAGGCATATGACGTAAATGATGTCGCGCATTCTGACTGATATTGGACAACGTTGTCTATCGTAAGTATTGGTTTAATTCGGACGAGTTCTCTCTTCCCTAACTGATGCGTGTGTCGATGCTTTGCACTTAATACTCGATGGAGTAGGCTCTACTTCTCTTGCGGTGCTTTGTCGCTTAGCAGACGATTTCAAAGCTGTCACTCAGTTGGAAGTCATCGTCTTCGCCTTTCTGTCTTCGGCCTCCTAAGGCTGGAATAATCGTCCAATCTAGGCGTCTTCCTATTTGTTTCCAGCTTCTATCTTGCTTCTTCCCAGCTTCCATTTTGCTACTGCCTTGCTTCTTTCCAGCGTCCATCTTGCTTCAATCTTCTGTCCTGCTTATTTACAGCTTATATCTTGCTTCTTTCCAGCTTCCATCTTGCCTCTGTCTTGCTTCTTTCCAGCTTCCATCTTGCTTCTTTCCGGCTTCTGTCTTGCTTCTTTCCAGCCTCTGTCTAGCTTCTTTCCAGCTTCTATCTTGCTTCCTCTGTCATTCTTCTGTCTTCTAAGGCATGTCTTCTGTCTTGTGGGTCGTTAGAAGAGGTTCACAGTTCGTTTACTTCCTCGACTCCTCGTGACAGGTCCGGTACGTGACGTTTTGGCTCAGGACGTTTTGGCTTAGGACTTTTTGGCTCAGGACGTTTTGGCTTAGGACTTTTTGGCTCAGGACGTTTTGGCTTAGGACTTTTTGGCTCAGGACGTTTTGGCTTAGGACTTTTTGGCTCAGGACGTTTTGGCTTAGGACTTTTTGGCTCAGGACGTTTTGGCTCAGGACGTTTTTGGCGCAGAACTTTGATACAATGATGCTATATATTATATATTATATAAATATATTATGGCAATCTACTTCTTTAGTGTCGTAAATTATTCACCACGGCGAACCAGGTTAAGCCTTCGGAACATAGTAGAAGAAGGATCGGCGAAAAGAATCATGTTTAACTAGAAGCTGGATAGATGAAAAGGATACTGTTAAACTGGGAGTTAGATTGACGAAAAAATCATGCTTAAATGGAAACCGAATTAATTAAAGTAATCACGCCCAAATGGAAGCTGGGTTGATGAAATAAATCATGCTTAAATGGAAGTTGGATTGATGAAAATAATCACGCCTAAACGGAAGCTGGATTGATTAAATTAATTATGCTTTGATGGAAGCTTTATTGATGAATAGAATTATGCCTAAATGGAAGCCGGATTGACAAAAAATAATGCTGTTTAATTGGAAGAGGGAATGATGAAAAGATTGTGACTAAAAGGGTTCAATGACGATTAGGATTTTCATATCCATCCCCCTTCTATTTAAGCATGATTTTGTTACTCATTCCAATTCACAGTTTAGCATAATTATTTCATCGATCAATCTTCATATTGCTTTATATTGTATCAGATATCTGCGACAAAACGGTACTGGGCCAAAACGTCCTGCGCCGAAACGATGCTGCGACAAAACGGCAGCGACAAAAACGTCCTGCTCCGTAACATGACTCTCCATAGGAGAGAACAATTAATGCAGCCACATCCTTGAGTTCGTCTAAAGGTGCTAGAGGATCCTATATCGAACGGATAAAGTTACATGTGTTAGGCATACATGACCGAGATGACGTACGTTTCTTATTCGTTCACTGTATGTGATAACCATGGCGCTATAGAAATAAGCAGATTCTATAAAACTGCGGAAGATTTTACTGTAGTATATCTGTATACATGTAACATGGTGGCAGTCGATTTCGATTGAATTCTCGCTTTGTGACACGAAGAGCGATGGTTGGAGACCTGCAGTCCATGCACAGGCGCCACTTGATATATAGATCTACTCTCTAAGAATACAATGTATATCTTTAGAGCACAACTGCTTAGCCACAACAACGGTCGATATCTATTGTTTTAAATGAGACCTGATATGCAACGAGAAGAAATAGCTTTACCGACCTGCGAACTTTGTGCTTGGGATTTTTACATTGCCGTCTCGTTTCCAAAGTTCTAAAGGAACATAACGTAAATGCTGATTCCTAGACTATTATATAGCCACGATTGCAGGAAACAATTTTAATGCACACTTGCAATTTTCTTGCATTGGGATTTCAAACTTAGACAACATTTATGCCGGTCCATTTGCGGCTATTGATGACGCCATATATATAAGCCTACTAATGCACATGTATTTGAATAGCAAAAGAAACATTACCGCATAATCAGAACATAACATAAAATAGCGCGAAATAGCTTAAAATAACGTGAAATGGCATAACGTGGCATTATGACATCGAGGGGAAATCCCAGGATTAGAACTGACACCATCAGGTGTTGACGCCGTAGCCAGAGAGACAGCGAAATAGAGAGACAGAGAAACAGAGAGACAGAGCGACAAAGAGATAGACATAAAGACAGAGTCAGTGTGCGCGCGAGAGAGAGAGAAACAAAGAGACAACAGACAAAGACAGAAAGAGAGAGAGACAGAGAGAGACAGAGAGAGAGAGAGATAGATAGAGAGAGAGAGAGAGAGAGAGAGAGAGAGAGAGAGAGAGAGAGAGAAAGTAAGAGAGAGCAATGTTAAAATAGATCTACTGTGCCTCAAAAGATGCAAAAATTATCTCACGGATCTCAGTCGGAGAGGTCGGTTGCTTACGTGGTTTCTGTTAAACAAAATATTTTACCATCTTGTTACGCGACAAAGGCGATTAGAGTCCGTCTTCTTCTTTATCCTGACTAATGTAATGTGATGTTCTGAAATTAAGCATTTATATAGCGCCGCTCGAATCAGCAGCGCTCTCAATGGGCGTCTGTGCTTGGGCAAGTGAACAAGAAGGTCTAAAGGCGTCTCCGAAACTGGCAAGGTGAGATAGTCAGTAATTCCAATTTCCAGGCGCAGGGACTATGGGAAATAATTCCAAGGTGAAGTGCCAACAAAGGCAAAGCTCTTCGACTGTGCCGTAGCAGAGCGCATGCGCGGAAACGGTTGCGAGTGGAAGATCGGAAGGAGGCCCTTGCAGGTAAGGAGGACACCAAAGTGCAGAAAAGCCTCAAGTAGGTTGGGGCCATCCCAACTAGGCAGTTGCGCATAAGGGAAATGGTTTAAGACGGTATACGCTTATGATTAGGAAGCCAATGAAGTGAGTCCCGCATAAAGCAGAGAGGAAGAAAGGTCAATGTGTACAGCATTTCCAATGTCCACCGGTTTCCTAGATTATCCTCTGCTTCTGCATGTATGCGCGCTGTTTTGCATTGGCTGCCAGTGTCACAGCGAATTTCATACCGCATTACTGCTCTTGTTTCACGTTGCATTCTTGGTTGTGCTCCATCTTACTTGCGTGATCTCTGCTGCCCAGTGTCTGACGTCGCAGCGCCTCAAGACCTCCTTCTTTAGTCTTGGCTGAACCGGGAGCGCTTCTGAGTAAGTTTCTTGAAGGGGAGCTATACAAATGCTACTACTGAATGAAAGAATATGATAAAGGCAGACTTAGTAACATTATAATGCGGATCACAATGATGAGTATGAGACATAGGCTACATAATACATATGGCACGTGGTAAACGTTCAATGCTGTAGCATGCTATTGCATAGTGTAACATGTTACTGTAACACACTGTAGCATGGTGTAACATACTCAAGCACAATGTAACAAATTGCTATAACATATTGAATGTAACTATATTTTATAGCATGGTGTACCAAACTGCTGTAGCATTCTGTGGCATGGTGTAACATATTGCTATAATAGGTCTATGCTCTAAAATCGTTGCAGTGGCTGTATCTGATATGGGCCTTTGTCCTTTATATACCTCTTTGCATCTTATGGCCGACCGTCGCTAGGGGAGAGAAGGGCATGTTGTCTCACGGGTAGATCTATGTTGTCTCACGGGTAGATCTATGTTGTCTCACGGGTAGATCTATGTTGTCTCACGGGTAGATCTATGTTGTCTCACGGGTAGATCTATGTTGTCTCAGCAGTCGTGTAGGAAAACTGTAAGATGTTATGTGCGCTGATATCATCAGGATGTGTACACTCAACATCCAGATCACTTGTACTTTGGCTAACACATCTATAACGGTTAGTTAGGAGGTAATAAGGAGTTTTTTTCATAACATAAAATCATCATTTTGCGTGTATTTGATTTTCATAGTGTTGGAAGTTTGATTCACATAGTGTTTCATAATGTACGACAGACTTAATAATTATGTGGAATTCTCCAATATCATCTATAAATCGCAGCATGGCTTCCAATCGGGGCATTCCCCTTATATGGCTTTATTCAGTATGGAGGATATGATCTCATAAGCCATTGATAATGGCGAAATCTCTGTGGGTATATTTCTCGACCTCGCGAAAGCGTTTGGTACTGTAAACCATAAAATCCTCCTAAAAATTAGAAAACTATGGTGTCAGAGGTGCCCAATTAAATTGGTTTCATAGTTATTTTGATAGCCGCTCCCAACGCGTTAGCTGCAATGGAACAAATCTCCGTAAATTCAGTCTCAAATCTTTAGGTTCGCAGGTCTGGAACGCTTGAAATCCGTTCGTCCATCAACCCGTATACGTTTAAATATAATTTGCGCACTTTTTTAATAAATGAAATGGCTCGATGATATGATTTCCATAACTATCAAAAGGGGCCGTTGGTCATTCGCTCGCCTTTGGTCCACCACCCGTCGTCCGGGCTCACACCCGCTTTAGTTAAGTTAATTTTTCAAGATTCTGTTTGGTCCTGAGGGTTAGTTGGTAACTTGTTTGTGTTTCTGACTGTCTAATTGTTTCGATGATCCTAGCCCTCTAGAGTTAGAATTAGGACTAATATTGATTGACGGCTATCCTATTTTTTTCCTCTTGTTAATTTCAGCTACTTGGGTGTCCCTGCTAGCGGGATTTAGATCCTTTTGGGGTGCCTTTTGTAGCCTATGGTTTATAATTTGTATTAGTTGTTAACTGCATATACAGTTTGCTATGACTGCAATAAACGAGATTGAATTGAATTGAAGACCTTTTGACTTGCACAGATCGTAATTTAGATTATGAATTCACCATATTAGTGAGCAATGCTCTGAAACGAAGAAGGCGAGGGTTTTTGCGCTGGAGAATGTTGGAATGTTGTCACGTGCAAATTTCAGCTTAAGACGCCATTCCCCGTCGCAGTTTGTGCCACATTTTTATAGTAGGGGCCTAGGGTACTGTAACAGTTTAGCTGTTTAGTTTGCAGGATGAATGTTTCGCCATCATATTAGATAAAGTAGGCCTACAAGAGGCCTGTACTCATCAGAACAAATGCAAATTGCCGTGGAGGCAGTATTGAAATTGGAATTAAGTATAAGAGAATCAACTCGAGTCCACAACATTAACTACACAACTTTCGGATATTATGTCAAGTTGCATCAGTTGAAAGGTGATATTCTTCAATCTTCACGTAGGACACAACTTTGGGACATTCGTCTGGTATTCAGTAGAGAGCTCGAACTGTGGTTAATTGATTACATCACGAAAGCAGCACAAATATACCATGGTCTCACTCCAAGAAACGTTCGTGACCTTACATTCAAATTGGCAAATTCCAATAATCTTAAAATGCCAGAAATGTTTTTTACTGCTGTCAGTTAACAGGTTTTAAGCTATTATTCGTAGTCATATTACACTATATATAATTGATTTCATATTTTCCTACATACTTAGTTTCATTTTTCAGGGCCAAATGTTATTGGAAAAACAATCCCAATAGTGTGTTCTAATATTTGCGATAAGTTTTCGCTTTATTTGTCAAAGGAAGAGCACATTGCCCATTCCCAGCACATCCCCAGCACATCCCCAGCACATCCCCAGCACATGCTAAGATTGGAAGTAACTCTTCCTATGCCGCGTACATCACCAAAAAGTAAAAATTGAACCAACTGCTCCTCCTCCCCATTCACCTTGCCATAAGAAATGAGGTTCGCAAGAATATTCCCAGTGTTAACAATCTATATACAGTTCATGAAAACATCGTGCATGCTTAGATAACAACTTTTCTGCAATGGCCCGCAACATAGGCCTAAGGTCTTTTTCGATTGCCTTAATCGATTGTTGAGATGATTGTGAGATATAAAATCACGTGTAAGACAAGGCGGATCCATCGCTAATTTTACGATGTCTGATTTAAAGCAGAAGGGAAAGTACAGATTCAGCTTAAGTTTGCTTGCCTGTCACATGTGGGAAACAAGGAGGAGGATGCAGTGGCCATCTTCTTTTGCCAGTTAGAAATGTCACAGTTTGAAAAATTGTTTTGAAAGAATTGTTCTGAAAGGGTTTTAACGTTAAGTTTTGTGTATCGATTACATACTGAGGATGAATGGAAATCGTTGAACAATTCCGTATATGTGGTCAGTAGCAAATGAACGAAGCACCTTAATGAGTACCTTATACAAGATTAAACATAATTCTTTTTCGTTGCCGCCAGTCCGCCACACTTTAATGTTCTTCTGAACTGTTGAATTGCATGCGACGGTTATTTGAGCGCATGCTTGTCTAATACTTTCAAAAGAAGACATCATCCTTATTGCGTGGTAATAGTCAATTATAGGATCTTAAACATATATGGGTCGAACGTTCTTATTCAAAGTTGCGAGACGTAAACAACAAAATATTTACGAAGCTAGCAATCATATCAACTGCCAAATGAAAAAAAACTATTAACGAATCAAACTGGAGTTCCCCTTGTTATCGGTTTCCTAAAAACTAAGCCCTGCAGCGCAGCAAAATGTGCATTAGTTCAGCAAATAATCCTGAAAGTAATATTCTTAATTGCGGAATATGAAAGCAACTGTCAAAACCTGTCAACTTGTCCTGAATTGAGTTTGACCCCAATTTGTATCCTCCTTATAGAATTTGTTTAGTTCTCATATCATTCGTTGGATGTCGCTGGTGTTCACAATCGCACGAATACAATAGGAAGAAACGATGTAGAGCCTAGGCCTACTTATAGATACTTCTGTGTTAATAGTCCAACGCATTCTTATAATAGATGTAGAGAAAGAGTAGTAAGGGCTACTACCCTCAGTCGATTACAACACACTGCTCAGATGCAACTACAAGGTCTATCAAAGGCTATAGTCATACATGTAGGTCTAATATCTTTCAGAGTTGTGGCCTGCTTTATTCAACGCTGTTCGATGACTGAAACAACAAAGGAGTTCATGACAGTTCAAATTGCATTAAACATCGTTGCTGTTAAATGCAGTGCAGGAAATAAGTGTAGGAAAGGGAAAGACAGTTGCAATTAGAGAAACACGGATCCGCGATGCGATCAGTCAGTCGTTCAGTTCGGTTTTATGGCTTCTAGGGCGGATTCGCAACGTGTCTCTTGAGAAAAACATTAGAAAATTAGTGCAAATATATTATTATGAGAATTTAATAAAATTACGCGCTTGCGAAGTATATTTTGCTAATGGCTTTGCTCATTGGCGAATGGCAAGCGAGATTTGCTTGCTACGCGCAGTTAATTAGAGCATTGGTCTCAAATTTCCTTTTAGCGGAACCTACTACTGTTCGTAGTCCGGCAGTGCCAGTCCCAAGCGCTGAGAAAGGAGGATGGTCGCCATCTTCCTTTCAATCCATTTTGCTCTGATATAGTCGTTGATCAGTGAAATTGACTAACTACAGCGAATCTATGTGGCAATATAGCAACGCCAGAACCTATGCTGACCACAGGAGATCTTTTGTAGCTGACCTGTGAGGAACCACGAATAGATCGACCAATGGTTAGGCAACACAAGATCCACAACTAGCGCTTTGGAAATATATCCAAAGAGCCACAACCAGGAATAAGAAAACGTCTGATGAGGTGGTTGCTTGCATCACCGAATCCGTTTTTTAAATTTGTTTGGGTTTACGAACGTTGTAATGCAGATGAATGGCACTGTGTGGCACGTTGGCCTATTGGCTAGAGCGGTCGGCCTATAACGCTCATTGTGCGCTGAGTGTGCGAGTTTGACCCTCGCCCGAGGAGTCACTGCGTAGGGACCTTGAGCAAGTCCTTCGAGCACAATTGATCTGCATTACAACTGCAATTGCATCGTCGAGACATGTGTGCGATTTCGTGCAAGACTTGTCTTCTTAAAGCGCGTTATAAATGCCTAGTTGTATTGTATTGCATGTAAACACCACAACAGTCAGTTTTATATCAGTAGGCCTAAATACTAGATAGCATCATACCTCTTCAGGAGAAACGTCTCAGAGTAGCTCTCGATCTGAGAAGGCAAAGACAACATCGAACAGCATTGCCGAAAACAGTTAAGAAGACCACATGTGATCAGGTCTTCTCGGCAGATACTTGTATACCGTTGCTTCGGAAGGATGGATAGTCGAAAAATTTATAATTCTTTTATGCCTTTTTATGTCACTCTTGGGCCTCTACATCCACAAATTCAACATATGCAAGTTATTAACTTACTAAGCGAATGAGTTAAAATGAACCCAACTGACTTTCTCTAGTGGCTAGTTTGTTCCCAACTTCTTTTTGAGTATCTCGTTGCCAACCACTTTACCCAGATTGCCTAGGCTCAGGTTGTGTCCAGTGCCTCTCTGTCCAAGAGACCATGAGGTTCGCGATTTGTCTCCCGAGATTTACTTATTCCATAGATAATCATAAAAGTCTCAGGACAGCACGCTCACAGCAGTACAGGCACCTTAATTAAATGGCGTGACGCTCATTCGAAAAGGACCAGCCATGGTGAGCGATGTTCTTGCATTCGCTAGGCGGCGACGTTGGTTATAATGTAGATCATATAATATTATAGGATTTGACGGTTCCCGGTTTGGCTGCAGACAGACAAATACGATACTTGTAATAATTTGTGATCATCATTCCATACTATTCTTATAATCATGCTGTGGTCAGTTTCAATTTAATGAACGAAGATTATTATTATTACAATTATTATTTTATTTATGATCCCTCGGGTGTCAGATATTAATAGCAAATGTTAACTCTGCAGTTTACAATATTTTAGTCATTTCTTCTTCTTCTTCTTCCTCTTCTTCTTCCTCCTCCTCCTCTTCTTCTTCTTCTCCTCCTCCTCTTCCTCCTCTTCCTCCTCTTCCTCCTTTTCCTCTTCCTCTTCCTATTCCTCCTCCTCCTCTTCTTCTTCTTTTTCTTCTTCTCCTCCTCCTCCTCTTCCTCCTCCTCCCCCTCTTCTTCTTCTTCTAATTATTATTATTTCTATTATTATTATTATTATTATTATTATTGGGAAATGAGCACATACAATGTCGCTGTTGTCGCTATAGCAATGCGTGAACATTGTATTTGCTACCGTTCAAAAGTGGTGTTGTCGTTTCTTTTGACGAATCTTGATATATGATCAATTAGACGTTTAAACAAATGTTTAGATGGGTTATTCGAATACGCGGATCTCGATGACAAAATTAATTAACATTTCGCTGATGTTTGTTGATAAGTATTTATGCTGGTTGTTGCAATGTTTTTTTATTAGCTGTAATAATTATGTTTACAATATTTATTGTGGTTTTACAATTGCTCGATTTATTTAAGCGTATTTATTGAATCCTGGTTATTTATAACTGCCACTTATGGATTTATGACTTAATAACATTATTATGGTCAAAAATATTGTAATTTTGGATTTTGGGTCAAGGTAGGCCTCTCCAGGCGGCTGTCGATCCAGAATAGGCATTTCCCGGTGGTTGTTGAGCAAAAACAGGTCTTTCCAGGTGCTCGCTGATCCAGAAAGGTCCGTTCCCGGGGGTTGGTGGACTAAAGTAGGTCTTTCTAAGTGGTTGTTGGTCCCAGGTGGGGTTTTGGTTGTTGGTCCAAAGTAGGCTTCTCCAGGTAGCTATTGGCCGAAAGTCTTTCCTGGCGGTTGCTGGTCCAAGGTAGGCATTTTCAAGTGGTTGTTGATGAAAGGTAGGCCTTTCCCGAAAGGCAGGACGTGGGGCACAGTAATCGCCAGCCAAACCCATGTTAGGATAGACCAGTGTTCAATCTATGCACCTTTGGGCACGGTATAAAATTGTAAGAGTGTAACGCGGAGAGTACGATTTCGATCCTCGTTCGAAGAGTTGCTGAGTAAGGACCTTGAGCAAGTCCATCGCGCACAATTGCTCTTAAAAATCACTGTAATTGCGTCGTCAACCGTAGGTGCACTTCCTAAATAATTGTAATAATGGCACTATCATTTATACAGTTGTAATGTATTGTGCTGTTTTGGGGGAATTTTCTCCCTTGAATTATTCTTCACTCAGGGAAATGCAACAAACCAATAATGATGATTTTCAGCTGTTTTTGATGCTATAATATAACATGAACTGTTGTAAAAATAATTTAAAGACACTATATAGGCCTACCATACAAGTTTATGATAAATACTGATATTATGTGCTATTAATATGCATGTATGATACCAGCATATTATAATGAATATAGACAACTGTTGATATCATATTTATACAAAAAGTTTATATGTACCCATAAGTGTCATCTCGCCAGTGTTATTTTTCAAATTTCAAAATATCAAATTTGAAAATGGGTTGTTCCTTGAACATTTAGTAAAACTGTTTAATTGCTATACTTCCCGATTCATTGGTCGAAGCCTTCTGGCTCGATTTATTTACCATTTATAAACTATTTATGATAAAGGTGACCAGGTTAGCAATTCAGGACAAATGATTCAGTTTAGGAAGCTAAATACACTCCCGGACAAATTAACTTCTGGAGTGTATTTAACCTAGGATATCAATATTGACTCCGGAGTTAATTGGTCCTAGGACAAAAGCATTTTCGTTTCAGCTGAAACCATATCACCATTCTTCCTAGGACACATATTGAATCAGCGAGCAAATTCTTTCTGGGACAAATTGAATCTGGGATCTAATTCTTCCTAGGAAAAATTGACTCTGTCTTCCTATGACAAGTTGAATCGGGGGTTTATTCTGCCTGGAACAAATTGAATTATGGAGTTAATTCCTTCCTTGAACATATTTGAAAGAGTAAATTCTTCCCAGGACAAATTTGATTGAGGAGTAAATTTTCTTTCTAGGACAAATTGAACTGAGGAATTAATTGGATGTACCGTGGTTAACAGTGGTAGTCATTCTATGTAGGGGTCAGACAGGAAACCAAGACAGTTACCGCAGTCGTATCCATGGTGATATGAATATCCGAACAGACGAGGGAGTGTCATATTCATGGAAACAAAGGCATAGGCGAGACCTAGCAGGGACCACCATACCAAAGCTACGACGCTGTACGAGATTCGCTATTGGAGGGGGAAGCCAGTGAAGCATATCCGGCATATAGCCAACATTCGGAATGCGTCCTACAAGACGTGCAGCAGAACGCAGAACCCGCCCGGTCCAGGCACCGCAACCATCCAGCTGGAAGGCCTACATAGAGTGAGCAGCAGTAATCTAGTGGGGCTGTGATGAAGGCGTGGACGAGGGCAGCTCTGGCGTCTGGAGTTAGCGAGCGAGGGAGCAACAATGCGAGGCCGACGCAACTGGTGGTATGAATCACGGCAGAGACGATGAATATAAGAAGCAAAGGTGAGCTCTTAGTCCAACATAACTCTAAGGTCCAGAACAATAAAGGAAAATACAAAGAGGTGGGAGTCAGCAGTAATGGCAGTTAAATCAAGCTTCATAAGCTGCTGGCGAGTCTCATCCGGATAAGTAGGGCTTTTGTTCGATGTCCGAAGCAGTTGCTGTGTGATGTGTCTGCTTTTGGTATTATCAGAATAATTCATACATATATATATATACGATGGCGTTTTTTGAAGGGACTATGTGAGCACTAATACACACAAGTTACCAAAGAGTAATGTATTCAGATGGTAAATTCAACAGAAAGGTTCGTAATACTGAAGGTTATTAATACTATCGTCAAGTTACATGAGCAGTTTTTATGGGATCGTATACCACTGAGTCGCTCTATTTGAACCATTCGGCCGCCGCTATCTGCCCAAACCAAACCGATTAGCTATGATTGTGTGCTTCCTTCATAAGGGCTTCGCAGCGAATTACACTGTTTCATGTTCAGATGTGGGTTTCATAAAGCTGTAGTCTTTGGTCTTAAAGGCCATCCAGTATCGTTGGGACGGTCCTTTCCTCAAGCAATTGGGCTTCAGTAAGCCTATACATCAGACTTATTAAGCCAAAACCCAGTTGAATCATAGTAAGTGTCACAGTCATAAGGGCAGCCATCTCTGAGCGAACTCGCAACCGCAGCTGCGTTGGGATCAGAGATAGACAGAAGAGTCCTTGCTAAGATGTCTGGTTTTACTCATCACCCTCCATCGTCTCCATCATCAGCAGTGACTGTCGTGCCATAGGGGTAGCTTTGAATTTAAAACTAATGACAGGAAGTGGGACCGGTAGGGCTCAGAGCACTTGATGGACAACGTAATTGCAGAGGCGGTTGTAGGTCTGCCAACAAGTGGCGCCAATCAGCCAAGCAGAGCACACGCTTCGACGGACATACAAAGGGAATTACTAATAAACAACCACAGTGGAATATACATGTATTTAACCTGAGTACTCGGGTTGACATCAGTTAAAAGATTCGCGTTGACCACAGTGACTGTCGCTTATTACTTAGTAATTATATGATAGACTGGCCTTTTATATTATCCAGATCATCATCTTCTTCACTATCCAGATCCTTCGCCTTCAATGGTCCCTCTCTGTGGAATGGACTTCCTCCCACTTCTCATCGCTCTATCATCTTCTCTGGTTCCGTATCTACGTCTTTCGCTCACCTAATAACTTAAAATCTTCCTTTTCTCTTTGGCTGCATCTAGCTGAGAGCGCTTCTGAAGGGTTCATGCTTGGAGAAGCGCTTTATAAATGATTAGGTACACTATGTTAGTATCACTCATTCTTCTATTATCTACTATATATGTCAACCGCACTTTGTTGTAAAAGAAGTTATATACACTAACCTAGATGTTTGAGCAACAAATCGTACAGTGATTTCGATGATTCACTCTTTCCCAAATTCACACAACCAAGAGCCTCCTCCAGCTCGACTCTGAACTAAATGAAGGCAGATATACGAAAAATAGAGACGCAAGGGCAGATTATACTTACAGACACAGACAAACAGACACATGCAGTCGTTAGAAAGAAGTAAAACTGAGCGGCAATGCAAAAATCTATTGCCTGCTATGAATGTCTTCTTTCTTCAGGGAAATTCGATCCACATCACCCGAACGCGCGCAAATGGAAGGCGAACTTCCGGTGTGCCTTACGCTCTTTGCCAGACGTAGAAGAAGTCAAGAACCTCAGCCATAAAACAGGAAAAGACGCCTACAAGATCTTCCGGTTTCTCCCAGAAAAACAACGGAAACGCTGCTACAAAAGTAAGCTACGCTTCATTGCGTGTTAAATTGCAGTTTTAAAGAAGTCTGTCGCTATTTTAGTTTTACACTCTCATAATATGGAAGACCTATTGAGCCACTAACAACGCCCCCAGATGATTTAGTATCTACGCAGAATCGATATGAAGTCTTGCATCTTCTCTTGGCGGCTGACTATCCGCGCCTCAGATTCACATTTAGGTGTGACCTTGTGCGCGTTACAAATTTAATAATAATAATAATAATAATAATAATAATAATAATAATAATAATAATAACCGAGACCTTCCCACGATGCTGGGCTCGAAGTAGTTGATATCCAGCAGTCAAACCACATTAAATTAAGCAATTAAAATGCACAGGCTAAGATATTCAGGATATGCACCAAAAGGAGCGGAGCAAGCATTATAATTATTATTTGAATATATCTTTCAATTGATAAAACAAACTCCTCTCTGTTCTCGTACGTTATTTGGCGCTATTTTAATTATACATCAGAACGAAGCGTTATATCTTTGCATGAATTGTGTTTATTATACACCACATCATTAGTTCATTAAGCAGAGTGGATACGACTCGCATCAATGACAATCTGAAAACCAATTATTGAACTAATTATTTTGTGTGTGCGAACTGCAAACATTATATTGCCAGATGAAGAATGTAGGCCCTATAATGAATTTCAAATAGAGAATAGCTAACTGATATAAATGTGTGCACTGTATCAAGATTTATTATAATTGGCCAAATATTAAACATTCGGATGGCCCCCCCCCCCATACTGTCTATGTATGAATACACTTAACAAGTTAACAGTCGCCTGTCACGCTCTCATACACCGGCTCTCCTTAGCTCTCCCGCCAATTGTGCAGAATATCCTGGATGTAGTCAATAAACATTTGTTGAAGTTTGACACCAAGAAGACACAGATGAGCTCACCCCTTCTCCTTCACAAAGAGGTTTATCAATCAGGTCACCCCCACAGCGTGACCCGACAAAATTGCCCCCGACAAAAACAGCCGCAGGCAAAATAGCCCCCGACAAAATAGCCCCTAATAAAATAGCCCATAATAAAATAGCTCCTAATAAAATAGTCCATAATAAAATAGCTCATAACAAAATAGCCCCTAATAAAATAGCCCCTAATAAAATAGCCCCTAATAAAATAGCCCCTAATAAAATAGCTCCGATCAAGCAGCCAAGTGGTTCAACGTTTAATAAAATAGTAAGCGAATACGAAAACTAAAACTCAAAACCATAGCCAACTTTTTTTTATTGGTCCGTAAAGTAGATGAACATAGCAACTAGATCACAAACAAGGAAACGAAACGCAGTACAGTAAAACACAATAGCTTAATAACAGAGTAATGTATACGAGACGGAACAATAACAAAGAAAGAAAAACTCCAGGGAACCAAAAGGATCCCCCTAGCCGGGTTACCTTTACATAACATGTTAAATAGCAGCAGGTCAATAAATTATAGTAATTGACATATTATAAGTTAAGCCTCAAAGCAATCACGTCTTTTACAATGGGTTATTTTGTAGGGGTTCCGAACATCTCCTTCCCGAACATTTCTTCCCGGACATCTCGGCCCCCCCGACATTTTGCCCCACATTTCCCCATTTTGGTCTTTAGTTTGATTCCTTTTCAATTAAAAGATAGTGTGACGGAACACCCCCTTTATCGACTGCCTAGGGACGTCCTACTCACTGTTGGGGTATTGGCACTGAGCTAGGTGTCCTCGAACAATTACCAGGATGACGACAACACCTAGTTTTGGCGAACGGGTCCGGCTACCGGAGTATGACAGTAGACTTCTTCCGTTTAACTGATTCATTATTGCAAATCAAACAACCGACTACCCATCTGTAATTATAACTGGAGTTCGAGTTCAGTGTCAGACGATCACAACGCGGCTACTGTCCCAGTCCTTTATTGTGGAATGTTCCACGAAGCGCTGAGGCGACGACGACGACTGACAATGACTGCGACCAACGACTCACAGTCGTAGGAGACGAACGACGACTAAGACCACGTCAGCGACAGGCAGTCAACTGACGACCACGACGAAGGCCCGACGACAGCGGTCAACACCCCCTGGTGTGGCGACGACGATGACGATGACGACGACTAAGACCACGTCAGCGACACGCAGTCCACTGGCGACCACGAAGACTGCTCGACGACAGCGGCCAACACCCCCTGGTGTGGCGACGACGATGACGACAGCTGAGCCAGCGACACGCAGTCCCTGGCGACCACGACGTAGGCCCAACGACAGACGAGGGCGGCAGCCAACACCCCTGGTGTGGCGAAAACGATGACGACGACGACGACAACGTCAGCTACGCTAGCGAAACACCGTCAACCAGCGACCACGACGAAGGCCCAACGACAGACGAGGGCGGCGGCCAACACCTCTAATGTGGCGACGACGATGACGACCGATGACAGACGACACACGTCTGTGACGGGAGAGGCAGTCAGAGCAGCGGCCAACGACGCCTCTGCTCCTTCGGCTGAACTGCACTCTCTGACGATGACTTCTGCGGTGCTTCCGACCGACTGTTGACGGCTCTTCTCTCGACTGCTCCGGACTGCTCTCAGCTGCTCCGGACTGACTCTGACTGTTGATTTGGGCTCCGCTATTTATACAAATTGGTCTGAGCCAGCCAACTTTTCGACTCTGGGCAACCTACTTCGCGCCAATATTGGCCCAGTCAGTCAATTCCCGCCAAATGTTGGGCCAGTCAGCCAATTCCCGCCAAATGTTGGGCCAACTGTTGGGCCAACTGCAAGACCTTTTGGCCCACTGCCAAGATCTTTTGGCCAAATGCCAAACCTGTTGGGCCAACTATAATTCCCGTTGGGCCAACAGCCAAACCTGTTGGGCCAACTACGTTGGGCCAATTTCGCTAAATCCCGTTGGGCCTACAGCAATCCCGTTGGGCCAACAGCAAAAGCCGTTGGGCCAATTGCATTGGGTCAACTGCAAACTACGTTGGGCCAACTAAAACAATTCCCGTTGAGTCAACAGCAAAATCTGTTGGGCCAATTGCCAAAGCTGTTGGGCCAACTACGTTGGGCCAATTTCGCTAAATCCCGTTGAGCGAACAGCATTGGGCCAACTTCGCTAAATCCCGTTGGGCCAATTGCCAAAACCGTTGAGCCAACTACGTTGGGCCAATTTCGATACTTCCCGTTGGGCCAACTACAAATCCCGTTGGGCCAATAACAAAACCCGTTGGGCCAACTGCATTGGGCCAACTGCAAACTACGTTGGGCCAACTAAAACAATTCCTGTTGGACCAACAGCAAAACCCGTTGGGCCAACTATAAATCCTGGGCCCTCCCTCCTAACGCTTTGAGCGGCCAATAGCACCTTGATTCAGAAAATTATTTAAAAAAATAAAAATGATCAAAATGGGGCAGACCAGGTTTGCTACAACAGTTCAAATTAAAATAAATGTTCATTCGTTTTGCTGTCTAAATTTATTTGCACTATTTAAATAGTTCAGCTAAGTCATAGGGAGGAAATTCTGGGGGAATTGTCCTACGGGTGGAATTGTCTGGGAGAGATGTCGGGGGAAGATGTCCGGAGGAAATGTCCGAGGGAGATAAGCTAGACCCATTTTGCAGGGGTGCCAGCTCAGAGACAGGCAACTCTTGGATATAGGGCCTACTGGGCACTAAACAGACGCCCGGTTGAATCGTTCAACGATGCCTTTCAGACCATGGTTTGCAACAGGTCCGCGCCTCACAAGTTCCTTGTGCTTCGTCAGCAACGTCTTAAGGGTATCAATTAACTCGCGTCTTCCTTGCGACTCATCTTATTGTGAGGTGTATGCAACAGGCCACAAGATGCATGGCGCTAGGCCTATCTTCATTGATCATTGGACGTTGTGGCTTGACACGGCTGAAACTTGCTTCTTCAACAAACCGTGAGTCTCAGCTAGAGCTCGCCATTTGAGGCGAGTGACCGATCGGTTGCCCTTCTTAGTCGCTCGCCTACCAAAGGTCCGAGCGGTGAGTTAGACTTCCTGAGGAGCATTATTTTATTTACCAAATTTTGCGTTAGTTTAGTTACTTACATGTAGCATTCAGTGACCTAATAAACTGCCGACTGATCAGTGCAATTGGGGTTTAAAGTCCCAAACGCCTATTACAGTTGTCCTCGCCTCTTCAGCGCACCGCATGATGAACCATGTTTTCGAAATTAAGAACGACAATCTTCACTTTCCTTATTTAGCACCTATTCAGTGTTCACATACTACTTATCTTACGCAAAAGCGAATGTAAGCTTATTTGCAATTAGTTTCGTCGTCTGTGAACGTTTCTAACGTAAAGTCTAGCATCAAGTCGTCAAATAAATACCAATCTAGTATGAACTCAATATAGAATATCTTTTGATTATATGATACAAAATTCGCAGTCGCAAATAATCCCACTCTAGGCCTTAGAAGTACTCTTGGCTGGTGGTTATTCACACTTCAAATTCGTCGACAAGTTGACTAACTAACTCATCCAAGACTATAACATGGCACTTGTTGCATTGTTAACGGAACTGTCTATGAAAAAAATCACGATCCTATAACATAGTCATTTGTTGAATAAGTTGAATTTTTCAAATGATGATTGATGACAGCCTTATTTCTTTAATTCTTTAAGCCTTTAGGCCTAATTCTTATTGGAATTCCAGTTTTGGCCATTGGATAATTGTAACCACGCTTTTCGCATCAGCCTGTTATTATTTTATCACCTTTTCCACATTTAAAACGTGGCCTCGTACATGCACCATCAACCTTTCGAGATTTCTGTTTATAGAAGTAGACCAACTGCCGGTTCGGCTGCGAGAATAAAGACTCATTTTACCCATTAGAATATGCTTACACGTATTTCTTCCAACCATTTTTGTACGATAACCGGGCCTATAATTATATGGGGCATACGTGTGTAATCGGTATGCCTAACCATTACCATAAATGTTTGGACCTAGTCTCTTTGGAAGCTACTCTGCTGGTCCTCAAACTTATGGTTTTGTGATGGTCGGTAGGCGCTAACATTCAATGCAAGATAAATTAAGTTAACATAAGATTACTGTTATTTAATGTATCATACGCTGAATTGATGTTATCGCGTAGTAAAGTTAACAATCATGAACGAAATGATAAATTTTAAACGAAATTTATTTAGGGCTTATTTTTCAATCGTCAGTATGCTTCCTAGTCCTTCTGACTATGGCCGTCTGTTACTTGGCGAATATGCGTTTCTGTGTCCATGTAATTTTCTGCTCATGTCAAGGTCTCACGAAATAGACGTATATTACATTATGGAAACTTGCAATTAGATAACTGACGAACAATGATAAATGTTTACAAACCGGATTTTAACTACCATCAGTTCCCGGAGCTCATCATTATAATTATGCATGTATCCAATGCAAATGTGAGTCAATGGACTTATTTTTGGTTCTATATGCAATTATAGGCTGCAAGGGGTACTTGCTTATTGGCATGTGCGTTTTTCGAAAACCATTTCCAATGGTCGTGCTTTTCCAAAAAGACCAGCAGGCAAAAGACGACATTTGCCTTTATATCCGAATGATCTATCATGTCCTTTGAGAGACTGTGCAACAATTTAAGAATTGGCCATATCCATATTTATTTTCCGCACATTCATTTCAAAGATTCTTGATCGCTCTGAATTTACCTATCAGCTGCCAATAAGACAAGTATTTCGTCAGTCAAAACGGGTAGAGTCAAATTTAGGGCCGTACATCAACAGAGGGAAAGGAGTAGACGTGCATACATGAGCAAAGAAACGGACATGTCGGCAAAATGGAATATATGAAGATGTTTCAGATGGCGTTACTGCTGCTTAGGGAGACAGAGACACTAAAAAGATGTATTCATCAGAGTCAACAACAGCACTGCATAAAGGAGCAGCCTTTAAAGTGCATTCAACAATTCAGTGAACTGGACTAAATGGAACAAAGCTTAATCATCAACAGTTTGACGACAATTGAGACGTCTACACATTACCAGCAATTGGATTGTAAAGGGGAAATCAAACTAATCGCGGCAATTTTCGTTTTTAAGAGGAGTTGCTCCAGAAAAACAGAGACCTGCGCCTGTAACTTGATCTGCACTTGTCAAATGATCTGCACTCGTTACATGATCTGGACTTATTACATGACCAGCACGTGCTACATATATTGCGAGTGCAGTGACATATATTTCATAGAGTCGATGTATATGCTTTCAATAGCAGTCAATGTCTGCGTTTCACACATCCGTAAACGAGCTTTATAGAGGTTGCTCAAATGCGCAATGGTCATATGCATAATCTGCAGATAAGTCATTCAGGTCACTCACTTACATAGCGCCGTCTAAAGTGCATGTACCTACTCAGAGACGCTTCCAGCTCAATTCCAGGGATCATAATGGTGCAATTTGTTATTAAAGTTCATCAGCTCATGCAATTCTGTAGGAGTTCTAATTACTACTGGGATGTCATAAATTCCATTTTGCCGACATATCCGTTTCTTTGCTCATATATGCGAGTTGTAATGTAATTCGATTTTAAACCAATGTGTTGCTCACATTATCTCTGAATACATTGCAACATGCACGCAATAACTTCTATTTTCGCGTATGTCACAAAGTCACAAATACAACACAATCACCATCTACATCGTCTCCGTTGACTTTCTATATATTATTAGAATTTATGGTGTTTGTAAGTCGTCATGCATTTCAACTAATCGCATGCGGAGAACTAGAAACGATATCCTCATGTGCTCAAGTGGGATAGGCCTACATTATATCTCTAGCAAACTTATTGTCACCGTGATTGCTGGCTCGTTCACCATTTACCTCATTGTTGGTATCACAAATAAAACACAATAAAGCACCAAATGGTTCAGAACTCGTTGGCAGCAACCATAAACAATTGGAAGTACGAACATATAATAACCTCTGTGCTTTTAAGTAGAAAAATATGAACTTTTTCAAAAATATGAAATATGAATAAAAACTGTTGAACCAATTGCAACAATTTCATACGAAATATGAAATATCATTTCTGTGCATTGATCGGGAAAATATGAACATATAAAATCAATCCTAGAAAGACCTCCTTTTCAGCAAAGACTATGTTTCAAATTATGGAGCAAAGCTAATAAAACAACTGAACTCGGGGCATACGAATTGTCTCAAATGATTCTTTATTTCCAAGTGATCACTTTCCAACCATTTCATCTGGTTTTAATTATCATTCTTTGGCGATATCTATGACTGCAGTTATTCTTGATGAACGAGCAAATTGGTTGGTTCTCTAACAATCCAGTAATCTTTTCTAACGCGCACGCATGCACACCTCAATAGAAGTAAATACGAATGAAGTACATCGGTTTTTTTTTCTTGAAGCGACGCGAAGTTCTTGGCGCCAGACCTATTCATCGAGGTCTCTAATGAAGACGGAGGGAGGCTTCATTCGACCTGACATTCCAGTGAACAGGGTTCCCACCAACAATCTCGGAATAACAGACACTGACCGGAAACTGGCCCCAAGCGATTTAGTAAGTGAAATGAAAAGTGAAAATGACTTATGAAATATTCTAATCTAGCTCATTTGCATAGTTCTCAGTTCCACTACGTTGTGGAAATTGACAAATCTTGCTTTGAAGCGCTTCAGAGCGATGCTCGTCGTGTGATTGATTCACTGCTGCATTGATTAAGTTATAATTATGTGAAACGGTAAGGGCAGGCAAATACGTATCCCAACCATACCTTGTATCACATAACGTTTGCTTTATTATGTCAAACTTAATATTTGACTATACATAGACTTCTTTGGGTTGACTATGCGTGATTGTCAATGAAATTGCGCGGGTGTTTGGCCATTTTCCGTTCTTATTGAACTAGAGCATCATTCCGACCTGTATGAGGTGCATTTAATAAATTCTTATGAGATCCTACGTGAAAATACAGTAACATGTGCATTAGAACACCGGTCCGTAACGAATAACAATGTCGAGATCAATTACAGGAAAGAAGAAGTGTAAGAACACACATTGGTTTACTGCTTTGTGACATTGAGAAAGCCTTCGACAAGATTTCTCTAAATATTACATGGACAATCTTATGATTACGTTAAACAAGAACAAGATTGGTAGAAGTCTGGCATAAACATTGAGAGAGTCAAAAGGCAGTAACAAAAACGGGTCAAAATAGCAAAACAAGGATAGGCCTATTCAGTTTTTAAGAGTTTAGAGGTCATCCAGAGCAATGCATATGAGTAATATACATAGACAAACATCCGTAAAAGCATCCATGTAAATGAACCCTTTAAACTGAATTGATTGACAGGTGAAGATTATTGAATTGAATCGTTTAACAACAAACGATTTTGCTGAAGCATGAAGAAAGATAAGCGTCGTTTATTTAGCAGTAAATAGGCTCAAAAAGAAGTTAGCGTTGACGCTGAATCAATTAGGTAAAAATGGGTCGTAGTATAATGGTCACTGTCCTAGCTATTGTTGCGAAACTGCCTATGTCCTAGCTATTGTTTTCAATAAGTAGCCTAAATATTAAACCCCTACGATGCTTCAAAGTGACTTCTAAAAATCAACTTTGCTTTCAGTTTTATCTTCGGCCTTAGTTTGACCAGCAGTCATGTGTTTTCTTTGCATCGCAATATGAACTATAAATTTTATTTAAACAAACTTCTAATGCAGGCCAATCCTATATCGTTCGCTTCTTCATCGTGACTGAGTTAAAATGTGCCTTGACCACGCTTGATTGAAACCAGCGAGTATACTGAACACAGATTCTGAAATACGCCAGATTAAGATAAAAGTATGCACCGTTCGAATGTGGCGTTAAACACCTTTCTTATCGCACGTTCAAATGTAATATGTATACCCGTCCAGATTGAGTTGACTGAGTTTCAGCGAATGGTGGATTCCTAATGGAGATTTTTTTATGCCGCGACAGGTACTAAGTGGGTCAAAAGCTTGTAAAACGGTCGAAGTTTAGAAGTAAATTTATCACAAATCCTGAGCATTTGAACGGCACAAAATATCGGCAGTGCAATAATTGTGTTAATTTTTTCCATGCAACAACGGCAAACGATTATGCGATGAGTTCTGATGGTACGATTATTGTCGCCGTAAAATAAGACCATTATTAATTATTATTATTATAATAACCACTACATCTGTCTCGGAATGAACTGATGATGACAACGACGATATTGACGATGACGATGACGAAGATAATGATATGATGATGATCGT
This sequence comes from Bimastos eiseni, assembly GCA_959347315.1. Classification (NCBI taxonomy): domain Eukaryota; kingdom Metazoa; phylum Annelida; class Clitellata; order Crassiclitellata; family Lumbricidae; genus Bimastos; species Bimastos eiseni. The sequence goes on along the minus strand of OY365813.1, from coordinate 8,080,706 downwards.
TGTTGTTGTCGTATTGATAGCTTCATTGTCCTGGTTCTCGAGAGGATGTTCATCGTCGCCTCTGCTTTCCCTCACCGTCATCTTCATCCATTGACACTACTGACCGAACCTCTCCCTCTCGCTACTGGCACCCACCACCGCCACCGCCTCCACCATCGTCCATGTCCTTCTACCGGGTCCCTGATGTACTCAACCCGTCGTCGATCGGCAACGACCTTCCAGCGTGGTCTATGAGGGCCCATCACCCACCGCCCCCTGGCAGCCACCCCTCGTCATCCGTCTTTCCCGTGGCTCTTTATAACGATGTCCAGTGCGACCAGTACCCCAACGCCGCCTACGCCAGCCCCGCGTTGGCCACCGATCCTCCGTTGCACTGCGGAGGGTCATTCCGAGGAGTGGGTGCTTACATGACAACCCAACCTGACAGCTACGTCTTCAACGGCGATCTATACAACGCTGGAACGGGAGAGTACAACGACATGTCTGCATACACACCCGTTCAGTTCTTTGAGGATATGTCGCCATCACAACCTGAAATGACAGGTAGATCACTAACCAATCGGTCATAGTCTTAGATACTCTCTCTTCATCGATGATTCAAACACTTTGGTGACTTGTGCGCATCGAATCAATCAATCAATTACACTTAATATAGCGCCGCTTCAAGATATCTACTCAAAGGCGCTCCCGATTCGACTACGGCTAAAGAGAGCAGTTTTCAGCAATGAGTAAAATGTAGATGAGGAGACCATGGGCAGAAGGCGATGCTTGTGGGGTAACCCATTCCATGTGGTTGGAACCACCACTGCAGAGGCTCGGTTCTGCATCATAGAAGTGCTGGCGAAGGGGATAGTCAAGTCTAGACACAAGGCTCTCAGGACAATTGTGATCTTATCGCGGGAACCAGATTATTCATGAGCGCTGCGTCAATTTCAAGGCAATATCAAGAGATACCACGTGATGAAGACCTTTTCCAAAACAAGATCCAAACAGATCGGAAGGTAGACGACGAATCAGTCTGCTGTTGCTTTGGTTTAGGTTGAAAGGCCTAGAGATTGGAAGACGAGGAAGTGGATGATGGATCTGTGGTGAAATTTCTTTAAGAGGCGGGTCTCTGGTTTCAACTCAAAGTCATATCGATTTGGAGGGAACTCGTTCCTAAGTCGTCATTTAGTGTTCAGAAAGGAGATTGTGTCAGATTAGAGGTACATGTGGGCTGGGAGCAGTGATTCCGTTAACGCCTGAATTCATTGTGTCACGGATGCATCCGATTATAAAATATGGAGTCCAGACAAAACATGTAAGAGTCCTGCACTCAGTCATTTTCGAATTCCATAGGATCCCACTGACTGTGATCAGCGAATTTCTGAAATAGGCAAATAAGCCAAGAACAACCTTTGCATCAAAGATTGAACACATGCCAAACGCAATCAAGCATAATTCTTTTAAATATGTGAACAAAAGTGAAATTATTTAGGAACTAAAGCAGTGGTTAGATCATATGCTAAATCAGCTTTCTTCATTTCTCAGTGATAATGTCTTTAGAGCCTAGCCCTATGCTAAAAGCCTTTAAAAATAATCACGATATTGTGTTAGGTTCATCATTCATAGTCGCAGATTGCAGCCCCTGTTTGGTCCGCTACTTGCAACAAATTGCGACAAACTTACAAGAGTCGTTTACGAACCCCGATAAGATGCTGTAAACATGAACTAGTTTCAACATTAAGAATCAAGGAAATTATAGGACACCTACCAATATCTTCATACTGCTCGCAGAATGTGGTATTTTATATTGTAGTATAGTAATATTGTAATTTGTTGATCGGTTGTCCAATATCAGTGTTAATGTAGTAGTTCCTGTTGGCAATACGTGAGGCTGCGATTCTCGAAAGCTAAGTTATCCGTGTTTATCTAGATATCTCCAACATTGGCAACATTCCTCAGTGGACAACCGGAGCTCAAGAAGGCATTTTGGCAGAGTTCTTTGATGTCATGCAAGTAAGCATTAAATTTAGAAAGTGTATCTGATTTGAAGCTGATATAAAAATTAAGTTGCTTGCACATTCAGTCTTGGTCCTGTACATTGAACTGTACGAAGGACGGTGTCGTGTGTCAGGGTACAGAACTATAAGGGGTGCAATTTTTTATAATGTAACAACTTAAATTATTCCATAATTGCGTCAATGGAAGAGGCTCAACCTAGCTGTGCTTAGTTAATATTAGTTAACTAAGCGCCCTTGTAGCGGCATGGCTGCGTTACGGTGCTTTAGAAATCGTCCGTTTAATAATAATAACTCATATTACTATATAATTTAACATCTACTCATATACATTGTATAAATATGCGCTCATTGGAACTATGCTTTTGTATATTATGCTGTTATGAGTGGCCCTGTTAGTGGGAGGATACCCTTAGGCCCTGACCTTGTAACCTAACATTGTTCAATTATTATTAATTTCCTAATTTACATGTTTATTGTGTTACACCTTCATTGTCAATTGACTTGACTTGGTCTGGTTGGAGTAAAATTACAGTTTTAACGTTCTGTCGTTTTATAAATTTATATTTGTCATATTTATAAGTTTTCATTGTTTGTCGACGATACTAGCATTCTTGCGACTAACCCTTCCTATGAACAACTCATCTTATCTCTAAATCCGTAGCTTGTTTTGGTCAATAACAGGCTTCTTGAAAATGGACTTACACCGGAAAATTGCTCGTATGCGAGTGTATACCCTGTTTGAGCCGCCAAAACGGTAACACCAAAGCGTCCTGCTCAAAAACTGTCGTGCCTATAACGTCCTGCTTCGCACAGTGGGAAAACAAGGCAAGCGTGTATGAATTATTTACTACGATCAACTCATATTTTTTGCTTTTTATTTTGTCCAAGCAGGCAGTGCTGAGAGATAAAAGCAGTTTAGGTAACGACATCCAGTACAGCGATGACTTGAAAGAATTTGAGGGAAAGCCAGGACATCATCCCTAGCACCTCTCTTCCTCTTCATATCGCTGCGGTATGCATCTAACTCAACAACGTATTCTAGATCTAACACCTCTTTATCTGATTGTACTAGAGCAAAAGGAATCAATCGATAGTTGCCACTTAACATAGTAGCATCATCATCATCAGCAGCAGCAAAAGCTACCGTCGTAGTAGTAGTAGTGGAAGGGGACGTAGCTGCCGCTGTTGTTGGTGTTGTAGTTGTTTTTCTAATAATATGTTTTGCTTATCAACACTGTGATAACAAATACCAGTAGCATCGGTCGACCTTTTTTATTCAGGCTTGAGATTGGCACTGCCAGCATACGAGCAATTGGTTGTCGCTTTGTTGCATTCAGATCCAAACGAAAATGAAGCTTCATCGACCTTAAACTATTTCAACCCAAACTTTGTTCTTACAATGCTCTGCCTCACATTTGCTATCCGTCGATTCTAGTCACAGCTGCTTACACTGAATTTCAAAGCATTGCTGTTCATTTGAATGTAACCCGTTGTAATCGAAGATATATAAAGAGCAAGCTAAAAGTAATTTAACTAAGTACAAGGAAAATGCTCTAATAGTATCTCAGCCAAGCGAGATGGCGTGGATGAGTGTACACGAAGATCTTGACGTTCTTCTGAAGCCTTTGATGGAAAGTTCCGAAACCCTAAGTTGTACAGAGACTTCAGTAGACGGATGAACCTCAGAATCACCGACTCTTCCACTAGGCGCCACATTCACCGGACGACAATAAGTCGTAGCTCATTCTTTAACGAAAGCGAGATAGTCCAGGCGCTGCTGATACAATTGATGATGTGCGAGTCCATGTCAACACTTGCGATCAAGTCTCATATGAGACTTAAGAGTAGAGGACGAATTGATCACTGAACACTAGACACAGCCATTTATAACACCAGTGAGAATGAGTTAGAATGCGTTCATTCTCTCAGTGATCAAGGTCCTACGCATAAGTCATAAGGCATAAGTCTTCCGTCGATCCATTTTAGTCTCAGCTGGTGATGGTCACTGTGCTATTGTGTTCTGTTACTAGAAATAAGGAAATACGCATAGGCCTACTTGAACAGGCCTACATGGGGATGTAGAGACAGGCAGACGTTGCATAAAAACCGGAAATAGGACTCACACTGAACAAGACAGAGAGAGAGAGAGAGAGAGAGAGAGAGAGAGAGTGGAAGAGAGAGACAGACAGACAGACAGAGAGAGACAGAGATAGAAAAAACATCCAGCCACACAGACATAGAGGGCAGGAAATGTCCAGTAGAAAGAGAGACAGTGACACTTCGGTTACAGTGATGAAGAGGACAGAAAGTGGAAGTTGATAATAAGAGGAGCAAAATAATGGAGCGAGGAGGGAGGCAGATACTCGTTAGCAGAGAAGGACTAAAGATCAGACCTGAGACGGATTGGCACACACAACCACGCATACAAAATGTCTGATACAACTGACACGATACATAAGATAAACCGCTCTCTGTTTATTTCAGCAGAGGCCTAAGTGTGTCGGACGAATCGTTACTAAAGTGTGGCATGACTTAATAAATATTTGACAGGCAATTAATTTTTCACCCTTCGTCGACTCAATGTTATCTGCTTTCACAATGCAACAGTTTGCATGCAAATGTGTGAAAGTGGTTTTTCACAGGTTAAGTGTGTCTAATGTCTATGTGCCTTCCATTAGCCATGAAGAAGCCCGTGTGGCTAATATATTATACAAGCGTCACTCACAAACAACACACTCTCTCATGTGAATCTTCTATTGTTGTTCACAGTTCATCCATTTCGTTCAACCCACTCCTCTTTCAACCCTCTAACTGTTCTGCTCTACAATCGCTTCATCACCCAGAAAATCAAAGTCAATAAGTTTTGAAAGATAATGAGAGTGACAATGGTATAAAATCAGATCATGACAGACGACTCATTGCGTGTTTCGCTGTCTAATGCTGTTTTTGGCATAGATGAAAAAAGGTGCTTTTCGTTCAAAAAATCTCGTTTTGTCGTTTTCTTTATTTTTTTATCCCGTTTCTTTACGTTATTATTATTATTTAGTTTTATTTATTTAGTTGTTTACTTTCTGTTGTTATTTTGTTTAGATTAATTTGTCTTAATAGCCTCTATATGAATCCACAGATATAAGCATGAAACGTCTGCCGCGTGTTGTCTATGGCTGTCAAAGCGTCAATGTTGTAAGGGTAGACGCTCTCTGATGCTTGCAGAGGTTGGCTTAAAGGCCCGGCGGGCTGTACGAGATGGTACGGAATGGCTTTATTTTACTTTAATGAACGAGAAGAACAAAATTTCATCGTTGGCTAATTTGAAATAGATTTACTGTGACCGTGAGATAGTTTTTTCGGGTGATACGATCCCTATTAGAGGCCATCTTGCGGGAGACGATAGCGATATAAATCCTGTGAAAGTGCCAAAAACATCACGAATCGATTACAGAACAGAATAGCTAGACAATGACACTGAAAACAAAGAGGCGATTCATGCTCTATATAGGCTACTTTGAGTTTGATAGGAAGGTGTTTTATTTGCTGATTAAATCTGAACTGTGTACGCTGAGTTTTCAATATAAAATGCAGTAAAAATCGTTAAATGTTACTTTTTCATTTCACCGTTTTTTTCTGTTTCTCTCGTTTCTTTTTATTACTTTAAAAAACTCCGTTTTATCGTTTTTTTTTTAAATTTCTTAGTTTTTTGCATATATGGTTATTGGTGTCCATGTACAATAGATTAATAGGTTTACACTTATTAGATAGACTGGAAGTGGTTATGTATACAGTTGAGAGCGAAAGATAAGGTTTCTGAGGGAGAACTGCAAATACGAGGAGAAAGAGGAGGAGAAGGAGGAGGAGGAAGAGGAAGAGGTGGTGGAGAAGGGGGAGTAGAAGGAAGAGAATGAGAATTGTCGCAATCTATTAATACCAATTTCTATTATGTTGTCGTTATATAGGTTGGAGATGGTAAATTGTGACGATATTTCAGCCAGCGAATACGATTTTAATTTGTCGCATCCTAAGAGACAATGGAAACATCGACATCGTCTTATTGAGCTTTGTTTTTTGCAATGAAAGTCAATTCCTGTAGTGTGCAGTCGATCAGAACGCTTGATCTTAGTTGTTCATCTATTTTTATATTAACTGTAGATATTGGGGAAGTTTGTACTCCTCACTCTGGATGCATATGCTTTTCAATTCCATTTGGATCTGCAGAAGTTTGCTCCTAGTAGATGAATTGACACAAACTGGCATATAACGAATTATGATCAATTCGATAACGTTCGTTAGACATGACTTGGATGCAAATGGATACGATGAGACTATAATTGACAATCCCTTTTATAAAGACGCTTTACAGGTGAATGCTAGACACTTGCTTACATTCCGCGATAAACAGATGCACCACAGACGTTTTCTGGATATAGACTAAATGCGCTAGAACATTCACGATACAGGCATCAACATGTCTAAACTCAAAGCTCGCGAGGATTCTCCTAAACTGGAGCCAAAGCGATTGGGTTGAAAAGGTGGCTAAATATATTAACTGGGCTCAACGACGTTGATTTTAGCTTCACTGCATCTGATGGTGTCCTATCAGCAGCGATCCGGTGCTCGGTTTAATTATGGTTTGTTTGTTATAATTATGGTTACAGGTATCTATCCGTTTGTTGAATGATGGTAAATGAAGCAGGAATTTGTTTCCTGCCAAGTAGCAAGGCATCTATCTACTTGCCATCGCTAGATTAACGTCAGTGTCCCTTCATCTAATCCATTCAAATAATATCGACATTAGATTGTTAAGACATGTGTCCAAGAGTAACAACGTGTGTTAGAAAGATCTCATAACCTGGATATCGCTATTCTCGCTATGTTTTTCAATCATTGTCTCCTGCGATCAAATCATATCTGTTTTTCATTCGTAGTATTGTTATTGATTTTGTGTCTTTTGGTGCTAAACAGTATTTTATAAATATAGGCTTACTTGTGTCCCTCCGGCAAATGAAGAATCTCTTTGCCGAGACGTGCCTTGTTTTTTGCTCATTATGCCAGCGATCGTCCAAATTCTTGAGGTTGTTTTTAAACGTGTATTACTTTTCTATTACTTAGGAAAACATTTGCTCAGCTATTGTCGATTTATGCATTTTGTCGCATTTTTGCTTAGCATTTTTACCATCGTCACATTTTGTTGTTGTTTTTCTTAGCATTTTGCAATCATCACAATTCTTAAAGTTGTTCTTAACGTGTATATTGTCTAGCCTCAAGGATAACTATTGCTCAGTCAAAGTCAGTTTCATATATTCCTTTTGTTGCGGTTTTGCTTGGTATGTTTACAATCGTCTAAATTTCTGAGGCTGTTTTTCTTAGCATTTTGCAATCATCCAACTTCTTGAGGTTGTTTTTAACGTGTCTGTTTTCTGGGATAACTGTTACTCGGTCAAAGTCTGTTTCATTTATTCGTGGCACATAGTGAACAATTTCTGCCAAAATCTTTTCAAAGGTATTGCATAGCTGTACAGTAAAGAGTATGTGCACAATTTTTTTATCAATTATTTTTACCAAGATCTCTCTTATTGTCCCATCAGGAATTAAATCTATTGTATGAATTGGTGACTTGTTTTGCTTGATCTCTATTTTACCTGTTTGCGTGGTAACTATTTAAATTATAATACCCGAAACAGTGAGTGATATTTGAGGGGTTATGTGTCTATAGTCCGAAGGTTCGGTAGTCCGAAGACTGCATGCATGGCGTACGGTCGAAAGGTGAGATTGCGGTTTTACTGGTAGCTGGATTAATGAAAAGAATTCTGTTTTGCTAGAAGCTGGTATGCGTCATTTTTCTTTCATTCAGTTTCCATTTAGGCATGATTATTTTCGTATCAATCCAGCTCCCAGTTTTACACATTCTTTTCATCAATTAATTCAGCTTCTAGTTAAATTAGGCTAATGTCGGAGTATGGAGTTTTCGAACTATCGAACCTTCGGACTATCGATCCTTTGGATTATCGAACCTTCGGATTATCGAGCGGACACCATTTGAGGAACCTTGAGGAACGCGATGAATGAATAACACTGTGTCCGAACGAATAATCGTTTTGTTTGCCAGTTTATATCCTGCTCTAGTTACAATCCTGTGAATAATTAGAAGAAACTACTTAATCAAGATACGTACCTTGCTTTGTGACTTTGATGGAAGACATTACAGGAACGATGAGTCGACATAAAACATCATTAAATGATATGTTAAAGTGAATTGCTTCAAAGAATAGTTTTTAACAATGCATGCAGTTCTGTTACATTCTAGTGCTTATCGACACTCACTGCTGAGTGTGTGTTTGTGTGTTTGTGTGTGTGTTTGTGTTCAAGCGCGTGTAATATCACTTTCTATAAACGGCTGTTTTTAACCCAGGGCGTGAAGATTGCTTGTTTCTCAATATTTCTATTGCGGGTATTGCTTTGAGAGTCGGCTGAGACAACGTACGTGAGGATTTGCAACGATGAAATTTATTTGCGATGCTCAAAGAATGCAGATCATTGAAATAAAGTTGATTGATTTTATTAAAAACGGCACTTTTTTGACCAGTCCGCTTCAAGGTAGAGTAAATAAGTTCGAGCTTTATAGAAGCGCCTGCAGCGCACTACGAGAAAATCGTGATCTTAAATATTTAAATTTCAAAATCCTGGCGCGCCACTTCAAAGTCAAGCGGAGTGCACCAGTTTATTCACAAGTTCTGTTCAGATATGAATAATCAACAAAATGTCACAATACTGCTGTCTTCAGAGCTCTAAGAGAGCAAAGAGAGTAAAGAGAGAGAGAGTAAGCGATAGAAAACGAGTCGTTGGTTTAGCATTCGGGTGATACAACGGAGCATTGTGTACGACGTACATTGTAACCAGGTGAAGTAGATGACTTAACCGGGTGAGGAGGATGCACGTCAACCTCTTCACTTCGTTACGTCATCCACTTCACCTGGTTACAATGGGGAAGTGAAGTGGATGACGTAACCAAGAAAAGAGGATGACGTAACCAGGTGAAATGGATGACGTAGCCAGGTGAAATGGATAACGTAACCAGGTGAAGAGGATGACGTAACCAAGGGAAGAGGATGACGTAACCAGGTGAAATGGATGACGTAACCAGGTGAAGAGGATGACGTAACCAGGTGAAGTGCATGACGTAACCAAGTGAGGAGGATGACGCAACCAGGTGACGTGGATGACGCAACCGGGACAAAACGAGATTGATGTGGAGAAGCGACGATATGATCGCAGTCTTGATACGTCAGTTGAAATCAAACACGACCAAACACGACTTGACAATTCAACTCCCATATTGTAATGATTCTTGCAGCAATTTACATTTGACAGCGAACGCTAGGTATGGCGTCATAGGGCAACCATTGTCTCGAATACTGATTTTTTCAAATTTATGCTAATATAGGCCTATTATCACGTCCTTGTTGCGTCATGCACTTCGTCTGGTTCACCTGGTTACAGATGCTGGCTGCTTAATTAGGTTTATTAACTCTCTTTATCACAAGTGGCATCTAAACACGCTCAAGCTAACGTTAACATAACCATCAACTTGTACATAAACACACAGAGATGATATGATGTTGTATAGGAAATAATCGAACGATAGAATAACCACCTATGTGTCTATGCCTACTTGTGTATTTCCATATCGCTTTCTACTTTGAAGCAAAATGGCAAAAAATAGCAGGAAAGCGTATAATTATTATGCTGGGCTGCAAGGATTCGAGTTGGCGAGGACAACCCGGTCACCTTGCGCAGCAGAGTGAAGAAATGTCGAGACACAGGTTTTAGACAGCTATATCTGTCTAAGACCTGGTGGACAATAGCCTAAGAGACAAAATGAGCATTAAGAGCATGAAGTTATTGAGCAGCTTTTGAAACTACTCAATCTCTTTCCCTCCTTCTCTCCTTCTCTCCTCTTATTCTCTCCTTTCGATCGGACTTGGTATTCCTGGACAATCCCTCTGACGCAGCGCTCATGAATAAGCTGATGCACCGCACTACAGTCTTAAGTAGTGCTTTAGATTTTTAAGATGACGCTTGTAAACTGAATGGGCCAGTTACCCTACATCAGTGGTCACCAACCTGTGGCTTGCGAGCCGAATGAGGCTCTCAAGGAGTTATGTGCGTCTCTCCAGAGCTTTAAAAAAATTGACATCTTTATATGACGAACTAAAATTGCAAAGGAAAAGTTTCTTTTTACCATTCTCACGCATTAAATAAATTTTCAGAGAGAAAAGGCAGAGCTTCCCAGACCTTCCTCACATGGTTGCTGGACATGACATTTTCAAGTTATATTACAGGGCATCTTAACCAACTGAATTTGAAGTTGCTAGGTTCTCATTTTGCAACTGAATTTGCTTCATTATTTTGGATCAACTTGTCTATGCAAACAAATTTTTTACGCAATGAAGCTTCCTAAATCAAAGTAAAGAACCAAGATAACAACCGAGAACCTCCTGAATCAACTAATCGTAAAAACAATCTCCATACTTCTAAAGCGCCAATCGAAAGGTAAGCGCAGGGCATCAGCTAATTCACGAGCGCTGCATCGAATCAGAATGGTTGTCTAAATGGTAGTCCAGAGCCCTGGAGTTCAAGGCCCGGTTTCTAGAGGGATCTGAGTCACTGTTAAGCTGAAAGAGTGTCGCTTAGGGCGAGAGTTGGGAGGCGTATGATCAGATGAATCGGGGTATGAGTTCTTGAAGAGATGACGCTTCAGTCTAGAGTGGAGAGTGGAGATCCCATGGGTTGATAGATAGAGGAGCCTGATGAAGATGAAGGAGGAATTGAAAATTTGCGGAATTAAGATGGAAGATCGTTACAGAGGCGGGGTGCAGTGTTGGATATCGCTTGGTTGAAGAACTTGAGAAAGGTGTATCACAATATGCATCTTTGGTTGTCAAAATGCAGAACCATGGTTCTCACTAGTTTGTAACCATGACATGAAGACGAATAAATGGATAAATCTACGAATTGTTTATTACATACAAATTGTCATCATCGTTCAATTGTCTATTTTCTTATATATTAAATATAATTATTATGATTTAAGCTAGAGGCTTATGATGATGCAATAGTTGCTATGGTACAGAATAGCATCATTAGCTGGATAACTATATTTTTTGCTCGTAAAATGACGGCAGCTCCCAAAAGTTGCAAAACTAGACATTGCGGCTCCTCAGATTTGTGACCACTGCCCTACATGACAGACGCTAAACTTACAACATATTAGGCCTAAATCTGAAAAATATGAGAATAAATAATGTCTGCATATTTAGCTTTACCAAAATGCCTTTGTTTCTAACAATTGGAGTCAAAACTCAGCTGACCTATATGCGAATCCAACGTAGATGACAGCAGACCCCTTCTGGTACACAACCTTCTCGAGATCGATTCCTGATCTAAACTCAGACCCAGAAGATGCGCAAATAGCGGCAAGAAGGCAAGTTATATTTGTGAGTTCAGTTGGCGCCTATACCAACCAGATGAGTTGGTTTACAGAGGATTCCTTCGTAGTAGGTTGTACGACGGACATTCAGCGACCAATCGTCTCCATGTCTGATGAACTTTTGTTACTAAGAAGATTGGATCTGTCTCTACAGTTGGACCTTGCTGATGCTACCTCAACGGAAGAAAGAACTTTAGGTTCAAATCAGCGATGCAGACGATATGCATGTAGGCTGTAACGTGTCTCTTGGAAGACAAACAAGACCAGGGACCAGGGACCAAGAACCAAGGACCAAAGACCAGGGACTCTGGTCTCTAGTATCTGGAGACCAGATACTAGAGACCAGAGACCAATGACCAAGGACCAGAGACCGAAGACTAGAGATCAATGCAAGGACCATAGACCTTGGGTCCAGGCCATCTTCAATGTGTCGGTCTCCCTAAGCAGCAGTATAGACTCCATGGACCATTTATCAGAGACCATAGACCTGCAGGAACTAGGGACTGCTAGTTACCAAAACTCACTGCTTGAGTTTTCCAATGTACAACTATGAATGAACTAAAGCACACAATCCATAGCAATTAATGTCCCAATAGGTCACGTAATAAATAATAGGCTCTCGTTCAGTGTTCTCTTAATTAGTCAGCGCTTATATGTTCGTTTATTTCAATCAAATCAAATCATTTTTATTTGCTCCTTTTATTCTATAATTTTTGTTCTATAATACATGTACAATTATACACCCACTTCACAAAATTAATGGCAGCAACTGGGAAGCCCAGAAGAGTCACAAGACCGACTAAGTAGCGCCAGCCTTACAACAACAGTTCCTCTTAGTGGCAACAGTGTTGTAGATTACACAGAAATCACAGTTTTAAACTAATATCTTAACTAACATCTTAATTAACAACGAACATCTAGAATAACGATGAACAGCTGCTTACTCTAACTTTTAATATAGCTTAATTGCTCATTTGCACCAGGCATGAATAAAGGGACATCTTAAATGATTGTAGGCTTGTCAGTTGTCTGATCCCCACTGGAATCTCGTTCCATGTATTGTAAGTGGACCTCTGGACCTCAATGCAAATACAATTGTCCTAGCAAATACAGCACGGTAATGATCCTGTCTTGTTGCATATGAGTGGATATCAGCTGAAGTACTAAAGTAGTTATCATATATTGATGGTAATTGCTTATGTGTAAATCTGTACATGAATAGACCTAACTGAAGTGAATTTACCTAATAAAGTTCTATTGAATTTATATTATACACTTATCTATCCCTATATTAACTATTACAATATTGCAAAAAATGTTAATATGTTAAGCTTAATAAAAATGGGTTGAGTGTGAGAGATAGAGGGTAAGCATGCCATTATTCTAACAGACCTATTTTGAAGAATTACTAATTTTGACAGTCGGTGCTTTTATTTAATTTTATTTATTATGTTTTATTATATTTAGCTCATATTACCATACAACAGTCAGTTACAAAGAAAGAAGGACATGTCAAATAAAAAATGATTAATTCGGGTTTGTGTCCTGGTGTAGTACTCAGGGAACGCAGTTCTGGTCGTCCTTTCCCGAAAGTTCGAAGCTGCGTACGCAGCATATAATTATACGGTCTACTGACCCTACGTGAGAGCAGACCAATCAGGGCGTGCGAGTCAAGCAGTGGTGTAGCCAGAGGGCGAAGGGGCGAAGCGCCCCAGGCGGCACTTGTCCTAGGGGTTGAATATTCGGAAAAAAAATTAAACAATTATTTTTGTATAACTTGCACTCTTCAAGATTCTTGCAGCTCTTGTCTGAACCTGAAGTTTTTTTTGCTATTTCTCGACTTAAAACTAACATATACGATATACCAAAGGACCAACGAATGGCACCTATAGTGCTAATAGATACGCTGCAAAATGACAATGCCGCCTCTGTCTATCTTGCCATGACTTTCGCACCTATAAACTGAAATAAATTTTGCAATTATAATGAAGCGCAAATTCTTTGATTGATGAAAAATTTTTCTTTCGTAAGTAAAGTGTTGAATTAATTAGGGACAATCTCTGCTTAAATTAAGTTTGATTTATGAAAAAACTTGCAAAATGCATCATGTAATGATGCAAATAAAGTTTTATGAAACAGAAATTTGAGTAATGAAAGACGTTTTTGCCTACACTGAGTTATAAATAAATTAATGCGAAATTGGATTCACAATCGAAATCTAACTTAAATAGAAGTTGGATTTATCAAAAAATCTTTCTTAGTTAGAATCTGGGTTGATGAAAGAGTTATTCCCTAAACAGAATTTGGATTTCAAAACTAAAACTAATTGAAATAAAATAATTAAGACCTACTTAAGACCCACAAGTTGAGAATCACTACATTCCAATTTATTCTTTCGGTTGAACGCTCTTTGACAAGCACAATTAACTTTGACAAGGTCATTAGTAATTTTGCTGCAGGGAAAGCAAGAAAAGTAAATTTTTAAATTGTAGCAGTTGACAGATATATTGAAAGTATGAGATCGTACCGTTTCGTATGATAAATTCATTCATTCATTCATTACGAAAATTTATATAGCGCCCCTTCAAGGTTACTACTCATGAGCACTCCAATTAGTCAAAGTTATCAGTTACTAATCCATTCTAAGTACCATACTTACTATGGTCTCACTATGTTTAAATTATTGTTTAGCCCTATGACTTTCTTTTCAATATGTATAGAGAAAGAATAGGCCCTGTGATTTGTATTGCTTTATTTCAATTTTATGGGGACTTTTTATAATTTTCGATCTAGCCTGCAAGACGTTTAGTAACTTCTTGTGAGACTTGCTTTATTTGTTTGTTTTATAACTGGTTAATTTCTTAATTAAAACAATCTTGTTCTATTGTCATATCTTTATATCTAATGATAATGCATTTTAATTAGTCAAAGGACATACAATTTTAATGTCGACAGTGCATGCTGATGCTGTTACTAACTGTAGGCCCTACAATGATTTGAATACTGAAAAGAATAATCATTATGTATATGAGAGCTTAATGAAAGCACTCAAAACAGGCGCCCTATGCCTATCTCCTTGTGGATATCTCGGGGTAGGCCTATATATGCAACAACGAAGTGATGGAAAAATAGGCAGAGGCGGCATTTTGTACCTTCGCCCCAGGCGGTGCTTTGCCTCGCTACGCCACTGGAGTCAAGTGACATCTCAGAACGCAACAGTTGAACTTCAAGGTCTTCAATGTCAAGCATAGTTTCTCCTGTAAAACTTGCAATGAATTCGCATTTTTCCTAACTTGCCGTGCAAGAAACAATTATTATTTGCTGCAGCTAGATTGCTTTTTAAAGTTAATTTACAGACTGCTTTGCCAATGGGTCTGGAATATCTGTCGCCGTCCCTGACTTCTTGTAGAAGGTGATCAAAGAAGCAATGATGGTTTGTCCTATTATCGGATTGGTGCAGTTTAGTTCTCGCTCACGTTGAAGACGGAGCGCGCCCTTGATATGTTGGCTGCAGGGTCATCAATGAGCAACTGACATCCAATCTAATCTAAAAGTTCAGATTTTGATGACATCATATGAAAGCTCTTTCATTTATGCCTCTCCTTTAGAGAGGTTGGCTGATGTTAAGGTGTCGCCAGTCAGATGAATATCGCCATCGTTATCTCGTCCTCAGGACATGCGGAGATTGTCAGCAGCCCATTGTAAAACTATACGGGCCAGTGGAGTTAGTAGAAATATATCCGAAAGGACCGTATAGTCCTACATAGAGCATTGCAAAGGTCTTCAAGCGGCATCTCGAAGGTTGTTGCTCTGCAAACATAAAATGCAAAACAGTCTGTAATCACAGCGCTGTTCCGTTACAGAAAGTGTCACCCTACAATGACTCTTTTATAATACCACTCTGAGAACGGTGACTTGACACACGCAGGTCTTTCTGTCAAATTCTCAAAATCATGAAGATTAGATATTCAATAAACGCACAACTCACCAATTAGCAATCGATTCGCAAAGAGGATCAAGTCTTATCATTAGTTTTATCCTGGACTAAAATGTAGTTTTCTTATTTTCAAAAAACCTTGTGTGTCACATTTTATAGCACTGACCCTTTGTAAAGCTTCTATCCTGAGTGTGGTCTTCGTTGTTTCAAGTCCCCTCTGCAGCCTAAAACTAAGTTGTCCAGCTTACGTTGTCAACACGATACAGACTTATCGCCCAAGTGTCATTTCTATCCTTTAACAAAGCGCAAGTAACTCAGATGCATTCTATAATTTCAGGAGTTTCTGCGATAATACACATCTGTTCGTAGTGTCTAGATGAATAATCAACAATCAAGAAATAACAGTCCTGCTAAAGTATATGTATATATATATTATATATGAACCGACTGTGCTAATATTCGGAATTCATGTGACAGTATATAAGAACAGGATCCAGTAAGAAATGGTTATAAAAATAGGAGCCTAATAATCTACGTGTAATCACATTTAAACTCGTAGTTTGATTACAAATTCAGTGTGAGCGGATAAGCATAAGCTATTACAAGAGGCAAGTTTAGCTGTGCGGCAGTTGTGCAATGCGCCCATTAGTTCTACATCTAATTTAACCAACGTCGCGGTCTAGCTGGTCATGTGGCACAAGTGTCTTGATAGATTCAAGCGAATGTATAAAATACAAATCACACGGACAAGGAACAAGGATTTCCACAGCGTTTCATTTTAGCGAACCAATAGACCTAATAGCGCTAGTCTGCGGGACAATACAGAGTAGGCCTAATTACAGTTACGAGTGTCCAAAGGAGTCTGACCAAAAAAGATTTATAAACAAATCCTTGTGTATATATAAAATAAATTATAGAGAATAATTATGGATAAGTTCATTTGTAACATACATGGAGGTCTAAACCTCCATGAACATAGGCTTCCATCAACAAGAGTTTCTAATTCAATCTTCATGTAGATAAGTAATTGACTTTGCGAATTGAAAGTCAACACACATAAGCCTATATATATATATATATATATATATATATATTCTGATTCCTCAAGGAAGAATGAAGTCACTCGTCGCAGAGAAATCAGAATATTCCATCATAAACCAGAGATGATTTTCGAGAGAGACGGTGTAGACGTTTGTTCTGCGCTTAATTGTGAGTTCGTGTAAGGTTAATTAAGTGAAACACAGAACGCAACCCCTCCGTGTTATCTGAAGAAGGGCGTCGAGAGGACGGACGGTCAGCGCACCTTCAAGTATCGTCTATCATTTAAGATGTTGGGCCCAAGCGAACGGTCACTTCAAAAAACGATTACGAAACTAGGTCAACTGCCTAAGCGTCTTCAAATGGGGCTAAATCAACCAGGCAAAGATAAAGGACGTTGTTTCTATTGCAAAAACCACTTGTGCGTTTGCGCGCATTTCTGTTTTGATACAGAAAGGACTCGTCTGAACATCACGGACTGTGTATGTATATAGTGAGCAAGGAATCGAGTCAAGAGAAACTTACCGAATGTGACGTCCATTGCTAGTGAGTGGTAGTTTCAGTTTAACGACACTGTGTGATAACAAAGATCATTGGTGTCACCCTCCTCCTTTATCCAGGCTAGAGACTAGCACTGTCAGAGCGTGAGCGGTGGAGGAGCTAACGTCCGATGATAAGAAAATAATCAAAATATAAGTGAATTGATTTCGTCCTACGTCTTACACGTCACGATAGCGAAAGATGTTTTGTGTGAGCTTTGGCGGAGCACGTGTGCAAAATATTCACAACCGCATGAATCGAGAATTTCTTAGGCAGAAAAATACCCGAGAGTAGGTTTTCGGGCGAAAATTCCGCTTCTTCCCGCCTTACGACCCACAGACGAATAGAAAGACAGAAATAGATCAAAGAGAGGAGGGAGAGAGAGGATCATTACTGATCAATACTGGATCAGGAAGAAAAATATTTTTGGTATCACCTCCAAACACAGTCAATTCATCGTGTTTCCCTTATACAGCTTTGACTCACCATGACATAATTGTTTGAAGCAATTGATGGAATGTTATGCTCCCCAAATAACAAAATAAATCCTCAGGAATCGACCTACCTGCATAGTTAGGCTATTTGTAACATCGACAAAATCATAATATTATATTCCAGTAGATTACTCTGTACGCATACTTTACCCAATTCCGAAGGCGTAGGAGTCTTTCGTCAAAAGAGTCTTCTCTCTCAATCATTGCACAGTTTGTCGAACGTTGATCAAAAGCTTGCATCCGAAACCGAAGCTAAACTGCGTCAGTCACCGTTTCCAAAGCAGCTGGCTTTACTTCTCTTGGATCCTCTGACATTTTCATAAAGTCTACAGAGGGTAATAACCTGACAAAATTCTCTCGATTACAGACCATTGCGACGTCTTTCTATACGCAAACAGTGCCACGCGGCACTTTCGTATTATTCTAATTATCACACAAAGTCACGAAGCTTTGAATGAAGCACATTTCGGAATACATTAAAATTAGAATTCGGGACTTTCCGTCTACGATCTGCCAGCCAATAGCAGGCCTTGCTGGCGCCGCCAGGCCTACACCACGTTGCATGACCTTCCTGTATGATTTTAGAAATGTCGCCGCTATGTGGCGCTCCATTCAACTGTCAGATACGGCGCCGAAACGACCAGGAAGCTCGAGAGCAGCCTTACAGTAGGTAGCAATCAATATTATTACATGGTTTGCTCGTTGAAAGCTGACGTTTGAGTGAATAGAACAAGAAAATGACATAGGTGGCCAAACTACGTTTATATACTGCGTCATCTAATGTATCATTTATAATAACAATTTATTACACGTAAATATAGCTTAAAAAGTCTTACACCTAAAGCATATGAGTGACATGGTGGCATAAAGAGGTTCATTGCACGAAACGCTTTTAAAATGGCATAATTATATATAACTGTCTAGTGTCGAAACTTGCGTCTTTAAGATAGATTCTTAAAAGCAGCTCAGAGTTAAGGGCAGCAGCACGTGACTGTCATGGAACAAAATCACTAACTAGGTCTATATACATGAATTGGCAATTTCAGTTTCACTATCGACATTTGTTTCCCCAATGTACAAGTATAGGTGCTACTGTTGTTCGCTTTGCGATGTCCAATCCCAAGTAGTTCATTTTTGATTCTGGAGACAGTGATCTGTAAGCAAATCTTTGCTGCTGTTCGTTCACGTATCCGTCATGCTCTTCCTTTGTCTCCTCACATGAAGAGAAGACTGTTAGCTTTGCCAACGAATAACACACAGAGCTTGAGCTCGGCTGGTAGGCCAATGGATCACTTGAAATACTGAGACTTTGCAGAATAGTTAGACTCCAATAAGTTTGGTCTTCTTTATACTTACAAGACTAAACAATATATTACACAATAAAACGCGAAAGCTGAGGTCAGGTCATTGCTCCTATCAACAGCTGATCTTCAATTCCAGATTGGGCCTTTGGTCAAATCTGGCGACGATAAGCTATGATCATCATGAGATGATGATCATAGCCTATCGTCAAGCGAAGCTCAAGCGGTTCAGATAGGTGTCTAATCTGTCAAGCCATGATTACGCATATCTTGTAATTATGGGTCATGTATAGACTTTCGTATCTGCAGCAGAAGTTTCTATACAGTAAAAATAATTCATAAGTTGGTAAAATAAGCAAACAACGTCGCTGGAGACAGACTACATGTAATTACTAAAACGTGTAGTGGCAGTGACTGGAGTTAAATGCTCTGGTCGTTTATGAGAAAGCTAGACCATCAAATTGAAGCCAGCGGAGGCAGCTAGGACTATCAGAGACCTGTTGAAGCAAATAATAGGACGTTTACCTAGTCATGATAATAATAACTAAATCTATTATTGTTATTCCCACTAAACGATATTCTATCTTCGGTATATCGTCAACAAAACAGGAAGGAGCGATTCAAGAGTAATAACGCCACGAACAATGACTCACCGAAAGACGACTGCAGGGTGGAGCAGAGCTGTAGTGCCACCCAGTACGTCCAAAGATGACGGATATTGGAATGCCCGTCCGAATGACGTGTAGCTGCGAAATAAGCGGGGGTTCAATTCTGACGAATAGGCAGTCGCGGACCAACAGGTTCTTCTTCTTCTTCATATTATTATTATTACAATTATTATCATTAATATTAGAAATTATTATTATTAGAAATTATTATTATTATTATTATTATTATTATTATTATTAAATGACGATTTATTACGCTCAAATCAACACATAGTTGTTCTACGATTAACTACACCGCGAACATCGTGCGCTGTTGGGAGATCGGCGCTATATTAATTGACTAAATTAGATTATATTCATGCGTCTCAACTTTATCCCCGGTTGAATATATTTCGGTATTTGATGGATTATAATTTGTTGGTAGGGGGTGGATTTGATACATTCCGCACCCATAGAGAATTTCGCATTGCAAACTGACAGGCACATGTAGGTCTACAGCTTTCTTATCTTCATCGAAGCTGTTTGAGCGCATGGCTAATCATCGTTGATCACTCAGAGAAGTGTTCATGGATGCCAGGATCTACACAGCAACCAAGGTTATACGTAGCTGTGTAGAAAACTGCAGTCAACATTAGAGTCAACATTAAAGTCAAGGCTGCGTCTATGGACGATATCAAAACAAAAAGACTAATCGGAGAATGAACATTCTTAGCATTGCCTCACTTACTTACACATGATTACACATGGGGCATATGCAATCTCTCGGCAGTGGACAGTTGCATCAGCATCATAAGAAGCACATAAAGACAGACAGTTCAACAGACAGACAACCAGGCATACAGTTAGACAAACAAACAGAGACAGATAAGGACAGAAAAAAACAAAAGACTGATATATAATGTAGATTATTTGATGAATAGATATAAATGTCATTTTTTTAAAATAGAGATAGATAGCCTGAACAATAAACTGGTGGATAAATAGAGAGATTGTAATATTATAGACAACGAGAGAACGAGAAAGAAAGAGCTAGGCAGAAGGAGAAAGTGAGAAGATATGAAGAGAAATATAAAAAGAGATGGAAATAGATAAATTTTCTGCTTCTCGCGTAAACGAAAAATCCATTACCGTGTCTTATACATTGGACGAAGCGTTGCATAAAACAAGACGTACACAATAAAAACAGATTGGACCAATTAGGCAGAAGCAGGCAGCCAACGAATCTATTATATAGTATCTGGCAAATCAGACGTAATCAGCCTCCGCATCTGCTCATCACCATCATCATTATTATCAGCATCATCATCGTCGTCAGCATCATCATCATGACGAGACTTGGCACCCTGGAACGTTGCTATGGCAACGAGAACCTGCCGATGAGGCTGGAGTCAGAAGGACAATTGAAGTCGGGCGGTCGTCTAGAAGAGCAATGACTGCGATAGGTGTTGCGTGATATAGATTCGCTTGGTTGGCTGCCAAGACATCGCTGTCAATGACAGACAAACGAGAATCCAAGATCGCTATGAACACCTGCTGCTGCTGTCGATCAGTCTTTTGCTGTTTTCAGAAGCTTTTTATGGAATGCCTCTGCTTTGTCTATTTCTTCTCTTTTCATTTGCGATTTAGGGATTTAATTCAACTATTTAAACAATTAGAAGTTTGAATTCTTGTTGCCATTAATTGGTATTGAAATGTAGCATTTAGTGACTCGAAGGATGCAGTGGCGTAGACAAGGGGGAGTTTGGGGGGATAAAAACTCCCCTCCCCATTAAAAAAACAAAAACATTTGTTACTTCAGTAAGTATAAAAGTTCATTAAACTGGTTGCGTGCAGTCCCGAAAGGCCTTCTAAACCAGTATAAATCAAATTAAGTTAAGTTAAGTTAAGTTTAAGTATTTCTTTTTTAAATTTTATTTTGTTTAGTTTTGTCTGATGTCCCATACTTGTCTCCGTACTTTCATGGATTCAGCTAATGACGTCATTATTTTAATATATAGCGTCTTTATTGTTTTTAACGAAAACAAACAAACATTTAGAATAAAATATAAAATTTGTAATTTGATTCTTTGACGAAGTTTAGAGAAAATTGTTTAGACTTAGTGGGGGTATTTCAGGGCTGCAAAAAATCAAGATTTTTATTAAACGTTCTAGACTAGTACAGATTAAAATAAAATAAATAATAATAGAACATTATGTCTAAGAAACGCCAGAGTAATAATATTTTGAATTATTTGGATTTCAAACGTGTTCGTACACCACCTGATGCCGCAGCTGAGTTACCAACTGAATGTTCAGTAGAAGTGGCTCCACTTTCATTCGTTGTGGAAACAATTGCAACAATCGAGAGCCATCGTGATGAAGTTGATCTGTCACCTTCACCAAACATTCGAACGACTCATCCCAACGACATCGGAAATTATGTCAATGTGAAGGTACCAAACGAGAAAAAAATCGATATGTTAAGCAACATCTGGATGCCAAGCAGCACTTATGAATTTGCGGCAGGCAACAGAAATTTACGTTTTAAATACCATTGGTTTTCTCAGTGGAAATGGTTGGCATTCTCTGACTTGGAGCAGGGTGCATTTTGTAAATACTGTGTTCTTTTTTCTCAAGATGGAGCTGGCATAGGTCGCCAGCCGTTAGGCCAACTATGCAAAAAGAAATTTAACAAATGGAAAGATGCAAAAGAATGTTTCGATGCACATCAAACCAAAAATTATCACCTAAATTGTATTGAAGAATCAGATATGCTGACTGGAACTGTGTCTGGAATTCAGGACCCCATCGAGATACAGTTGAACAAGGAAAGCCAACGTCAAGCTTTGGAAAATAGGAAAAGAATAATTCCAATTATTGAAACGGTGTTGCTGTGTGGACGACAAGGGTTAGCTTTACGAGGTCACCGCGATTCTGGACCGATAACACTAGAAGAACCACTGGAGAACGATGGAAATTTTAGAGCAATTTTTCGACATTGTGGTAGTATCAATGATGACACAAGAAACTTGCTTCTCTTGAGTGCAGGAAATGCACGATATACCAGTCCGACAATACAAAACAATATTATTACAGATTGCAACAGCATCATTTTGACGAAGCTGGTGAAACAAATAAATGAAGCTGCTTGTTTTACCATCTTGGCAGATGAAACGGCTGATATTTCATGAGTGGAACAGTTATCCCTTTGTGCTAGATTTGTCGATATTTCAACAAATATAGTCAATGAAATATTTCTACAGTTTGAACCTCTCACTGAAGCAACTGGTATTGGCATAGCAACCAAAATCCTCGAAGCACTTAGTTCATATGGAATAGACTTGAGCAAAATGCGAGGGAGGACAGGGATACGATGGAGCAGCGGCAATGAGCGGTCAGTATAATTGAGTTCAGACACATATAAGGGCACGAATTCCAACAGCAATTTATGTCCATTGTGCTGCCCACAGCTTGAACATAGAAATTTCAAATGCATGTGAAGTCCAGTCTGTTCGAAATTGTATGGGCACAATAGGAAAAGTGTACAATTTCTTAAATACACCAAAAAGGCAACTTGTTTTATCATCGGCCATATCAGAGGCATGTCCGAAGTCTAATATAACAAAATTGACGCAGATGTGTGCAACGAGATGAGTCGAAAGGCACAACTGTATCTGCATTTTTAGAACTTCAAGATGCTGTTTTCTCTGCCTTAGATGATATATCAGAATGGACTGATAGAGATACGTCATCACAAGCCACGCAGTTTCTATGCGCCATGAAGCAAGCAGAGTTCAACATTGCTCTGCATTGCACAGCTCAAGTGTTTAACTATAGCAAGCAACTTTGTAAAGAACTCCAAAAGATTGACCTTGATCTTGTGGAAGCCATGCACTCAGCAGAAGACATCATGGCAGAAGTGCAACGTTTGAGAGAAAAGTAGATAATGAATTTAAAAAGTTGTATGTTGCTGTATCTGAGGTTGCAGAAAAACATGATTTTGCATTAAAGCGACCAAGAAAAGCTGCAAAACAAACTAAACGATGCAACATTTCAACTACCTCTGATGAGGAATATTACAAAATTGCAATTTACATTCCATTCTTGGACTCGTTCATAAGTCAACTTCAATCTTGGATCTTGAATCTTCAATCTTGGATCTTGAATCTTCAATTCTTGGATCACAAGAGTGTTCTTCAAGGCTTCCAGTGTCTTCTTCCTAAAGATCCGAATAATTCACCATCTCGTGAACAGTTCAAGGGCCTTAAGCATCTTGTGGAGTTTTATCATGAAGATCTAGATTGCGATGTAGATTCAGCTATTGCAGAAACGAAATTATGGTATCGTCGTCTGTCAATTGTGATTCAAGATGATATTCCAAGAAATGCTTTAGACGCCCTTGCTGTCTGTAATGCAACATTGCAACCAAACATAAGAAAGCTTCTGCAAATCTTAGCTACACTACCCGTATCCACATGTACCAGTGAGCGGTCATTTTCGACTCTCCGACGATTGAAAACGTATCTACGAAACACTACCAGCGAAACACGACTCAATGCACTGGCTCTTTTGAATATCCATCGTGCACATACTCCAACTACCGATGAAATAATGAAGGAATTTATTAAACAGAAAAGGCGTTTGGACTTTGCTGTAATGTAACAAAGTGACTATACATTATAGACAAACTGTTGCTGGTCATTGGTGTGCTGCACACCTTAGTTAAAGGTGCTATAGTTAAACACTTGCACACCGTGTGGCGTGTGCATTGAAGTCTTAAAGACCAAAATAAATTGACAATAATTTAATACTGTTGTTCACCTGACAGTTCTACTTAAGTTGAAAGTTTTTAATGAAGTTGGTCCAAATTATTTGGATTTTTGTAATTTTAATGGAATCTGCAATATCAATGTGCCACAAAGACTGATTTGCATAGGCAGGGCTATTTTATAATCATATGAAATTTAAGGCTTGAGCATATGTTTGTAATTTTTTTCCATTGTTTTAAAATCACTAGCTATGCGCCTTAGCCGATTTAAAAAAAGTATTTGTGTTTGTAATATCACAAAAAAACTGTTGCAGTGCAAAACAGACTAAAATCTAAGAAAAATCCTGGCTCATTGAGCCCTCTAATTTATGGTAGATCTAGAGGGGAAAATGACTATCCCAAAAGTGCCTATACTAACCCCCCCCCTTGGGGAAATCCTGCCTACGCCACTGGAAGGATGTCATTTGCAAAGAGATATGAAGAAATAGATCCCTCTCGTTGGAAATAATATCTTTAGACTTTGAAGTGACGACATAGGCGAACAAGTATTAGGAGAAATCCTGCTCTGCTTATGTATATTTGAGTTCAGAAAGGCAGTGTAAAGACGAAAGAGCAGCAGATGTCTAAGGGTGGATCATTTGCAACCAGTTGGATCATGCCCCTGTGGCGAACAGGCCACAAGGTTTGAATGAATGATTCATTTAAATAATCGGCTCGCCATAGCGTTATTTTACGTATATTTTTTTACAGTGTTGCGTATAGGAGGGAAGACCGATCGGCGATTTTTAATTGAGTGCATAGCTTGCAGACGCATGAATTGGCTTGAGTATAGCCTGACATGCGGTGCATCGCTATATATGTGGAGCAGTGGTTCGTACTGCTTCATACGTAGAGTGGTTCTCGTACCGCTCCAGAGATCGTGTTGCCATAAAAATGCTACCTCTAGTGACAGCCGCTCTCGCGGTCAGGCCGGTGCTGCTTTTCGCTGATCTGGTGGGGTGGACCCCTCTGCCGCCGATCGCAAGACGAACCGTGCCCTGATCGTAGGAGTCAACAGGCTGACAGAGAAAGACCGATCGTGAGAAATGCTCACAGGTCTGGGTACCGTTCGAGAGTGCGTAAAGACCCGATCGAGAGAAATAAATGAATGAATGACAGTTCTGTTCGGAAATACGGGGAAGATGGTAAATCCGTTGGTGGTCGTGAGTGATACAGACTGAGTGAGTCCCAGAAGGGACCGACGCATATATCGAGAGAGGCCTCGGCGGCCGACAGAGAGATAGACTGGGAAAAATCCCCGACCGTGCAGACCGTGGGAGTTCTGGTGGCCGAGAAATATTCTTGTTGGCTACCTAGATTGGTCATAGTTACTCCTCACGAATACCAGCAGGTTGTCGGATACGTTACCCCGTCGGTGGCCGTGAGAAATAGAGATCGGGTAAAGCCCCGAGCAACCGAACGTTACATCGAGACAGATTATGGCGACCGTTGAGACAATTTACGGGACGAATTCCCCAGTGTACACGTTGGTTAAAAGACGGGGAGGGCGCGTATCTTTACTTGAGTTACTAAACGTAATATCTGTACTTGCGGTGTCCCCGCAGTATGTCTTCTTTATTGTCTTACGGTCTTTCGGTAAATCTTCTTGTTGGCTACTTATGTCGGTCACACTTACTTCTCTCGTTTTCCAGAAATCTATTCACTTGTGTGTCTAGTTGCAATTCATTGGCTCGCGGTTTCCCCGCGAGGCGTTTACTAATTTCTTCTTGTTTATCTAACTACATAATCTCTTTTCGAGGACTTCCTCGAAAGATCTGCCAGTGGTTCGTTCCAGTGTATAAGAGACAGAGTACAATTGCTTCAGAGAAATTGATTATAATAATACAGGTCTGTGTGAAACAAACATAGAGGTAACGTGGTGACACTTACCTCAGGTGCCTGTGAGAGAATCGAGTCTGAGGACTCAGAAACGGAGTTTGCGAGAGTTGGTGCATTACCGTTGGTCAGAGCTCTAGGTGACGAGTATCTAGATGATCCTACGATGAGAGGAATAAGGGCAGTCCAAGGATGTTACTGACATGTGAGAGTCTGGGTGATCGGATATTAAAGTATATGACAGATGCAAGCAGGCCGAGAAAGATACTTGTTGGCTACCTAGTTCGGTCATAGCTACTCCTGCCAGTTTCCGCAGGTTGTCGGAGACATGAAAATTCGGGTGGCCGCAAGAGATACAAGCCAGGTAGATTCCCGCAGTAGCAGCCGTACAAACCGAGAGAGCTGCCGGTGGAGCGTTGGCACATACGGGGAAAGTTCCCCAGATAGAAACATCGAGGAAATTCCCGAAGGACCCGCTGGAATTACACGTGGAGGGTGAACACGTTAGAAGAGCACGTGACAAACAAGAGAAAACACTGGTGCCGATTGATACCTTCAGGTTACAAGTCAAGTAACTCTTCTTGATGGCTTTATGGTCGTTCGATAGGTACTCTTGTTTCTTACCTACGTTGGTCATAGATACTCCTCCCGTTTTCCCGGAGTGTATCTACTTGCGTGTCTGATCGAAGCGATCGATACGAGTACGTTTGGGTAATCAGGTACCCAGGTGAATACATGGTTGCTTGTCGTCACACACAGTTCTGAGAACTGACTAAAGTGCGAGGTCGGGCCCCCTCGTGCGTTGGTCGGATCGAAGATCTGTGTGCAGATAGCGAAGGTTATAGACAGAAGACCTTCACTATCAGAGTCCGTGAATACCATGCCAGTGTCATTTTTATCGAAGCAGAATATATCAGTGTTGGTGGGTAACTGCTAACACAGAGGACGGGAACTTAGTCCGTCAATTGTGCATGACAAAATATACGTGTGCGGCCGCTTATGCCATATATGGAAATAGACCGAGAGATACGTGTTGAACGGAAGGCGTGATAGATACGTGTCGGAGATGACATGACTAAGAGCTGAGAGACCGGTAGTATCTAGGACGACAGAGTTTAGAGAGTTGAGAACAGTAATGTCTAGGAGTACAAGACGTTCAATTTCTACCGATAATTGTCTAGGCAGATATGACCTAGGGACTTGTTTCAAGTATATCTGAACCTCGTAACTTAAGAGAACGTTTGGTGTCCCTTATTGGCGATAGTTTCAGAGTCACAAGATGCTGAATTGTGCGACATCAGGTAGAGAGGAAGAAGAGGCTAGTGGCTTGGAAGGTATGCAAGGCGAGGAAGAATTTTGCCGGTATGATTATGAACCCTGTTTTGAGTACGGCCATCCTCAGAACGTTGCCCATCCGGCGACCGCGGAATAGGCAGAGTCAGACTTCGTTACTAATTCGAGCCGTGTTACCTTTCTTGGAGAAGAGACCCATCCCTAATCTTGCCTGGTGATAGTGAACCAGGATGGTAGATATAGAGAGTAACAGTTTGGCATTGAAATTTGGTAAGAAAGTGACTCGGGCGACTCCAGGCGTGTCAGCGAGCTGGGGTCGACACCGTCCGTTAGCGCTAGGCAGGCGTTCGGGCGGCAGAACGCCACACCCCTACACTCAGGTTGGGCCAGTGCAAGGGGCCGTTCACATATTATATAACGCTCAGGGGGTAGGTAGGTGGTTTTGTTATCGTTATATTGTGTATGGTGGGGGAGGTAGGTTGACCATTGAAGGTTTTCATATATAACAAACTTTTTCAGCTTATGCTATTTTGCCTGCTTGCCTGCCAATTGGAAACTCCATGTACCACGGACCTTCATTTTTTTATGTAGGATTTACGTCACTACCCTGTATTATCATGCTGTATTAGTAGGCTTTGTTGTTGCTTGCTTGTGGGGTGGGGTAGGGGTAGGTAGTATATCTGTTATATAACATAGGGGTGGGGGTCACAGCTGCTGTTATATAACGTTATCAATGTTATATAACGTCATTAAGGGTAGATGATGGGCCAAAAATTGAGATTTTATGCGTTATATAATATGTGAACGGCCCCTAAGGTTTACCTTGGTTATGACTCAAAGATAGAAGAACATCCAAAAAATTCTTCTCGTTCAATTGTCACTTTGTAGACAAGAAAGAGGATTGTGCGTGACCATCGGACACACACAATCACACGCACAAGTGAATCTCCGATAACTTGGAGTGATCGGAGGTTCAAATTACAACTAAGAAAATGATGTCGCTGACAGTAGTTGCTGATAAGTAGTCGATAGAGGACTGGTTCTACTCCAGACACGTGGTCTCCTAGCGAGTGCAGGCGCGTAGGCGGAGCGTAAGAGTGGAGATGGGCGCAGCCTATTGGTTGGGCTGAATTAGGTGATTTACAAACAGAAGCACACATACCTGCATACTTATCGGCGGACACTCACATAAATGCAGATAATCGGATAACATACTGGCCGCAGCCTGTGTCGTGGGTCATCGAAAAAGATAACCATAATGTATAATTTATAGCAAGCAATTCTTGTCAAGGTTCTGTTTTTTCCGAAAAGCGAACGCATAAACATAAGAAACTATCAGACTTAAATACCAACTGAATTCGAACTCAACTTGCTAAGTAACTTGAGATGAAGAATCACAAACGACTGGGTATCCAAGGCATGTGACTCCAGGGAGTCGCATCCAAGACCAGCGGCGTAGCAAGGCAAAGCGCCGCCTGGAGCGAAGGTACAAAATGTCGCCTCTGCCTATTTTCCCATCACTTCGTTCTACCCCGAGATATGCACATTTAAGGAGATAGTCATAGGGCGCATGTTTTGAGTGCTTTCATTGTGCTCTTATATACATAATGATTATTCTTTTCAGTATTCAACACAGTTAGTAACAGCATCAGCATGCACTGTCGACATTAAAGCTGCATGTCCTTTGACAAATTAAAGTGCATTATCATTAGATATAAAGATATGAAAAAAGAATAAGATTGTATTAATTAAGAAATTAACCAGTTATAAAACAAACAAATAAAGCACAAGTCTCACAATAAAGTTACTAAACGTCTTGTAGGCTAGATGGAAAATTTGTAAAAATTGAATTAAAATAAAACAATACAAAGCCTATTCTTTCTCTATACATATTGAAAAGAAAGTCATAGGGCTAAACAATAATTTAAACATAGTGAGACCATAGTAAGTATGGTACTTAGAATGGATTAGTAACTGATAACTTTGACTAATTGGAGTGCTCATGAGTAGTAACCTTGAAGGGGCGCTATATAAATTTTCGTAATGAATGAATGAATGAATTTATCATACGAAACGGTACGATCTCATACTTTCAATATATCTGTCAACTGCTACAATTTAAAAATTTACTTTTCTTGCTTTCCCTGCAGCAAAATTACTAATGACCTTGTCAAAGTTAATTGTGCTTGTCAAAGAGCGTTCAACCGAAAGAATAAATTGGAATGTAGTGATTCTCAACTTGTGGGTCTTAAGTAGGTCTTAATTATTTTATTTCAATTAGTTTTAGTTTTGAAATCCAAATTCTGTTTAGGGAATAACTCTTTCATCAACCCAGATTCTAATTAAGAAAGATTTTTTGATAAATCCAACTTCTATTTAAGTTATATTTCGATTGTGAACCCAACCTTACATTAATTTTTTCATCACTCATGATAGCCAAAAACGTCTTTCATTACTCAAACTTCTGTTTCATAAAACTTTATTTGCATCAATACATGATGCATTTTGCAAGCTTTTTCATAAATCAAATTTATATTTAAGCAGAGATTGTCCTTAAGTAATCCAACTTTGTACTTAGGAAAGAATGATTTTTCATCAATCTAGGAATTTGCGCATTAGAAGAGCAGCAAGAATCTTGAAGAGTGCAATTTATACAACAAGAATTTTTTTATTTATTTTTTTCCCAAAAAATGCCGCCTCTAGGACAAGTGCCGCCTGGGGCCATTTTGCGCATTATTATTATTGAAAAATTTATTTCATGTGATAGGTGCAAAAGTCATGGCAAGATAGACAGATGTTGCATTGCCATTTTGCAGCGTATCTATTAACACTAGGCGCCATTCAATGGTCCTTCTGTATATCGTATATGTTAATTTTAAGTCGAGAAATAGAAAAAAACCTTTAGGTTTAGACAAGAGCTGCAAGAATCTTGAAGAGCGCAAGTTATAAAAAATAATTTTTAAAATGTTTTCCCGAAAATGCCGCCCCTTGGATAAGTGCGCCTGGGGCGGTTCGCCCCCTCCCCTCGCTACGCCACTGTCCAAGACACATGACTCATGGGAGTCGCATCCAAGGCATCCGACTCCACGGCTTAATTCAATGCTACCAATTTTTAGCATTGATCCACTGTACTTACGCATTATGATACCCAACATCAACTCCAAAATAATGTGCAAAAATTCACAGTTTCAACCTTTAAACTCGACAAGTCGCAACTCTGTTGGTCCCAAATGGTACGAGACTGACACGCATCGCATCCGATACACAAAACAACAAATAATTAGGAATTAGGCAAATCTGTTGGTCTTCCATTTACACGAATCATTATTATCCTTTACAACGATACATTACATATAGTACATAGATTTGTTTTACTGCTTACATCACAACTATGCACATAAACTAAACAATCAGAATGATGCACCTAGAATAACTAATAAGATTTAACTATCTTCTTTTCTACTCACAAAATATCACAATAAATACACAATAACGAAACCTTCAAAGGTGGTATTTAAGTTCAACTTCTCAGGTAACCTTCTCTCCAGAGGCAATGCGCATATAAGAGAAGCGGTGACTAACTTCAATATTAAGAAAAATAGGCTAGGTTTGGTTAGCACAAGCATAAGCTAATAGAGAAGAAAGTATGAATCAGATGGAATAGGATGGAATATCATAGTGTAGGACAGAACGCGTCTGGACTAGTGCAGCAATTTCTTTGCGGGCATGACAAGGTCCTAGAAACGGCCGCTTCATTAGGGATCTCTGTGTTCCTGACTACAGTCACAGGTCCTGCAGCTCCAGGGATTTGATGGTCTCATTGTAGACGAAGACAAACGTAAGTAAACAGACAGACATAATAAAAAGAGCGCAAATAACACAGACAAACTATGGAGTAAATCATTCGAATGTATGAAGATGAGGAGGAGAAGTAGGACGAGGAGGACGAAGAGAAGGAGAAGGAGGAGAAGGAGAAGGAGGAGGAGAGGAAGAAGAAGAAGGAGGAGGAGAAGAGGAACAGAAAGGAGGAGGAGAAAGAAGAGGAGGAGACGGAGGAATGTGATGATGATGAGGAGGAGGAGGAGGAGGAGAAGGCGAAAAGGAAGGACGATGAGAAGAAGGATGAAAAGAAGAAGAAGGCGAAGAGGGAGAAGGAGGAGGAGGAGAAGAAGAAGGAAGAGGAGGAAGAGAAGGAGGCGAAGAAGGAGGAGGAGGAGAAGAAAAAGAAGGAGGAGGAGGAAGAGGAGGAGACGGAGGATGATGAGGAGGAGAAGACGAAGAGGGAGTAGGAGTGGGAGGAGGAGGAGAAATAGGAAGAGGAGTAGAAGGAGGGGGAAAGGAGGAAGAGAAAGAGGCGAAGAAGGAGGAGGAGAAGAAAAGAAAGAAGGAGGAAGAGAAGAGGGAGGAGGAGGCGGAGGATGATGACGATGAGGAGGAAGAGGAGGAGAAGGCGAAGAGGAAGTAGGAGGAGAAAAAGAAGGAGGAAGAGGATTAGAAGGAGGGGGAAAGGAAGAAGAGAAGGAGGCGAAGAAGGAGGTGAAGAAGGCGAAGAGAAAGGAGGAGGAAGATGAGGAGACGGATGATGATGATGATAATGAGGAGGAGGTGGCGAAGAGGGAGGAGGATGAGGAAGAGGAGAAAAAGAAGACGAAGGCGAAGAGGGAGAAGGAGGAGGAGGAGGAGGAGGAGGAGTAGAAGTAGGAGGAAATGGAGGAAGAAAAGGAGGCGAAGAAGAAGAAGGAGGAGAAGAAGGAGAAGAAGAAGAGGGAGGAGGAAGAGGAGAAAGAGGAGGAGGAGAAGAAGCCAAAGAAGGAGAAGAAGAAGGCGAAGAGGGAGGAGGAGAAGAAAGAGGAGATGGAGCAGGATGTGGAGGAGGAGAAGGAGGTGGCCACCATGTCTGGCTCGGTGCTCTGAGCGTTGGTGCTCCCTCCGTCCATTGGCCGACAATATTTCCGTCTATCGGTCAATATATAATATCGACATAAATGACTGTATGGAAAAATGTCTCCACTAGTCAGGATCGGTGTGCTTCGACTTTCGATGACTCATTCATTATCCTCTCTTCGATCGATTTGACCTATTTGTCCTCTATCCGATTGATTTTTACTATTTGTCCTCTGTCCGATCGATTTGTCCTATTTGTCCTCTATCCGATTGATTTGTCCTGTTTGTACTTTATCCGATTGATTTCTCCTATTTGTCCTTTATCCGATTGATTTGTCCTATTTGTCCTTTATCCGATTGATTTGTCCTATTTGTCCTTTATCCGATTGATTTGTCCCTCCTCTGATCCTTTTTCTCCATCGTCCATTCTCGTCATGTAAACGGAGCAGCTACATAAATGGCGAATCGATCGGATGATCACAATTGGTCTGACATTTGTTTATACGATGCTTCTACTTAAGAATGTTCATTTCCTGAACCAACTTTCATCGATGCATCTATCTCTTCAGTGCAGATGACGAGATTTTGTAAGTGCAGATATGACATCAGCAGTATATTCATGTTTCGGCTGAATAACTTTTCACGCGAAGTGCGACATGAACGTCGATGATTCATCGTCGCACCTGATGAACCGAAATTTGGCCGAAGACCCCAGTTGTCCATTTACATTGGCAACTAATGCCCGGCAGAAGCAGTCCGGCAACGACAAGAGTAGAGGAAAGGCGACGGGGAATCATTGCAAGTTGTGCTTGAAGTGGGTCATTGACGACATGGATTCATTGTCTCTGATAATCCAATGTAAAAGGTCATTTATATATGTCCTTCTTCTAGTTGACCTCTTCAGATCCAAGTGACCTTCTCTAAGATTTTGGACATTGATCCATTTAGCCAGCCAGGGCAACCAATTGAACGGAAATTAATCCATTAGGCAAAGATCCATTCAAATCAATCTGCCATATATAAGCCTGATATAAGTCATATATATATATATGTGTGTATATATATATATATATATATAAGCCTGATAATTCAAATTCTAACTTAGCTAATCGTGTGCGTCTCTTCCAACATGTCAACGATTCATGCAGCCATGTATGTAGGTCTACTGTGTTGTATTGCATTTATAGAGCGCCTTCAGCAGTATTGACTATTAAGAGACACTCCTAGCTAGCCTTCAGGAAAACAGACAAATTGTCAATCGACGCACTTAGGTCGAGATACACCATCTATATCCATCTATGTATCCATCTATATCCATCTATGTATACATCCATCTATATCCATCTATGTATACATCCATCTATATCCATCTATGTATGCATCCATCTATATCCATCTATGTATGCATCCATCTATATCCATCTATGTATACATCCATCTATATCCATCTATGTATGCATCCATCTATATCCATCTATGTCTACATCCATCTATGTATACATCCATCTATATCCATCTATGTATACATCCATCTATATCCATCTATGTATACATCCATCTGTATCCATCTATGTATACATCCATCTATATCCATCTATGTATGCATCCATCTATATCCATCTATGTATACATCCATCTATATCCATCTATGTATGCATCCATCTATATCCATCTATGTATGCATCCATCTATATCCATCTATGTATACATCCATCTATATCCATCTATGTATACATCCATCTATATCCATCTATGTATACATCCATCTATATCCATCTATGTATACATCCATCTATATCCATCTATGTATACATCTATCTATATCCATCTATGTATGCATCCATCTATATCCATCTATGTATGCATCCATCTATATCCATCTATGTATACATCCATCTATATCCATCTATGTATACATCCATCTATATCCATCTATGTATACATCCATCTATATCCATCTATGTATGCATCCATCTATATCCATCTATGTATACATCCATCTATATCCATCTATGTATACATCTATCTATATCCATCTATGTATGCATCCATCTATATCCATCTATGTATGCATCCATCTATATCCATCTATGTATACATCCATCTATATCCATCTATGTATACATCCATCTATATCCATCTATGTATACATCCATCTATATCCATCTATGTATGCATCCATCTATATCCATCTATGTATGCATCCATCGATCCATCTGTCCATCTGGATATTCATCCAGTTCTCTATCCAAAATTTTCGTCTGTCCATCCGCAACAGATAATAAGATCAAAGTTCGGTTCTTCGTATTGTGAATCATGATTAGCTGTGAGTTGCTGTAAGTTCCAAGAGTTGTGCTACAAACAATGTTTCCCGCTTAATTCCCTGTGGACTGACTGGAAAAGATGATTTGTCGATTTGTTCTAAGGCGGAAAAGGTGACTTTTGCAACATCAGAGCCCAGCGGATAAGTGGCACAGCGGCCGTGGGGTGTGTTTGTGTGTGAGAGACAGACAGACAGACAGACAGAGCGTGTGTGAGAGAGAGAGAGAGAGAGAGAGAGAGAGAAGAGAGAGAGAGCGGTCGGCGAGAAAGCAGGCGGCACGAGCTGTTTGATGACCCATTAGGCGCTTCGTGGCTACAGCAGGCGCTATATAAATAGGCTGCTGGACATCAATAACCAAATGAAAATGCCGTATTAATATAGGAAAAGGATGAGGAGCTGCAGTAGCTGGCTGAGAACGCGAGGTCCGTCAGGGACTGATCAGTACAAATACGCCGCTTGTGCATGCATCATGCACCATGCAGGGCTTCCTTCGATCTAGATTGAAATCAGAGCACGACGCATGCGCACTGCGGCCCTCTCGCCTCTCGATGCACGCTGACCAACCAACCGACCGACTGGCGGCAATGGAGAATGAGGAAGTGCCGGAAGTGAAGGAGGAGGAAGAGAAGAAGGATGAATAAAAAGAGGAGGAGGAGAAATAGAAGAAGGAGAAAGAAGAAGAGGGGAGAAGTAGAAGGAGAAAAGGAAGGAGGAGGTGCAGCAGAAAAAGGAATAAGGAGAAGGAGTAGAAGGAGGAGTGGAAGGAGAAAGACGTGGGAGGAGAAGGAGAAGGAAAAGGAGGGAGAAGAGGAAGGAGGAGGAGTAGAAGGAGGAGTGGAAGGAGAAAGACGTGGGAGGAGAAGGAGAAGGAAAAGGAGGGAGAAGAGGAAGGAGGAGGAGTAGAAGGAGGAGTGGAAGGAGAAAGACGTGGGAGGAGAAGGAGAAGGAAAAGGAGGGAGAAGAGGAAGGAGGAGGAGTAGAAGGAGGAGTGGAAGGAGAAAGACGTGGGAGGAGAAGGAGAAGGAAAAGGAGGGAGAAGAGGAAGGAGGAGGAGTAGAAGGAGGAGTGGAAGGAGAAAGACGTGGGAGGAGAAGGAGAAGGAAAAGGAGGGAGAAGAGGAAGGAGAAGGAGAAGGAGAAGAAGGAGAAGGAATGGATGGAGAAAGACGTCTGAGGAGAAGGAGGAGGAGTAGAAGGAGGAGTGGAAGGAGAAAGACGTGGGAGGAGAAGGAGAAGGAAAAGGAGGGAGAAGAGGAAGGAGAAGGAGTAGAAGGAGGAGGAATGGATGGAGAAAGACGTCTGAGGAGAAGGAGGAGGAGTAGAAGGAGGAGTGGAAGGAGAAAGACGTGGGAGGAGAAGGAGAAGGAAAAGGAGGGAGAAGAGGAAGGAGAAGGAGTAGAAGGAGGAGTGGAAGGAGAAAGACGTGGGAGGAGAAGGAGAAGGAAAAGGAGGGAGAAGAGGAAGGAGGAGGAGTAGAAGGAGGAGTGGAAGGAGAAAGACGTGGGAGGAGAAGGAGAAGGAAAAGGAGGGAGAAGAGGAAGGAGAAGGAGTAGAAGGAGGAGGAATGGATGGAGAAAGACGTCTGAGGAGAAGGAGGAGGAGGGAGGAGGAGGAGGAAGGAGAAGGAGTAGAAGGAGGAGGGGAAGAGGGAAGAGGAGTAGAAGAAGGAGGAGTAGAAGGAGGGAGTATAGGCGGAAGAGGAATAAGGAGCTGAAGAGGAGGAGGAGGAGGTAGAGGAGGAGGAGGAGGTTCGTGCAGTCGACGGATGCTGCCTAGTATGGATCGTTGCATGGAATGCTCAGCCTGTCGGATATTCGCCTAGCGATCGTCAAAATGATGGTTATTGTGCCGATGGTGGTGGTGATGCTGCTACGGCTGCTGCTGTGTGGCATCTTCTAGCGTGTGTATCGTCTCGTTCCCCGTTGTGTTTGAAAAGTGGACTCGATTAAAATCAGGAAGAACGAGGTAAAAGTTATGGATTAGACGCTGCGATTGAGGTGAGTGGTGTATTCCCTCTCTCTCGGGTGGTGTCGTGTTTCTGTACCACCCTATAAGTCTACGTGTGACTGCTTTCCACATGTTGCTGCACGACACTATCTGTCTGTTTGGTTGTATGGGTCTGTATGATCGTAAACTGACAATTGATGGTCTTGATTTCTCACACGCTGTAACTGCTCGGGTAACGGTTAGTCGTTCGCTCTCGTCACAGTGCACCTGCCATTAGTTTTATGGCATCAGTCCTCCGACATTACTCCTTGACATTAGTCCTCTGAGGCGTTTTCCTGGAATCGACGAATCCTTCGTTTGAAGCGCACAACTGATGACAACAACATCACAACGCTACATATCGAACATGGATTGATGTCAATTTGTGAGGAATCTGGTGATACACGCGGCAGATCCAAATGGCAAACGCATTAGCGATCTGTTACCTATTTCGACGAATCCTTGAACGGACAAAATATCGCTGGATTTGTGGATCACTGTCGTTTTTTAGTCTCTCCAATGTTATTTGTAATCTGGCCTCGTTTGATGTCGCAAGTTAGGCTTTCAGAGTACAATTAGGGTCGAAATAACATCGACAAAGTGACAGATAACGCATTATTTGAAAGCACTTTCCACTTCTTGACATGATTAAGTAGCATAGCAGCAAATGGTTCAATAGCTACCTATGAAATATTCTTAGTTACGCCGTTGTCATTGTGTGGCATGGTGGCCGATTGGTTAGAGCGGTGGGCCTGTAACACTCAGTGTGCGCTGAGTGAGCGGGTGTGCACTTCTGAACTAAACTGAAAGAATCAAATAGACCTATCAGTTGTACTGTATTGTATTAATTTGTATACGTCATTGGTTCAGATTGCACACGTTAAAATGATGTATTGTAAAATATAAATTAGGAAGACTTGAGCGACATAAAGTCAAATCGACAAGAGTCAAGTTGTAATATCAGTGCCAGCCCTTTAGGAGACAACATCGTGAAAAGGTCTGCTTTAATCTTGAGTAAAAAGTTGCAGGATATAGAAGAAAGAACAATTAGGCTGTCAAATTATAAAATTATGAGCGAAGGTTTTCAACGTTGAAACATAGGCCTTGTATGCAGAATAATATTTTATTTCTGCTTCTGCAGATTATTATCATTAATATCATCATTATGTTTTATATCTTTATTTACCCTGAGGTTCTTCGTTCCTTCCGAGACTTAGAGAATACTATTGATATAGGTTAGTTATTATAATTATTATTATTATCATTATTTTTATTATTACTACTATTACAGTTTTTATTATTATTATTATTGTCATTTTTATTATTAATATTATCGTTATTATTGTTATCATTATTATTCATGTCATTTTTATTACTATTTTTATTATTAATATTAATGAGGATAATAATAATAATAATAATAACAATGATAATAATAATAATAATAATAATAATAATAAATCTGGAGAAGGAATACACTTTTGTTCCAATCGCTATAGAAACCTTCGGTCCCCTCAATAGTGAGGGCCTCGCCTTTCTGCCTGAGACTGGACGCCGACTTTCGACAACTACCGGTGACACCCGAGAGACAAACTTCCCTTTCCAGAACTTGTCGGCATTGATCCAACGTTTCAATGCGGTGGCTTTGCAGGGCACTATGCCAAGATTACAATCCACTGACAAGCGGTGACCCAGATGGCCTGATGACGGATCCGTTGGCAATGCCAATGATGAATAACACTATAATTATGTGACATAATAATAATAATAATAATAATAAAATCTATTTTGCTAAGATCTTTATCTCCTTAAGCTTTGTTCCAGTCATGATTTTGTTTATTGAATCAATAATGGTTAATACTGTAATATGCACTCTAATATCATAGTAATATGCATGTGTCGATAAGTTATAATTATTTGATGGCGATCTTCTAGAAGCCGACTCAGAGCTACAGATGTATCTCTGCTGATGACCACGAAACGGTTGACGGTTGACGGTCTCATTCACACACAGTCACTCCCTAAGGCATGCATAGGCTTTGTTAAACCCTTGATTGCGCCACCTCACGTGATCATTCTAAACTTCGGTCTTGGAAAGAGAAGCTGCATGATGTTGATCATAACACAAAGATTTCCATCATGTGGAATCAGGAGATTGCATGTCATACCTGCTTAGAAATTAGACCCTGTACCTTGGCTTAAATACATATGAGAAATGGATGTGCTGATTTCGATCAAAGAATCAAGCATCCAAGTGCAAACTGCAGACACTTCAGTATCATTCGTCGATACTCAACTATCTGACTGCTAGCCACTATTCGAAAACGTTTTGGACATTCATGACCATAGGAATTGATTTCTTCTGAATCTGTGCTTACGATACATATGTTTATATATGAATTAGCCTATTGTGTTCGTCACATACAAGTGGACGGATAATCTGGTTCGCACCTGAGCCGCGGATGAGATGAGAACAGCAGCAGCAGCAGCCACTGAACTCGGATGACTGGGTAGCCATGTAGGTACTGAGGAGCACGTGCTCGCTATTATGCTCGAATAATGACCAGGACAATGACTCCGTGATCGTGGCGCCGCCAAACGCCGTCCAATGTTAAGTCATATCGAGACAACGGTTGTGGCAGGGAAGACTGCATCCCCGGCTTTGTAACTAGATGACCTTCAAATGACAACGAAACGACGGCAGCCGTTGCCAGGCAGCGCCGCCCAAAGGTAATTAGGTTGTGGCTACCAGTTGGTCTTAATTAAACACCTCCGTCGACTGTGTTCACGCTGGTTCCTTTGGTAGAGACGACGCTGGTTCCATTTGTAGAGACGAAGTTGGTTCCTTTGGTAGACGCTGGTTCCTTCGGTAGAGACGATGCTGGTTTCTTTGGTAGAGACGCCGCTGGTTTCTTTGGTAGACGCTGGTTCCTTTGGCCGAAACGACGCTGGTTCCTTCGGTAGAGACGATGCTGATTTCCTTGGTAGACTCTGGCTCCTTTGGTCGAGACGACACCTCTGGCCATCTTCCGTTGGTAGAGAAAACGACGTTGGGGTCAAAGTATGCAGAGACACCGAGAAAGATGAACAGATGGACACGGATGGAAGGGAGAATGCAGAGGGATAAAGACACCGAAAGACATACTGACATACACTATAAAGAGATACACTATGTATAACAGAGGACCAGACCAACGCATGCATTGGCAAAGGAAGCACGTCAACACTTACTTATATGTACGTCTACATTATGTATGTGAGTAATGCACTGAGCACATGTGTGCACGTGTTGTTGTGTATGTATGCAGGTGGGCTTTTGTATGTTTTTTGTATGTATAGTATACGTGTGCATGCAGGCCTATAATAATAATAATTATTATTATTATTAATATTATTATTACTACAAACATTTCTATAGCGCCCCTTGCAGAATTCCTGCGCTAATCTACATGATGTCGAAGCAATAATTATGATCAAAGAGTCAGACAAACACAAACTCAGCTCGAATAAAAGATTACATTGTATGTTTGTCTATACTAATGTATGTCTTTTTAGGTATACATCAAGTGTGTGCGTTGCTTTGTATATATATATATATATGAGTATATACGTATCTGTATATATGTATACATGTATATATAAAACCTGAAGGAATATATACATGCATATATACATATAGATTTATCAGTGTGTCGCTGGCAGGACAGGGTGCGTAAGCTGCGGCAACGTAAAAGCATTTTCTCTATTCCCGAAAGGATTTGCTCCTCCATGTGTTTCTGTGTCCGAAAAACACGTCATCACCTGTATTTAAGTGTGCACGCAGAATGTCTCTCGACTCAGTTATGTATAATACTGGTATCATGTGCATAATACAGTGAGTCAGTAGTACAGACGAAACATAGGACGATGGATGGAACACACTGAATACAATTATTTCAATTTTCTGTAGGTATTTTTCTAACAGTTATTCTCCAGCCGCTGACTAGTATGAAATCGTTAGCATAAATAGTCGATGTTGTCGATTGTTTTTTCATCAGTCTGTCTTCTATCATATGCAACAAATCCGGTCGTTTTGTTTATTCTAAATTTTTGGTAATAATGCAGAACAGTCGGAAACAACTCTGGCACAACTAAGTAAATGACAAGGCGAAATTGCGGCTAATTCATATTCATGATAGGATGGGTTATTAAACCAGACATAATAGAGATAGGTAAGTATATAATATTGGCAATGAATGAACCTCTATTGAAGTGTAATAGCGATCGGGTTCTATTTTGATTTATACAGAATAGAATAGTTTGCAATAATGATTAATGACGTACTCATTGGGTTGAAAAATTTCTCCTCAAATTACTTTGAAAATAACTGATTTGTTTTTTTCTAAACCTTATGCCGGCACTATATATCAGTGAGGTATTCCTCACCACAAATCTAGTCGTAGTCTGCTGACATGTCCGAACTCCATTAAAGTTTCTACCTGCAGTCTATCGCCGAGAGAACGTTCACCATG
The DNA here is from genome assembly GCA_959347315.1 of Bimastos eiseni. Classification (NCBI taxonomy): domain Eukaryota; kingdom Metazoa; phylum Annelida; class Clitellata; order Crassiclitellata; family Lumbricidae; genus Bimastos; species Bimastos eiseni. The sequence goes on along the minus strand of OY365813.1, from coordinate 8,039,623 downwards.
TTCATCGATTACTGCAACACAGTTATCAAAGAAACAGTCAAACGAGAACGCACAGCATAGCGTAGCCTACCTATTATTATTCGCCCGGACTAAGTTTTCATTTGTAACAGAGCAACGACAATCGACAGCATTAAGGTGGCGCTTCAGAAGTTCTCTGATTACTATTAATTGTAAGTCTAATCGTAATCGTAAGCTACGACTGTGTAAGACGTCATTTGGAAGTAAAGAGCTGAGCACCAGCTTATGTACCTGTGGTACAGTAAAGAAGGTTCTTTGGCCAAATCAATCGCAAGTGATTACGGATATATAATTATTATAAATGTACTTACATTTATTTTAATACCAATGTCATGATGACTGATTGAGGTCAGGATATGCTCCAAGTGAATGCTTGCACAATTGTAAACACAATGAGTCAGCCATGTGAACCAGCGTTGAGAGCATCAATCTTTTAGACCTGCATCTAGGACAACCGTAGACGCGTGTTTGGCCGAATAATAATTGATATATTTTTCTCTTATAGTATTTTAACATTCCTGCGAATGCGTTGTATGGGTTCAGAATACAAGCTAAAGCATTCTTAAATATCTTTTTCTTAGATATTATTTCAACATCAAGTAGGCTAATTTATCTCAATATGAGAAATTGACTTGAACATAAAATTTTGCGGTGAAAACCAATAAAACTCATAAGATTGCCTCTATGCTGAGCTGCTGTGCAGACAACTTGGAATGTGTTTCTCGTGAAGTACTATAAAAAAATAGCAAGTTAGGCACGTTCCAAACCCAATTGCACCGCCTGAACTCAATCGAGCGACGACCTTTAAAACGCCGGACGTAAACTCGGCTGTTGCCAGCTAATGCATGACTACTGTACATACATGTCATCTGTAATGACTGGTCATTTTGGCGATAATAGAAGCAGTTGATAATAAAAAAGCAATTTCGCACAAATTAACTAAGATGATGGTTTTTATGGTGAAGCAGTGGAGCCTCCACTCTAGTTCATACCAGACATTAATGAAAGTCTACGTTTCTGATCAGGCATAGACGTTGTATGGTTTCAGAATACCAACTAAGACATTCTTAAATATCCTTTTCTTAGATATTATTTCAACCTCCGTCAAACTGCAAACATATAACAGGATATAGCAGTCGACGGGAAACACTATTGAAGACAAATTTGTCCTTGGTTATCATTCATTCACTCACTCATTCATTCAGAACATTTTTCTAGATTCTAAAATCGTTTTCATTCTTCAATCGCAATAGAAACCGATGTACTTAGGAGACAATAATTCAGCTGGAAATTGTCTCTAGAGATTTGTCATTAAAACACGATTGGTCAGATGGGAGTGCAGCTCAGTTGGTCTTTCTGATCATCCTGTTGACGAAGATGCCATAGGGCCGCAGACTAATGGAAGCGAGACCAACTCCTGCTTCCCCATAAGGTTGGCTAGTACTTCCTTTTCGTTAATCGGTGGCGTTGATTAAATTAGATATAGGATGTGATAGTTACCTTGCATGGCTGCCATTTTCTGTAGTAACTTATTCGTGATCAGCCTTTCATACCATACTTGTAAATACATAACTGTGTGTCAGTTTGAAATCAATAAACGAAGATTTTAAAAAGACATAGAAGATAGATATATGAAGATGAAGGAGGGATCGGCAAATGTGAATGACCGCCGGCCAAAGATATGACCTTTACCGTGAACAACATACACATGTATATACTAACCAGCAGAGGTTAATTGAAGAGTGGATATTCGACCTCTCACAGACTTGCAAGGTGTGATCATGGATACTAATTAGGATGGTAGATGACCTGCGTCTGCTCTGTGCATGAGGAGTGCCTGCCTGGAACAAACGCGTTCACAAACAAGAAGTGCTTCCAGTAGAGATCCTGCAGCGGTGAATTCGAGAGAGATAGAAGCAACAGCGCCAGGGGAGCATCGAATGGATTCGATGAAAGTCGATCCCTTCAGACTTAGTGTTACCAAACCCTGAAGCCCTGTCAGACATAGCAGACGCCGTCAGCTATGTAGCCATGTTGACTTACTCAACGTACACCACCCACCGCAGAGACATCTCTGAAGGTGAATGGAAATTAATAATCTCACAGGTGGCCCGCTATTGAATGCAGCTCATACGTTTAATTTATTTCGAGAATTGATAACAGTCTGGTCCTCCTAATCATGACTCAGCAGTATCTGTCGACATTCATTATGCCTCATCGAAATGTTGTGCGTGGCTTCCAAATGAGATTGCTAAAGATGCCCCATCTCTAGCAATTTCATGCCATAGCCACGCAAATGGTCAAATGGTGGATTCAACCATATTGCTCTGTTGGTTGGCTGCCGGAACTTACGAGTTCGATGAAAAATTATTCTATGGGCTATAAATCCCTACAATAAACGACATATTTACAACGCACGACACGGCCACGCTCTTTCCTGTACAGCGAACGTCGTAATATTGTGCAAAATAAAATAAATGTCTCCGTAAACAAGGGGATGAATTTAGTGCAGACATGAGTCTAGTGTTATATGCCATCTGGCTGGATTCTGTGCTATCTGCAGCAGTGGCGGATCTATAGAAGGGGCCAGGAGGTAGGCCTACCAGTGCCAATCAACTGAGCATGTGTCCTCTGCTGAATAAGTCTAGAGCACCCACTTGCCATGCACCGAACAGTAACTTTCAGATCAGCAAAGCAGTTGTTTAGAAGTGAATCCGCAGATTATAATTATAATTATATGAGACTTTCTGTGATGATAATATACGTGTCGCTCATAATAAGAATTTGTTAGCGACTGTTTTAACAGCAGATGATAACAAAACGTGACAATGACTGTATTCAGTATTTGTGCATCTATCAAAAATAGAAATTCATAAGTGAACTTGTCTTTTGACAGAATGTCTCATTTGTTGGATAAATTATTAAATTGACACCAATGAACCAACACACTTAAATAGATTATTGCCTCGCTTTGTCTCCTATATAATATATATATATATGACATGATAATTAGTTGCTTATAAAGTTTTTTGTTGAAAGAGAAGTTGATAAAAGATAACTCGTGATTAAACCTATATAGATTTTGGATTCACGGCAAATATATTTTGTTTAAATATAATAGAAGTTAAATTAATAACTTGTCATCATCTGTTCATACTGTACCTATAATCATGAACTTTGAAATTAAACTAAATATAATTATTATTATTAAGTTGCATTGATGACAAATATATTTTGCATAAGGAGGCAGTTGTCCTACACTCGACGGCAACATACACAGTCAGATGCCAACATAAACAGTCAGATACCCACATAGACAGGCAGATGCCCACATAAAAAGCCTGATGACTGCATTCATAGGCAGATGTCCACATTGACACCTAATGAGTAATTTCGTGTGCTAGATACCTTGATTGTCGTAGGTCTTTTGATCGTTTTGCTTTCTATTAATCAGTCCATGTATTATTTCGATCATACATCGTTGTTGTTCTGTTGCTATGTCTTTCGGTTTGTCTCTGTTTCCTTCTGTCGTTCTACGTCTCACTCTCCTTTTGTATGCAACGCCGAAGGAGAAGTGAATGCATGCATTTCATTCAGTTCTCATTCACTTCGCGCGTTTTAGACATGAAGAATGTCGCCAATTCCTCTTCTTCGTTCATTCCCATCATCTCTCCATCTCTATCGCTCCAGCCAAATCCTTTCCATCTGTGCTTTGTACACTCAATGCTCCAGATTCTGTGACGTGTTTCCATTCAGTGTGCTTCCAAATATCTGTGCTTTTGCATCGTTCTCTGTGTGCCTCAGTTTCTGTATCTATGCCCTTTGCTTTGAGTGCCTAAGTTTATGAGCCTTCGTCGGTTTCTTCGTCTGTCTCGGTTTCTCTGCTTCTGTTCGTTTCATTGTATGTATACATCTGAGTCTCTTTGCCTTCGTCACTTGCTCTGTTTCTGTGATTCTATATTTTTGTACCTTTCTCTTTCTGTCCCAGTTCTCTACTTCCAACCTTTGCTCCAGACGCAGTTTCTATTCCCATCCGTTTGTTTGTCTCCGTCAAACTTCGACGATTATCACCGCCGCTCGTCCTTCCTTCCTTTCATCCGTCCATCCTCCATCTGTCCGTCCATCATTATACGTCCGTCCATCCATTCGTACGCCCCTTCATCAATTCAGCCATCCACCATCCATCCATCCATCCACTTTTCATCCATCCATCCATTATTCCATCCATCCATCCACCATTCACCCATCCATCTATCCACCATCCATCCATTCATCCATCCACCATCTGTTCATCCACCATCCATCCATCTATTCATCCATCCATCCGCCATTCATCCATCTATCCATCCATCTATCCATCCATCTATCCATCCATCCACCATCCATCCGCCATCCATCCATCCACAATTCCATCCATCCAACATTCACCAATCCATCTATCCACCATCGATCCATCCATCCATCCATCCATTCATTCATTCATTCATTCATTCATTCATCCATCCATCCATCCAACCATCCATCCACCACCTATCCATCCATCCATCCATCCACCATTCATCCAACAATCTATCCATCCGCCACTCATCCATTCATCTAGCCATCCATAAATCTATCCATCCATCCGCCATTCATCCATTCATCTAGTCATCCATCCATCTATAAACCATCTATCCATCCACCCGCCATTCATTCGTCCATCTAGCTATCCATCCTTCCATCCATCCACCCACCATTCATCCATCTATCCATCCATTATTCCATCCATCCATTCATCCAACATTCACCCATCCATCTATCCACCATCCATCCATTCATTAATTCATCCATCCATCCAACCATCTATCCACCATCTATCCACCATTCATCCATCCATCTATCCACCATCTATCCATCCATCCGCCATCCATCCATCTATCCATCCAGCATACATCAATCCATCTATCCATCCATCCATCCGCCATTCATCCATCCATCCTTCCATCTATCCACCATCTATTCATCTATCCATCCATCCAACCATCTATCCATCCATCCACCATTTATCAATCTATCTATCTAGCCATCCATCCGCCATTCATCCATCCATCTATCCATCCATCCGCCATTCATCCATCTATCCATCCATCCGCCATTCATCCATCCATCCATCCACCATCCATTTGTCTTTCGGTCCTTAGGTTCGTCCTGTCCTCAGTAGTCCTTTCTGTCTGGCGCCACAACTGTTTGTCTAACGAAGAAGCGATCGGACGCTTTCCATCATTCACTCGACCGATGAAGAACAATATTTTCTCTTCGCTCATTTCGTCCATTCACCAATCATCATAATCCGTCCGATCCACCGGACCATCCAATCTAATCCTATCAACTGACTTCTATGGCGCCAAGACATGAATTGATTCCAGACAAACCTAGTTTCAACATCCAAAAACTCTGAACATGTTGCTGTCAACTGTTTTCCGGAATTATGTCGGGCAATTGTCTCTACGTGCGTGCGGGGGTCCGACATCGACCACTTCTTAGCTGTGCGTTGTCTTACAAACTGCTGGAAGTCTTGTTCTCAATCAGTAATCCCTAATACTGCACAGGGTCACTCAGTTGGCGACTCTGATTAGTTTTCTTTCTAATGGTGCAATATTAATTTTTAATGCCATTTATATATAAAAGATGTGCAGCTGATGCCAAAAATGGTCGGTCAACGCGTAGTCAATTCACAATTCCGAATGGCATCGTCTCAAACGAACAATTCCATCGACGTATTGAACATCTGAGCAGAGTTTATAGTAATAATGAGAGATTACAACTGTCACAATGATCGCTTCTCCTCAGTTGACAGAAACCGGATATTTCTAATCGAGTGCAGAGAAGTTAATTCGATGTCTTCTATGAAAATCAGTAGACGATGAATGAAAGTGGAAGACAGTGAGAAGTGTCGTGACCGTCTATTCCCTACTTCTTATCCGTCTCTCTTCTGGTCCTTTTATA